>SJYT01021607.1:0-94204 GCA_006410635.1 Cephalophus harveyi
TCTTGTAGGTCTTCATAAAACCGTTCAACTTCAGCTTCTTCAGCATTACTGGTTGGGGCATAGACTTGGATCACTGTGATATTGAATGGTTTGCCTTGGAGACGAACAGAGATCATTCTGTCATTTTTGAGATTGCATCCAAGTACTGCATTTTGGACTCTTTTGTTGACCATGATGGCTACTCCATTTCTTCTGGGGGATTCCTGCCCGCAGTAGTAGATATAATGGTCATCTGAGTTAAATCCACCCATTCCAGTCCATTTTAGTTTGCTGATGCCTAGAATGTCGACGTTCACCCTTGTCATCTCTTGTTTGACCACTTCCAATTTGCCTTGATTCATGGACCTGACATTCCAGGTTCCTATGCAGTATTGCTCTTTACAGCATCGGATCTTGCTTCTATCACGAGTCACGTGCACAGCTGGGTATTGTTTTCGCTTTGGCTCCATCCCTTCATTCTTTCTGGACTTATTTCTCCACTGATCTCCAGTAGCATATTGGGCATCTAATGACCTGGGGAGTTTCTCTTTTGGTATCCTATCATTTTGCCTGTTCATACTGTTCATGGGGTTCTCAAGGCAAGGGCCTAGAGGAGTTTGGGATAAGGGAGTCAGAAAACAGCACTGTGAGGCCGGGTCAGAGGCTGAGGCGGGGTCGGAGGCGGGAACCAGAGCCACAAGGGAGCCTGGAAGGCCCGCAGGTCTCTGGGAAGGTAGCGAGAGGACTGTGGGAGACTGGCTGTATTGCTCCAGAGTATTTTTACAAGGTGATAGAAATGGTGCAACAAACAAACGTGGGGCGTGCTTGAACAGAAAGCGCTCTTGAAATGCTCCATCCACTCACTGCGAGAGCCCCTGGCGCCTTGTTTGAGCTCCAGACACACCTGTGACCTCCAGATGGGGCCTTTTATCACCTTGACCTCGGAGACCCTGGCCTTGGAGGCCAGGGGTGCTTTTCTGCCCGGGGAACCCAAAGAGAGGTTTCCGGGGTGGAGTCTGGGAAGGGAGTGTGGTTTCAGGTAGTTCATTTCATACCTAGCTTTTGTCGAACTCTTAAAAAAGAAATCAAAAAGATAATGGGAAATGGCCTTGTTGAGTCTCTGTGTTTTCCTGATTTACACCTACTTTAGTTGCCAAGCTTGCTCATTAGTGACGGGTCATTAGTGCTGTAATTACTGTTAGATTTGCCTGTAGCTGGAAAGTTCGTCTGACTTTACTTGCAGCTGAGTCTTGGCATGTCTGTTGTGTTGGCAGCAGCCAACCTTGTTCTGAGTGTACGTTTTAACCGCCTGTTCTAACCTTCAGTTTTATAATTGGTGCAGTGATCAGAACAGTTCTCATTTGAAGCAATAACTGTCCTTAAAAAACAACACGAATTTAAAAAATCTGGTATAAACATATGTTTGGAAAGGAAATTTGGAAGACTGATTTCCGGACAAACAAGATACTTTCATTTCAATTTTTTTCTTAAATTACCAAAAAGTCTGGTTTGTCAGAAAATTATGTGGTAGTTGTAGGAAAATATTTGTTTTAAATAGATACCATGATAAGAGAAAGGACACTGTGATGAGTGTTTGATTTAGGTAAAAGCTAAGTCGGTTTTTGAACTGTTGGAGAAGACTCTTGAGAGTCCCTCGGACTGCAAGGAGATCCAGCCAGTCAATCTTAAAGGAAATCAGTCCTGAATATTCACTGGAAGGACTGATGCTGAAGCTGAAACTTCAGTACTTTGGCCACCTGATGCGAAGAATTGACTCAATTGGAAAAGACCCTGATGCTGGGAAAGATTGAAGGCTGGAGGAGAAGGGGGCGGCAGAGGATGAGATGGTTGGGTGGCATCACCAATGTGATGGATGTGAGTTTGAGCAGGCTCTGGGAGTTGGTGATGGACAGGGAAGCCTGGTGTGCTGCAGTCCATGGGGTTGCATAGAGTTGGACACGACTGAGTGACTGAACTGAAGTTGTTTTTGGTAGTTTTAGTAATTTTACACTTTCTCAACATACTGCTTCCTTCTCTGTAACTGAAGCAAATGTTCTCCAGTGGAGAATAAGAAAACTGGGGATTTTGGATTCAAAGATACAGTCTGGACAGAAGACCCAGCGAGGGTACAGATACACAACCAGGAGGGAGAGCTGTCTAGAGGCTCGGTGCCCCCAGGAGGAGACCCCATCGGGACCCCTCTACCGGTCCTGGTGATGGAGCACATGTTATGTGCTGGCTTGCTATTTTTCATCTTTTTACCAATTCAAGTTAGGTTTCATTCTCCACATTTATTTTACTTAGGGAAGGAAAGCATCTCAGGAACTTGCCCAAGGGCAGAAATGCACTGTTAGTAACCAGTAAGCCAGGAAGGAGACCCGAGTCCACCTGGTTCCAAAGCACATGTTCTTTCTACTAAACCGTTGTTTCCTGGATGTCTCCTGGCAAAGTGTTCTTGGCCTAGAATGCCTTCTTTTCAGTGATGGGTCTTTTCTATCAGATGTTTTCTGAAATCTTACCTCTTTCAAAGACTTTAGCAAAGTGATTTAAAATGAGGTGGCAGTTTCCCCCCTACTGTTCTATTTAAAGGTGCAGTTCTCGCAGCTCATTTAGCAGTTGCCGCCATGGAAAGTGGATTTACTTTAACTTGTTACCTGTGGGTCACGTGGGAGGAAGGAGAGATAGGTGGGAAGAGGTGTGTGGGGGAAGATTAGTGCTCCTCTACCTGAAAAACTAAGATGTACACAGATGCAGGATGTGGTTTAAACCCCTCTGTCTATTATAGTGACTTTACTTGTACCATTAAAAATAATACTGGTGACTGATTTATGCTGCAAGACAATATTTTGCATTAACATGCCATTTGCAATGATACACAAGCTACTCGATCTATCGATTAGTCATAGATAGAACTTTTACATGTTCTGTCTCCTGACTCCACTTAACAAATATTACATTTTTGAAGGATTATGGAATTGATTGTGTGATATACAACATGGGAATATCTCTCTTCTCCATGATCTGCCTAGCTACAGATTCTATGACAAAAGTCAATCTTAGGAAAATAGTCTGTAAGTTCCGTTAAGTGAAGGACTATGTTTGTTGGCTCTTATAAATTTAGTATCTGTCAGTATAGAGTCGAGACTATCCTGATATTACTTCAAATTCATTTCAGTCTTCTGTACCTTTTATGGTATAATGAAAATGGGTTGTTACCATGACATTGGGCATCCAAAGTACTGAAACTTTAAGGAGATATTGTTTACATTTAGAAAGTTCAGTTGATAAGAATACAATATATTTATCAAGATAACTACTCTGAAGCTTGCATACAAAGAGGGAGAGAGAACACAAAAATGGTTAAATGATGATACTTGGAGAAACTGGGTATCTGGATGAGGGGTGTGTGGGAGTTCTTTAACTGTTTTTACAACTTTTTTGTTTGTTTGTTTGTTTTTTTTTTTGGCTGTTTTGTGCGGCATGCAGGATCTTAGTTCTCCAATCAAGGATCGAACTCAATATGCATATCTGAGAAAAATCATCGTGTAAGGAGACAGAAAATTTTGGGTTGATAATGAATGAACCCATTAGAGAGAAAATGTTGGAGAATTGAACGTGTATGGCCGTAAAAGCCAATCGAAACGAACTGTGTGCTTCCAGTGTCTTTATTTCACCAATTGTTGAGTCAAACAATCCTTTGGATTTTTCCTGTGTGCCCTGACTCGTTCTGATGGAGCTCCGTGTTACTGCTTTCCTGGGTCCTGGGACTTGAGAGATTTTGTTCATACCTTCCTTTCCCTGTATCTCAGTCCTGCCCTTTTCTGAAAATTTTCATGACTCTTCAGGTTCTTTGCACTTTAATGACAATGTCAAGATACCATCCCCTCACCTCATGATCGGCTTTCGTTTTCTTTTAATAAACTTTGTTATAGGACGGTTTTAGATTTACAGAATTATTGCAAAGATGGTATAGAGAGTTCCTGTATACCCCACACCCATTTTCAACACCTTTCACTATTATGGTGTATTTTTTTTAATAACTAATGGAACTATTGATACATTGCTAACACCACTCCCCCTAGTCAGCATTTCTGTTTTTGCCTAATGTCCTTTTTCTATTTTAGAATCCCACACAGGATACCACTTTACATTTTGGTCATCACGTCTCATTAGCCTCGTCATAGCTGTGACAGTTTTTCTGACTTGACTTGTTTTCAATGGCCTTGACAGTTTTGAGGAGTACTAGTCAAATGTTTTAGAAAATGTTTTTTAATTTTCTGATTAGACTGGGTTCATGTGTTTTGGGGAAGAAGATGACAGAGATAAGAGGCCATAATTATCACATGCTATTGTACATACTATCAATATGACTTTTCACTGTTCGTTAATCTTGACCTTCTGGCTTGAAGTGGTATTTGGCAGGTTTCTCCACTGGAAAGTTACTCCTTTTCCCTCTCTCTTTTCAAACTATACTCTTTGGAAGAAAGTCGTTTTACATAGCCTTGCCTTAAAGTGTGGGAGTTATGCTCCACTTCCTTGGGGTCAAAGGATCTACATAAATTCTTTTAATTCTGCATGGGAGAGTTTCTGTTTTCTTGCATTTACTTATTCATTCAATCATTTATATCAGTGTGGATTCATGTATATTTATTTCATGCTTTAGGTTATAATCCAATACTACTTTATTTTGTTGCTTAAATTGTTCCAGATGTGGCCGTTGGAAATACTTTTAGTGGGCTTTTATATCCCTACGACACACCCTTATCATGGTGAATTTTCCTTGTACCGGATCTAGAATTGGCCATGGTTTCTTGGCATTAGAAATCAAGATCTGGGTGCTAGGTGTGCGTATTGCTACTGGGGTACTATTACTTCTTTATATGTATTTTAAAGTTTATGTTCTGTTCCTCCAACTAGATTAGTTTTTCAACCTGTCACATTTCAGACCAGTTAAGATAGAATTTCTGAGTGTAGGGCTTGGGTATTAATATACTGTTAAAATTCCCCTGGTGATTTTAATGTGTAGCCGGAGAAGCAATTCTAGCCTGTAAAAGCCTTGAAGATAAAACTGTTAATATGTGAAATAGATACTGCATAAATGTTTATTAGTGTTAGTAAGTAATTATTAACTTTGGTTCAGTTCAGTTGCTCAGTCGTGTCGACTGTTTGTGACCCCGTGGACTGCAGCATGCTAGGCCTCCCTGTCTATCACCAACTCCCAGAGCTTGCTCAAACTCATGTCCATCGAGTCAGTGATGCCATCCAACCATCTCATCCTCTGTCGTCCCCTTCTCTTCCTGCCCTCAATCTTTCCCAGCATCAGGGTCTTTTCCAATGAGTCATTTCTTTGCATCAGGTGGCCAAAGTCTTGAAGTTTCAGCTTCAGCGTCAGTCCTTCCAATGAATATTCAGGACTGATCTCCTTTAGGATTGACTGGTTGATCTCCTTGCAGTCCACAGGACTCTCAAGAGTCTTCTCCACCATCACAGTTCAAAAGCATCAATTCTTCGACTTTCATCTTTCTTTGTGGTCCAACTCTCACATCTATACATGACTACTGGAAAAACCATCACTTAGAAAATAATTAAATATATTCTAATTAATAATTAATAATCATGTAGAAAAAAATCACCTACTAGGCACTATACAGATCACTGAAATAAAAGTCTAGGTCATTGACATTGATAAAAGTGACAGCAGTTGCTATTGTTACTGAAAACATACTATATGCAAGCACTAAGCTAATCACCTTATGTATACTATTTCATTAAGTCCTTTCATTGTCCTATTCTATTTTACCAATGTGCACAACCACTCCAATAGTTTTGCCCAGAGAATGGCTAACCACTCCAGTATTTTTGCCTGGAGAGAATCCATGGACAGATGATTCTTGATGGTTACAGTCCATGGAGTTGCAAATAGTTGGACACAACTGAGCAATTTTTGTTTCCAAGTCCAAACTCTCTTTGCTTGCCCCAAAATGGGCCAGTGAATCCGAGAGACAATGTGTTGAGTCAAGGAAGAGACGTTATTCGGGGAGTTGGCTGACTGAGATGATGGCAGGCTAACACCTCAAAACAACCATCTTCTCAAGGTCTGGATGCCAGGTTCTTTTATAGATCAGAGATGGGAGGCAGGGGAGGTGAGGAAGCAAAGGCCATTAATCTTGCAAACCTCTCCTAGAATGGCAAGCCTCAGGCAGAGGATGTGTTAATTTCTTCCTGCCATCTACTGTGGACAGGGTTCTGAACAAAGGCAGTTTAGTTTAACAGTCAGGCAGAGGGGCGGGATTCTCTGAGGCTGGCCCTTCTGTATGATTATGATAGCAAAAGCAACGAAAAGTCAAACAGTTCCAACCTGGAGTCAGAATTGGCTTCTTCTCTGCAACACTTTCACTCACTCACACACTCACATGCAAAATGGAGAGGAAGAAGATATTTCAGGCAGCCATGCTCTGAAATTAACATTGATACAGTACTATAATTAAATGAGAGACATTTCCCTCTAATACTTTTTTTCTATACCAAGATCCAGTTCATGACTGAACCTTCCGTTTAGTTGTCATGTCTCTTAGTGTTCCCCAGTCTATGACTATTTCTTGGTTTTTCCTTGTTTTTTTTTTTTTTTTGTGACCTTGACATTTTTGGTGAGTAATGATCAAGAATCTCATGGAACCTCCCTCTCTTTGTGTTGGCCTGATTTTTTTTCATATTAGACTGAGGTCATGGATTTGGGGCAGAATAGCATAAAAGTGATGATGTTCCCTTTTCTTTGCATCATTTTAGGGACACATGATGTCAATGTGATTTATACTTTGATCACTTGTTTGAAGTCATGTCAGCCAGCTTTCTCCATAGTGTAATAATTATCTTTTCCTTTCTGTATTCTGTTAGAAGCAAGTAATCATGTCCAGCTCCTGTCAAGGGGAGGGGATTTAGCTCTACTTTCTGGAGGGAGGAGTATCAATTAATTTGTGAACACAGTGTTTAATAAATTTGGGGTGGTGTACTTTGAGGCATTGAAAATCCCTTTCTCTATAGCTTCACTAACTGCCCACTGCTTTTAGTATTTATCTACCCTGAGCGGTATGAATGTGCAGTTTTATTGGTGATTTTTCATATTCATCATTCTTGTAGTTCCTTCTCTGTTTGTTTATTCAGTTACTATGTCAGTATGGACTCACAGTCATTTACTTTATTCTTTGGGTTATAACTGAATACTGTCATTATTGTTCACATTGTTCCAGATATGGTGACTGAAAGCTCTCAGCTTGGCTCCTGTTCCCTTTTGGCGTTCGGGCTCTATAGGATACGCCGGGCTCATCTGCGGTGTTCCCTCCTCCAGCTCAGAATTAGCCTGTAGTTGAGAATAGTATTTAGAAACCAAGACCTGGGTACTGAGTGTGCTCATTGCTAGGAGATGTCACTACTTTTCTTGGGCACTCTCAATGAACAGAGCTAGGAAATAATAGTTTATATACGAATCCATATAGATATCTATATTTCTTTCTCCATCTTAAACATGACTTCATACTGATATCACAGAATCTACACACATGTCTGCATTTGTTTTTGTAGCTATTTGCCTGTTTATGTACATCTATAATCCAGAAATATAAGGTTCATTTTGTTCTTCTCCCTTTCCTTCTTCCTAGTTTCTTTTTTTGACAGTGAAAATCCTGGCTTCCCTTCTTCATAGTTTGTTTATGAATCTGTTCAGTCCTAGTTTATGTATAGTTGCAGAATTGCCAACTGGTTCTCCTGAGAGCAACAGATTTACCAATCACGATGCAGTGTTTAGTGTTTATGTACTTTAAAAAAAATCTCGCCATTAGCTTATAGTGTCAGGTGGAATACTAGGCTCCAAAGTAACTTAGATCAGCTCCTTTCCCCTTCCCACTGCAGTGAGGTTATGTCACCCGCTGATTCCTTTCTTATAGTCTTCGAGTCATCCTGAGATCCACTGATATGCTGGTCGATTTTTTTGAAAATATTGTATAAGAGTTTATTTCACTCTTTGTGATGTAGTTGTTTGTATGTATTTGAAAGTCGCTCAGTTATGTCCAACTCTTTTTGACGCCGTGGACTGTAGCCTGCCAGGCTCCTCTGTCCATGGAATTCTCCAGGTCAGAATTCTGGTGTGGGTTGCCATTCCCTTCTCCAGGGGATCTTTTCAACCAGGGACTGAACCTGGGTCTCCTGCATTGGAGGCAGATTCTTTACCATCTGAACCACCAGGGAAGCCTGGTGTAGTTGTATGGGTTCTGACAAATGCGTAGGAACATATGTCCACCACCCTAGTGTCATAATGAATGGTTGCATCATCCTGAAACTTTGTGTGGTCCCCTACTCCTTCCAGAATTCTCCTTCCAGAATTTTGTGTTTCCTTGAATGTCATATAAACAGGGCTTTAAAATACGCCGCTCATTTCTTGGAGAGAGTCTGGCTTCTTGAACCACTGTTGAATTTTCCAAATTTGCTGGCATATTGAATGCAGCACTTTAACAGCATCATCTTTTAGGATTTCAAATAGCTTAGCTGGAATTCTGTCACTTCCACTAGCTTTGTTTGTAGTAATGCTTCCAAAAGCCCACTTGACTTCACACTCCAAGGTGTCCAGGTCTAGGTGAGTGACAACACTATCATGATTGTCTGAGTCATTAAGACTTTTTTGTATAGTTCTGTGTATTCTTGCCACTTAAACTCTTCTGCTTCTGTTAGAGGTGAGGTGAGGTGAAGTCGCTCAGTTGTGTCCAACTGTTTGCGACCCCGTGGACTATAACCTACTAGGCTTCTCCATCCATGGATTCTCCAGGCAAGAATACTGGCGTGGATTGCCATTTCCTTCTCCAGGGGATCTTCCCGACCCAGGGATCGAACCCGGGTCTCCCGCATTGGAGGCAGGCGCTTTAACCTCTGAGCCTTCTGTTAGGTCCTTATCATTTCTATCCTTCATTGTGCTCATCCTTGCATAAAATGTTCCCTTGATATCTCCAGTTTTTTGAAGAGATCTCTAGTCTTTTCTATTGTTATCCTCCACTTCTTTGCATTGTTCATTTAAGAAGGTCTGCTTATCTCTGCTCGATACTCTCTGAAACTCTGTAGTTGGGAATATCTTGCCTTTTCTCCTTTGCCTTTCACTTCTCTTCTTTCCTCAGCTATTTGTAAAGCCTCCTCAGACAGCCACTTTGTGTTCTTTTGTTTCTTTTTCTTTGGGATGGCTTTGGTCACCATATAAAGGGGGGTTATATGGCAGATGTGTGTTTAGCTTTATAAGAAACTGTGAAACTGTTCCAAACTGGCCATCACTTTGCATCCCTACGGCTCCATATCCTCACCAGCTTTTGTGTTATCAGTTCGTTTTACTTTTTGAAAATTTTAGCCACTTTCCTAGTATACAGTAATATCTCCTGGTGGCTTTAATTTGCATTTCCTGAATGACTAGTGAGCCTCTCTTCTTGTGCTTATTTGCCATCTATGTATCTTCTTTGGTGAGGTGTCTGTTCAGGTCTTTTTCTCATTTAAAAAAAACTGGGTTGGTTGTTTTAGTGTTTGGTTTTGACAATTTTTTGTACATATTTTGGAGACAAGTACTTTATTGGATATGTGATCTGCAAATGTTTTCTTCCACTCTGAGATTTGTAACTTTTTTTTTTTTTCTTAAGAAAATAACTGGTTCAGATTTAGTGGCAAGGCAACATAATTTAATAAAGGGTAATGATTCAAGACTTAGAAATGTAGTAACAGGCTCTCTGCATCAAATTTAAGTGATACTTTGAATACTTTTTTTTTCTGCAGTCAACTAAAAAGCATTGTTTTAGCAGTTGATCATATTGTGGTTGACCTGTTTTCTGTTTGCTTATACCACAGCTTTAATGTGATCCCAAGGATGGAGGGAGTGTGTGAGTGTGTGTGCATATGTGTATGAAGGGGAACAATCGTATGTACATTTCTTGAAATATATCTTGATCTGAATGATAGCTACATGAGTGTATACATATGTAAAATTTGTGGAGAGGTGCACTTAAGATTTGTGCCCTTTGTTGCATGTGTGTTATAACTGAATAAAAAATAAACAATGTAGATGTGGATATGATGTGGAGAGGTCTTGTGTAAAGGGATAAGTGAAAGACAAAATCATGTAGAAATGGTGGATAAATACAAACAGCAAAAATATTTATCTGGAATACCACACAACTGTCCTTGGAAGATAGAAGCTTAGAAGGAAAATAATAGACTAGCCTCATGCATAAAGGCTAGATATCCTACAGGTTGGAAAATGGATTGTTTTCTCTTGATACTGTGAATAAGTAGCTTAGTGTCCTGGTTGTAGGATTTTAATAATGATCTACAAATTTACCTGTACATTTTAAAAACTACTTTTGTGTTGTGCCAATTTGCTAGTTCCTAAGAGTTCCTTAGCCAGTGTGGGAATATTGATGACGTTGGTGAGTGTTAGGATCACATAATGTGAGATACAGTACCGTACTTTTAAGAACTAAACCTGAAGCTTGTCTAGCTTTTACAGCCTTAAGACATGAAAATCACATAATTCAGAGGAAAGCGTATCGTCTCATGAACATTGCTAAAACATTAAACCCAAAGTTTATGTATCTGGCTTGCCTGTGCTCTAATTGTGAATTGTGACTATATTTTGGGCTGGGATTTGAAGAGCTGACCTCCTCAGAGCTTTCCATTTGGCCCAGAACCAAATGTAGTATAAGAGCTGGCAGACACCACAGAGAAGCTCTGGTTCTGGAATTTTATTACGGAGTCGGGAGACTTTATTTCTTTGTTTCTCAATGGGGGCAAACTGCTTTTGAGTAACTCCAGGTGGAGGCTTGACAGGATTCGAACATTAAAGCTGAGTTCCATAATTATACTTCACGGCCAGTGTAATTAATAACTTGTGTGTGAGCATATTGAAAGTAAACAAAACATTCTTCTTTTAGGTTCCTTCTTTCTCCCCAAGTCTAGTTTCTATCATGGTGAAGATAAACCTCTCATCTTCCTTCCCTTCTCCATCGTACACCCCCTACTTCTTCGCCTCTAACTCCTTTTCCTCCAACCGTCCCCTCTCCAGAGCCCAGTTCAGTTCAGTTCAGGCACTCAGTCGTGTCTGACTCTTGGAGACTCCATGGACTGCAGCACACCAGGCCTCCCTGTCCATCACCAACTCCCAGAGTTTACTCAAACTCGTGTCCATTGCATCAGTGATGCCATCCAACCATCTCATCCTCTGTCGTCCCCTTCTCCTCCTGCCTTCGGACTGGCAAAATTAATTTTGTTCATAGACACACAGTTAAACCATTTCTTTCTAATTCTTCTTATATCTCAACAATGCAAATTCTGCTACTACACATGAAGTGAGGTCGCTCAGTCATCTCCGACTCTTTGCAACCCCGTGGACTGTAGGCCACCAGACTCCTGCGTCCATGGGATTTCCTAGGCAAGAATACTGGAGTGGATTGCCATTTCCTTCTCCAGGGGATCTTCCCGACCCAGGGATCGAACTCGGGTCTCCCGCATTGCAGGCAGATGCTTTAACCTCTGAGCCACCAGGGAAGCCACTACACATAACCCCGTGCAAATAATTGTCTATTTCCTTTCTCTTGCACTTTTATGACCTTCTTATTTTCAAGAGAGAATAACCTCTTTTTTTTTTTTTAATAATACAAAAGCAGAACTTCCCTTTCACGCATTCAAGTGCAAATTTATATTTGAAGTCAAATAATGATCTAGTGCGAAGGAGGAACAGCTTCTTTCTTGGCATGGGGACTCTGGCTTGAAATCTGGGCAGGAGCAGGCGCTAAGCGGATTTGGCAGCTGGTCAGGCTGCTAATTTGTGTTTATAACCTGGCCCCCTAAGGCCAACCTGGTATGGGTGATGTGGAGGCAAGTTACTGGATGTGTGTCTGACAATCCTGCTGCTGTCCTTTAGAAGGGGGTGCATTGAACTTTGGAAACCCCAGCTGCTCTCTGAAGGGGTTCCAGAGTATTGAGCTATCTCGTGCCATCCATCGTGGGTTCTGGGCCCTTCCCCTCTGGGCCTTTGGGAGGAGGTTGCCTCCCCGCAACCTCCACCCCCGCCATCACTTTCAGCCTCACTGTGAAGATGCCGCTGTTTCTAGTTCTGAGCTTCTCTGTCAGGTTCCTGTTTACATCATATTTTGTTGGTGTTTGTTGTTCACTGGTCACATCACATCAAACATGAGACTGTGAAGGCCTCGAGCATGGGCAGAAATCAAAGCGGTGCGGTGCGCCTCGGCCCTGCCAGCGCCTGGAGGTTTTCCTCCCCGCGACGCCGCCGAGTGCGCCTGTGCGGACTTACAGAGGGGACCCACCAGGGATGCTCTGGGTGGACGGGCTTCAGTATTTGATGGGATGTCTGCATATTTCTGGTGTGTCTTTCCTGTTTGGCCCTGGGTTTCCTTTAGTTTTTATCCTTTGTAACAGACTTTGATTTCAGAAATGGGAAGCAAGCCCAGATTGTAACAATAGACTCAGAAAAAAATTTTTGGTGAAATTCTTCTTTGCATACCTTCCTGAGGCCTAATGGTTACGCTGAAGTAGAACGTTTTTTTGGTTAGTTTCTTTACCAGTATTTCCATTTATGATCTTCCCAGCCTGCTGGAGCTGCAGAGTTCTCAGAAAAGGACCCACACTGTGTCTTGGGATGCAGCTGCCACACCGTACGACTCCAGTTAGCCGGGCCAGTGGAAAACCCAGCTGGACTGTGGGAACTCACTCGAGCGTTTAGACTTGGCTCAGAGGTTAGTTTCTGCCTTGTTCACGGGCAGCAGTGTGACATCCTGATGTGGAAGGTCGCATTGTCAGTTGTCCTTAGAGACCTCTGGCTATACCACAGCGGGGATTTTAAAGCTCCCAGGCTCTTGCCTGGGCTGGATACCCTGTTGTCCCCAGTGTTGACCTTGGTAACTCACCCTCCTTCCCTGTTCCACCCTCCCTACTCCGTCTCATTCCTTCCTTCCAAGTGACCTCCATGATGACCCAGCTGTACCCAGGTCCTTCTCTTAGGCTCTGTTTCAGAAACACCAAACTCAGATATTGGCAAAACTTGTTAGTCCCTGCCTTCCTTTGAGTTTAGAGTGAAGTACAAGAGCGATACCTTGATTAATCATACATTGATTAATCATGTAAGTAAAAATATACTATCTCAACTGTAGAACGTTCTTTGAGGGACAAAGTATTTAATTCATCGCAAGGTGGGCCTGACCTAGCCTTGAGGATCAGGAAAGGCAGTAATTAGGCTGGGTGTGGAGTTGGGAATAGAAAAGATTCCCCCACTTCAAGCAAAGGAGTGGAGTGTGCAAAGGCCCTGAGGTAGGAGGCAGTGTGACTGTAGTGTAAGGAGTGAGGACAGTGAGGCTGACGAGGGGGTGAGGGTCACCCTTGTAAGACTTTGCAGGTCCTATTGGGGATCTTGGTTTTCATCCAAGAGCAGGGGGAAGACTCCAAAGGGGTTTTAAAGGTAGATTCAGGGAAGCCAGTGGGGAGGCTGTTGCATTAGCCTAGGAGAGAGTTTTGGTGTTGTGGACTGAATGGCAGCAGAGGAGATGGAGGGAGGTGGAAGCTCTGGGAAAATACTGAGGAGGAGCCATCAGCCGGCCTTGGAGGGGAGCAGTGGGTGAAGGAGTATTGAGCTCTGATTGCCTGCTGGAAGTGGCAGGTAGACTTTCTGGAGCTTGGAAGATAGGTCTGTGTTGGGTGCTTAATATACACTGACCATCTGATCATCTCAGCCCTGAGGTAGGAGATCTCAGTCTTGATTAAGAAAGTGGGGGAGCAAGGTGTGAATCCAGGACTGCCCTTCCTTGGAGAGCACTGTTCTCTTCTTCTGACTTTGCAGTTGCAAGCTACTCTATTTTGGTTCCATTTTCCCCTTTAGGGAATTTTGTGAGTGAGAAGAATCTGCCTAGTATCTTACCATCCTTTATAGCCACTTTATAGCTATTAGTAAACATTATAGCCTGATTTTCTATTGTTTGATTCAAGTTCAATCAGAGAATAACCAGAGCTCCATTCAGTTCAGTTCAGTCTCTCAGTCATGTCTAGCTCTTTGCGACCCCATGGACTGTAGCACTCCAGGCTTCCCTGTCCATCACCAACTCCCGGAGTTTACTCAAACTCACGTCCATGGAGTCAGTAATGCCATCCAACCATCTCATCCTCTGTCGTCCCCTTCTCTTCCTGCCTTCAATCTTTCCCAGCATCAGGGTCTTCTCCAATGGATCAGCTCTTCGCATCAAGTGGGCAAAGGACTGCAGTTTCAGCTTCAGCATCAGTCCTTCCAATGAATATTCAGGTCTGATTTCCTTTAGCATTGACTGGTTGGATCTCCTTGCAGTCCAAGGGACTCTCAAGAGTCTTCTCCAACACCACAGTTCAAAAGCATCAATTCTTCAGCAGTCAGCTTTCTTGATAGTCCAACTCTCACGTCCATACATGACTACTAGAAAAACCATAGCTTTGACTAGACGGACCTTTGGTCGGCAAGCAATGTCTCTGCTTTTTAATATACTGTCTAGGTTGGTCATGGATTTTCTTCCAAGGAGCGAGTGTCTTTTAATTTCATGGCTGCAGTCACCATCTGCAGTGATTTTGGAGCCCCCCAAAATAAAGTCTCTCACTGTTTTCCATTTTTCCCCCATCTCTTTGCCATGAAATGATGAGACTGGATGCCATCATCCTAGTTTTCTGAATATTGAATTTTAAGCCAACTTTTTCACTCTCCTTTTTTACTTTCATCAAGAGGCTCTTTAGTTCCTCTTCACTTCCTGCCATTAGGGTGGTGTCATCTGCATATCTGAGGTTATTGATATTTCTCCCGGCAACCTTGATGCCAGCTTGTGCTCCTTCCATCTCCGCGTTTCTTATGATGTACTCTGCATATAAGTTAAATAAGCAGGGTGACAATATACAGCCTTGATGTACTCCTTTCCCAATTTGGAACCAGTCTGTGTCCAGTTCTAACTGTTGCTTCTTGACCTGAATACAGATTTCTCAGGAGGCAGGTCAGATGGTCTATTATACCCATCTCTTTCAGAATTTTCCACAGTTTATTGTGATCCACACAGTCAAAGGTTTTGGCATAGTCAACAAAGCAGAAGTAGATGCTCCATTCACTGGAAGATAATAATGGCGCAGTTTGGGGGAAATGGTTATCAAAGATGCTGTAAATTAGCATGTATTTGCTTATAATCTTTGTAACCACCTGTGCCTATTTGAAGTTTAGACACAAGAAAATAAATGTACATAACAAAGAATTACATTGTAAAAGAATAGAAAGAGATTGGCTTGTGTAGTTGTACACAGTAATTTTAGTATAGGAGAGACACCCTATTTTACATTAATCTTGTGTATAGCAGCTAAAATATATTAGAAAAATAAAACAAGTGCAGATGATTTGCCTTGTTATCGCTTCCCACTATGATTTAATTAAAGAAAATCGAAACAGCAGAGACACTGAAGAAACTGTCTTGTTTTTTAACTGCCCTGCGAGTTTTGCCACCAATGTGTTGTCTGGAGTTTGCTGTTTGGACAGGTCTTTCTTAAGTTGAAATTTGGCTTACTGTAGTTCTAAAAAAAAAAAAAAAAAAAAGCCTATACCATGTAGTCAG
Organism: Cephalophus harveyi; assembly: GCA_006410635.1. Classification (NCBI taxonomy): domain Eukaryota; kingdom Metazoa; phylum Chordata; class Mammalia; order Artiodactyla; family Bovidae; genus Cephalophus; species Cephalophus harveyi. Next base: position 15,621 of record SJYT01021607.1, read on the forward strand.
TATTCACTGAAACGTGTTTCTGGTAAGCATATTCTTCCTGACTTGAAGGCAGTGCCTCAGGAATTTCTTTAAGATGAGTTAAACAGGGAAATGATAAATAACAAAGGGCAAAAGGTCTTAAAAACACTAGGGCAAATTGATTGTCTTACTCTTTTAAAGGGAAATTTATGCTGGGATGATGATGTTCTGAGGTGGGGGTGGAGACTCAGTTTCCAAGAAAGCACCTTTATTTATGTGTCTTTACTATGAGCTTTGTGGTTCCGCTTGGCCTTGGAAACATATAAGAAATATTTTCTGAACGTGAGTTTATGTGCTATAGAAATGAATTGGGATGCCCTGGCTTGTCAGACAACTTTGGGGCATATTTGCATGGAATCTTCAAAAAGATGGGGAGACCCTTGAGTCAGAAATAACTGGATTTATGGATGATAGGAAGAAAGTGGAAGCAGCTTTTCAGAATGGATTTATACCTTAGGACAGCTATCTGCTGGAACTTGACTGTTTATTAGTTTGTTCATTCAGCAAATACTCTGTGTTCATGTCACTTTTTTTTTTTGTAAAGTCAGAATCCATGATTCTTTTTTCATTTTAAAATTTATTTATTTTTGGCTGTGCTGGGTCTTCCTTGCTGATTTTCTCTAGTTGTAGTGAGTGGGGGCTACTTTTCATTGTGGGGCTTGGACTTCTGGTGGCTTCCCTTGTTGCAGAGCACAGACGCTTGGCACATGTTGCAGCGTGTGAGCTCAGTAGATGTGGTGGATGGGCTTAGTTGCCCTGCGGCATGTGGGATCGTCCCTGATGCGGGATCGAACCCATGACCCTTGCATTGGCAGGAGAATTCTTATCCACTGGCCCCCCAGGGGACCCCTCATGTAGTGTTTACCATGCCCTGTGTTAGGTGATGCCTGGTAAGAACAGACAGCTCAGAGTTTGTGCCCTAGTAGAACAGATAGGCATATGCGCAAAGAATTTGTTTAGTGTGATAAGTGCTTAAACAGATATTTGTACAATATGCAGTGATGCATCTGAAAGGAAAGATGTATTAGCCCTTGTCTGTGATGTTAGGGAAGACATCTCAGAAGAACCACGTAGGCTGATTTTGAGAATGAGAAATATGCTGAACAGTCACAGGAGAGGGGAACACTCTGGTTGCAGGAAAGGCCCTTAGGCATGGAGAATATAGGATGTCATGGGCCCTGAGGAGTCTGCATTGGCGACTGGCAGGACAGAAGCTGGAAGCAGCAGCTGAGTTTCATGTGTCCAAAGAAGTTTGGGGTTTTTAATTGTAATGGATGAAGCATCACAGAATCTGATTTGTGCTTTAGAGTTTTCTTCTGACTAATGGAGAAGAGATTTGTGGATGCAGGAGGCCTGGAGTGTTCCTGTGGGAAATAGGAGAGTCATCTGGGGTATGTGTGAATGCAGAACATCAGAGAGGAAACACACATGGAAGAGACACTGAGGAAGCAAAGGGTTTACTGACACCTGCACGTGCAAACTGAGGGCAGGGCCTGGCAAGACTAGGGTAGCTGATGGGTTGCATCTGGTGAGACTGGCCTGCTGGAGGGGATGTTATCTCGGCTTGGGCATCCAGGACCAGGTAACTTGGGTGCAGCGCAGGGCTGGAGTGATGGATAACTTTTGTTTGGGTCATCCTGAGTTTGAAACAGCACATCCAGTAAGTCCCTCAGTGTGTCTGGAGCTGAGACGAGCCATCTCTTCCATTTAAGCTGGAGAAGGAGACTCGGTGTTGATCCGTGAGAGTGGAAGCCATGATGTCATCAGAAAGAATATCACAGGTGACGAGATGAAGACTCAGCCTGGGACTGAGGAACATCCAGGGAGGTGGGTGGAGGTGGAAGAGCTCAAGAAAGAGGCAAAGAGTTGAAAATGAGCAGGGGAGTCAAAGAATGCAGCAGAGGATGGAGGGTCCAGAAGTTGTGAACAGAGTGTTTCTTACAGATTCCGTGGTAAATGAACAAAATCCATATTCCCTATTAGGAACTAAACCTTTTTGATACCACTTATAAGGTGATATTTGTTATGCCTAAAATGTGTCACTAAAGTTTAGAAATTAAAGGACTTTAGAAAGACCCTGTATTGTATTATTATCCGTTTTTAGTTCTACGTGGTCCTTTTCCTATTTCCGATTGGCTCCTTTTATAGAAGAGCCTGAAACTATAGCCAGGGCCCGTTGTGTAACTGTGATAGTATACAAATGTTTCCATTCCAGTTTGGCTTCTGTAGGCTCTCTGTGTACTTAAGCTGGATTCCCAAGAGCAAGAGGGTGAGGCTCAAGGTCACACCCAGTGTGGCACCCGAGGAAAACTTAGAATTGAAGGGTCGCTGGTCTCTGCCTGGTAGTGAGCAGCCTTACCTCCCGATGATTAAAAGTCCATCATAATTTCCACCACAAAGGTAACCTTTTCCCACCTGCAGTCAACACCCTTGGCAGAATTCTGAATCTCCCCGCAGGGCATGTGTGGGAGTGCTTCCCAGCAAATACTCATCAGCACCTTTCATCTCCAGAGATGAAAGATTTTCAGACACCAGTAATCCGTGCCAAGTCCTTTGGGGCTGGTAATGCAAAGTAGAAAATGCAAAGTGATTTTGGACAGAGGAAGAGACTTATGGGTGTTTTTCCCAAAGCAACTTGTTAGTTGATCCACCTAGAACCAAAATACTAATTTAACTGGCTGAAAGAAGGCCCAGTGCAGGTGCCATCCTGTGTTGAGGAAGCCATCAAGATACCAGGTCCTATGCAGATCTTATTCCTTCATGCCCCATCAGCAACTGATATTATTATTGACACTGATGTGGACAGAAGGGTTCTAACTGGAAGACAATGCCTAAAGATAAACTTAGTCATGCGCTCCTCTCTGTAACAGAGTTAATTTACTTATAAAGTTAGTCTTTTGTAAAATAGTTAATGTACCCTGACTGTATAACATCTGGAAAAGGTTTAAGCATATCTGACTCAGCAGACATGAGTTTGAGCAAACTCCGGGAGATGGTGAAGGACAGGGAAGCCTGGCGTGCTGCAGTCTATGGGGTTGCAAAGAGTTGGACACGATGTAGCGACTGAGCAACAAAAAAATCTTAAAAAAAATTGAGTCTGTTGATATGTTTATTTAATTTTTTTCAAAGTATTACCAATACATCTTTTTAGAATTTTTACATTTTTATTGAAATATAGTCGATTTACAATGTTGTGTTTCAGATGTACATCAAAATGATTCAGTTTTACATATATATATACACGTATCTATTTTTAAAATTCTTTTCCATTGCAGGTTATTACCAGATATTGAGTGCAGTTCCCTGTGATACATCATAGGCTCTTGGTATGATACACCTTTTCTTGTATGTTAAGTGCTTCTGAAGGGACTAAGGAGTTGGTAATAGGAAGCCCGGCATACTGCAGTCCATGGGGTGGCAAAGAGTTGAACATGACTGAGTGACTGAACTGAAGGGACTAGGCCGGTTACTTCTTAAACTGTGATAGATGTACTTTGCTGTCTTGAGGACTGATCCCAGGGCTGGTTAAAATGTTATTCGAATCTTAGTGGATTGTCAGTAGAGCTGGAGATGGATCCTCAGTGTCCATCTCATGAGCAGGGCCTTGAGGAGTTGGAGGATGGAGTGGGCATCTGGTAAAATGACAGAGATGCTTTGGATCTCAGCAGTCTAGACAAGGATGCTAGAACAGCTGCAGTTCTGGTTGAGGATGGCAGAGTGCCCGCCAGATATGGAGCAGAGCACACGGGATCCGGGCTGTGATTCCAGCTCCTCCCAGATTGCTCTCTGCTCCTACTGTGGGGAGGGAAGGAGTGGAAGGTAGTAAGGCAAGACTGAGTTGATAAACAACCTTCTGGCTCATTCATACAGAAGATTTTCAAGAGCAAGCTTAGTGCATTAGAAATATTTTTTAATGATGTCAAGGCCTGTTATAGCAAAAAGATGAGAGGTAAGCTAAATAGAATATTGGCTTTTTTGTGTCACTACATTAGAACTGAAAAAAAAAAAAAAATCCAGCGATCAACTGTTGAAGAAAACCTTCATCTTTGTCTTTTTATTTTTGTTTCCTTGGGAGCTGAGACTATAATGCCTCTACCTCTTCTTGCCTTTGCTAGTGTCAGTTGGCGTCCCTAGGGTTTCACGGAAGTGAGAGCAAGACTTGATAAAGGAATTTAGCATAGAATGCTGGTGAAGGAGAGGGTACAGAGAGGAGTGGGGCCAGGAGAGGCAGGATACCTGAGGCATTAGCAGTGAGGTGGAGAGCAAGGCTGGGCGGTAGCCAGCAGTTCAGGTTCCAGCCAGAAGGAGGTATGTTTTAAAAAATTTGTTCTGGAATGTGCCAAGCCTGTGTTGCTTTGTGTGGGCTATCTCTGGTTGCGGTGAGCACTCTCTGGTTGCGGTGCTCAGCTTTCTCTTTGTGGTGGCTTTTCTTGGTGTGGAGCCCAGGCTTCAAAGCTTGGGCTCAGTAGCTGAGACACAAGGCCTTAGTCGCCCTGAGGCGTGTGGGATCTTCCTGGACCAGGAACTGAACCCGTGTCCCTTGCGTTGGCAGGCAGATTCTTAGCCACTGGACCACCAGGGAAGTCTTGGAAGGAGTTATTCATAGTGGTTGGGTTGAGGTCTGAGGCCTGGGCAGTGAAGTTCCTGTGGGTGGTCTAAGAGGTAGAAGGGGAAAGGAACATTCATTATGGGCCCTGAAACTTTGATTCAAATTATATTCCTAGACTGTGTCCCTGTAAATGTGTTTCACATGGTGAAAATCTGTAAATGTGTATGCCATCATCCTCTGCCCAACTCTCCCTACGTAGAGCTCTCTTCTAATTGACATTTTGGTTGTTCATCCACATGACAAGAACAGGTAATAAAATACCTGTGGGAAATAATGTTGCCGATTCCATGCTGAAGTAATTAAAATTAAATGTCTGCAGTACCTCCAGACTAAGGAAATGCTGTGATTGTGGTTGTTTAGGGATGTACAGATAGTTTAGAGCCGGTAATTGTAATTTGATGCTAATTGGACTCTGATTCGGTCCTGGGAGAGAAGGTGGAACTTGATTGCTGGATGGTTGGCCATAAGAAGGGCAAAATTAGGAGAATAGCATAGCTACACCCTCAGTCACACCCACCGGCTGAGAATTTGAAATTCGTATCCTTTCCCCAAATCCTTTTTATCTTGCATACTCAGAATTCACATTTAATAAATTCGCCATAATTTATGCCCATTTCTCAACAATCCCCATAGTTTATTGTACGTTGGGCCCGAAGGACCAGAAGGTGATTATTCTACAAACTCCAAATGTGTGCTGAGCCTCTTTCGTGGTGATGGGTAATTATTTCTAAAGAAGAGAAGCCCTGTAGGGCTCAGTCTTGTGCTAAACTCAGACACAGACCTACAATTACCTGCCTGTTCAGAGGCTGCCTTGCTGGTCTGGGGTTGGAGAAGGCCTCTGTGCCCTAATTATTTACTCTTGATTTTAGAATATTATGAAAATAGTTTCAGAATATTACCGTTGATATTGAAACACCATAGTCACCAGGTCAAATTGTGCCAGTTTCTTAATTGACATTTTCCTTTTGATTTTTAATTTACCCACGTACTCAGTTCCTGGAGAGACACTTCTTTTTAAATGTTTCACAGTATTTGTTAGTAACGGACATTGAGGCCTGGCCTTGGTATTACTGAGTCATCTCATTAGCCTTGCGCTTGGTAAAAATAATTCAAAGTTTTTTTATTCACGCTGCTCCCTTGGACAAGTCTACATTTCTTTCTGTATCCTAGAAACTGGGACAAGAAGAACTAACATCTAGTACTTAACATTTATTGACTTGGACTAAGCCCCGTGTCAGGTAATTGAAAGATATACTTTCTTATTTTGCTTTTGCAACAGTCCCGGGAGGTGGGCATCATCACCTCCATCTTGCATGGAGGGGAATCACATGTGGAGAGGTCGATAAATGACCCCAAGTCAGGGGTTACGGAGGGGTTTGCTCCTGACTCCTCACCACATGCTCCAGCCTTCTTGTGAATGAACGCTCTTGTATTTGACAAACACTTTGGGATTTCCCTGTGAATCTTCATCATCATGTGCTACAGATACTGCTCGTTCCATACTGGTGGATGGCGCTGCGCTAGTGCCGGGGGTTGCTGGCTTGTGACGTCTGCTGCTGTCTCGTGACTGAAGGGCAGGTGGCAGCCTGGACTTGGAGGAGCTCCATGCTCACCTGCCTCTCTGTCCACCTTCACTCCGTGCTGTGCTTCATCACACTGGATGCCTCTCTGCGTCTTGTGTCTCCGGCCTTCTGGTCTCTCTGTCCTTCATCTGTGCTGCCCTCCTTATGACGGTGCAGGGCCTCCCTGGTTCCACGTCCAAGTCAGACCTTCAAGTCCGGGTACCTAGGAAAGGCTGTCTTGCTCTCCGCAGCCTGGCGTCATGTCCTTCGCGTCCGAGCTGCTCCCCAGTGGTGTCCGACGATGCGCTGGGGGGTGTCACCCCTGGGTGGTCTGGGTGTCACCACCTGCTCTCATCTGGGGATGCGGGGTCTGCTGTTATCTTTGTAAACAGATGCTCGGCAACCTCCAAACATTTTTTAAAAGGTCTGTGGTTTGTTCTGTTGTAGAGGTTAATGTTTTTGATTCTTTTTTTTTGGTTTTGTTTTGTTTTAGGTGCGCTTGTTTGCTTCTCCTTTTAAGCTGGACTCCGGCTCTATCCTCCTCTAGTTTGGCTTGCTGATCTGAGTGGCGTTGCTGCTGAGAATGCCTGTTTTGGATAGATTTAATGGATTTTGGTTTTCTTCGGTGATTTTTCTTTTACTTTTTAAACCAAGGGAAGTTTCTGGCATTCTTCACAGTGTCGTCTTGCTCCCATCCCAGATAGGCAGGTTATCCTGTCTCTTTATATGATGTATGGGGTCTTTGCTGTCTTTTCTCCCGTACTAACTCTAGGCCCTTGGCTGGGTGGTGCTGGGTCTGATTCATCTTTGGTTCATTCATGGCACCCTGACTCACACTTTGCAGCTATTGGGACTTGACTGTTACTGAAGCTGAATGAGTTCTTTGTCAGCTACAGTCGATCCAGCCACAATCATCCAGATGGCCTCCGCTCCACACTATGTTAAGTTCCTTTTGTGCGAGATGATTGCCTGACTGTCTGTTTTCTGCAGACACCTAGGGTTGTGTCATAAACGAGGTGTGAGCCCACCCTGATGCTGAATGTAATTTGTGATGCACAGATGCCGTGGTTTTGGAAGTGATTAGGGCTTCCCTGATAGCTCAGTTGGTAAAGAATCCGCCTGCAATATGGGAGACCTGGGTTCGATCCCTGGTTTGGGAAGATCCCCTAGAGAAGGAAAAGACTATCCTCTCCAGTATTCTGGCCTGGAGAATTCCATGGACAGTCCATGAGGTCACAAAGAGTTGGACACGACTGAGCAACTTTTTCACTTTCAGGGCCTGTTATCTTGCAGTTATCTCTTGAAGAAAGTCACTCTCCACGTGACCGTCAGGCAACTGGATGAGGGTCATCTCTTTGTCTAGAAGCCAAAATCCAGTGGTGGCTCTAAGACACTGATGCTAAATCAGTTTCTGTTGCCTTAGCAATGAGTGGGCTGGGATGCTTGGTAGCGTCTTCTCATGAGCTACCCCGTGGGCCTCCATAGCATCTGCTCCTCTGGACCATAATCGTCTCTACACTGAGTGGTGGCTGATGACCTCTGTTCACAGGCTGGTGAGACTATCTGTAGGCTTTGGATCACCATCGTACTCCCAACACTTCTTAGTGTGGTACCTCGAACACAAATGCTGTTCGTCAGATACTTCCAGAATTGAATTAACTTAATAAAGATCCTGCACATAGGCATTCAAGGCATAATGTGCCAACTTTTGCATCCTTGAATTTTGTCCCTGGAGACATGAACTTTGTGGGAGTCCCGGGGAACACTTATTCTAGCCAGGGGCCAGACTGGCTGACAGGGCCACCACCCTGGGGAACGCAGTGACCCCAGAGGGATATGCCTTGTCCTTCTTCTAGCTGCTTTTTGGTTTTGTTTGTTTGTTTTTGGTGTTTTACATGAGCTGTTTTATAAATAACAAGGGACTTGTGGTGAGTTGGTTCATGGTAAGCGTAAACGCTGTGCTCCCTGGGTGCAGAAGTCTGCCACTTGAGGAAGGCTGGCTGAAACTTGCTATTTTCATTGTAATCAGCCATCCCTTTGTCAGGAGGATGGGTTCTCTAACAAGCTATAGCCTCCCGGGCGGAGGTGCCTGCCTCTTTTGTTAAGGGCGGCATTCGGTTGCATGGGTTCTCTCTGTGGGAACAGTGTGTAATGTCAGTGTGAGAAACTGGTGATAACGGTCACTAAGTGAAGGCCTCCAGTGCTCCCCTCCTCCTGCTGTGAAGGGGGAGTCACAGAGGGGTCTGTTCATCGTGGCTCTGAAGTCTCTGTGGGCCCAAGAGACACAGGTCAGAAATAATTCCCCTGTGGACGGAGATGCTGGTGGGCCTGGCTAGGTATGGACCTGGGTCACACAACTTGTTCACCGAGACAGGAGTTCCCTTCACTCCAGGACCCTTTCTGCCTCCTGGAAAACCTCCCATGTGCTGTATTGTTTTAGTACAAACACCAGGCGGAGACTGATTCCATAAGCTGCCTTGCTGATAGATAGCAAGGCTAAAGGAAACCCAGAAACTTGCAGATGGGCTTGTAGTCAGAGAGATGGTGGTTACAAAGGGGATTTAATTTGAAGAAGGAATGAGTTTTGGAGAGAAATGTTTCAGCGGGGGACTTCCCTAGTGGTCTAGTGGTTACGAATCCACCTGCCAATGCAGGGGCCACAGGTTTGATCAGTAGCCTGGAAAGATCCCACATGCTGTGGAGCAACTAAGCCTGTGTGCCACAGCTGTTTGAGCCCACGCTCCACAACCAGAGAAGCTGCCGCAGTGAGAAGCCCACACACTGCAACAAGAGAGTAGCCCCCAATCGCTGCAACTAGAGAAAGATCTCATGCAGCAACGAAGACCCAACACAGCCAAACATAAATGCATACAATTATATATGTATAAATTATGCATGCATGCATGCTAAGTCGCTTCAGTTGTGTCCGACTCTGTGCGACCCCATAGATGGCAGCCCACCAGGCTCCTCTGTCCACGGGATTCTCCAGGCAAGAATACTGGAGTGGGTTGCTATTTCCTTCTCCAAATATAAATATATAAAGGAAATTTCTCAGCAGGAAATGCACTCTTCTTACCGAGCTGGCCAGCAGGCAGCCTATTTTCAGGGCATGGTGAAGTAGTCATTTATCTCTCTCTTCCCCAGCGCTTTCTCCTTGGCCTGGTTGGCCCAGCAGTGAAAGTTTTATAAACACTGGGCCCTGTGCACTTAGGCCAGGGCTTGATCACAGGCTTCTAGATTGATGAATGCTGTAGCCATTCTTTAGATGTGGGCCCCTCCCTTTGTTTTTTTTAACTGATATAGCTGAAGGTTCCTGGTGGGCTGCAGTCCATGGAGTCTCTAAGAGTCAGACATGACTGAGCGACTTCACTTTCACTTTTCACTTTCATGCATTGGAGAAGGAAATGGCAACCCACTCCAGTGTTCTCACCTGGAGAATCCCAGGGACGGCGGAGCCTGGTGGGCTGCCGTCTATGGGATCCTACAGTGTTGGACATGACTGAAGTGACTTAGCAGCAGCAGCAGCAGCTGAAGGTTCAACTACATTCAGCTTCTAGGGAAGGCATGGGGCCAGCTTTTCATCATAAAACTCAAGAGAGAAAAGTGTAAGACATATTCATTTAAATTAAAATGATGTCATGGTGGCAGGCAGGCAGCTGAGGGGCTCTAGGATGGCAGGATTTCTTGCTGAAAGAGCGTGAGTGGATCTGCTGATGGACAGTTCTGTCCACACAGGCTGCCCATGTGTGGTCATCGGTAATAAGCATACTGTGTGTAACTAATAATATAGAAGCACTAGAGTTTTATGGTAGGTGTGATCTACCCAGCAGTGCCTAGAATCGCACAGACTGTACACACAGCACCTCTCAGACCTTTCTGGAGTTGCAGGAGATTTGCGATACCTTTCCCATTGTTGACTCATCTGAAAATGTGACACTCACGGGCAGCTGAATCCAGTCTACACTGTTGAGAGCTTATCCACTTATCGAAGGTGGTTGAGGTCCACGCAGCTAAATCAAAGGGAACTGTTCGTGTGGCCCCGGAATTCGTACAGAAAGGGAAAAAGGTCAGGCGGGGGACCCTGGGATCGAAGGAAGAGCGCTTTGGTGACCACTGGCTTTTCACTGTGACAAAACCAGTGTCATCCATTCTGGGACCAGAACTGAGGCAGTTTGGTGATCTGAGCTCTCATCCAAGTTCCTTCCCATGCTCTGAGTGACAGGTCTGATTTATCCTTTCTAGGGCTCTCTTTCTTCATCTGCAAAGTGAACAGAGTTTAAACTGATGTACTCTAAACTTAAGTATCCTATAATCCTGCCTTAAGTCATTTCAATCCAAAATGGTTAGTAATTATATTAATCAGGATATTCAGAGAAACAGAACCAACAGGCTTCATTTACTGTGTGTGTGTTTAGTCGCTCAATCGTGTCCGATTCTTTGCGACCCCATGGACTATAGCCCACCAGGCTCCTCTGTCCGTGGGATTTTTCAGGCAAGAATACTGAAGCAGGTTGCCATTTCCTGCCCTGGGGGATCTTCCTGACACAGGGATTGAATCTGTGTCTCTTGAGGAGTGAAGAATCTGATCAAGAGATTTGAAATTCTGTACTTCTGTTCCTCAGTCTGTCCAGATGTTACCAGATCACAGACCCTGGGCTCAGGGTTTGGACTGTGGGAGAAGGGCTGCTTTATTTGGAGCACTTTAATCTCTCTGGTTGTCTTACTGTGACTGGTGCAGGCCTGTAGGATTTGGTTTCAGCGTGTCCTTCTGTAAGTGATGAATATTGTTACTACTGTGACAATGTTAATGATTCTCATGCTGACACCACCAGTGGATGCTAGCATTCGCAGTGTGATTTTCGAGCCTGCTGCTGCTCTGATGAAACACCCCATCTCTCTCTCTCTCTCTCTCATAGAAATGGATTTATATATATATCAGTTCATTTCAGCCACTCAGTCACGTCCGACTCTTTGAAACCCCATAGACTGTAGCACACCAGGCTTCCTGTCCATCACCAACTCCTGGAGCTTGCTTAAACTCATGTCCGTAGAGTCGGTGATGCCATCCAACCATCTCATCCTCTGTCATCCCCTTCTCCTCCTGCCTTCAATCTTTCCCAGCATCAGGGTCTTTTCCAATAGGTCAGTTCTTTGCATCAGGTGGCCAAAGTTTTGGAGTTTCAGCTTCAACATCAGTCCTTCCAATGAACACTCAGGACTGATCTCCTTTAGGATGGACTGGTTGGATCTCCTTGCAGTCCAAGAGACTCTCAAGGGTCTCCTCCAACACCGCAGTTCAAAAGCATCAATTCTTCAGCGCTCAGCTTTCTTTATAGTCCAACTCTCACATCCATAGGCGTATATACATATACACACACACCTTTCTGTCAATTTTAAGGAATTGTTTCACCTGATTGGGAGAGTTGGCAAGTCTGAAATGCACAGGGCAGGCCAACTGTCTGGAATTTTAGGCAAAAATTGATGTTGCAGCCATGAGTCCAAAGTTCAGCATGACAGGAGCCCGGAAACCCAGGCAGCGTTTTCATGTTGCAGTTTAGAGGCAAAATTCCTTCTTCAGGAAACCCCCGTCTTTGCTTTAATACATTCAACTGATTGGCTGAGGCCCTCCCACGTTATGGAGGGTAATCTGCTTTACTCAAAGTCTATTGATTTCCGTGTTGATTCCACCTAAAAAATGACCTTTGCAGCAACATCTAGACTGATATTTGAACACACATCTGGGTACCATAGTCTAGTTGAGCTGACCCATACTGTTAACTATTACAGTAGTCAAGCTGTAAACTTTTTATTTGTAATCTAAGTCATGGTGATGGACTGGGAAAGAATGCTAGTCTGAAATTAAATCATATTGTCTTAGTATAATGTGTCAATTCTTGCATTGAACCATTCGTTGGGTGTTGTTAAGCACCCGTGTGTAAGGCACTGTGCTTTAGAGCAGAAAACCAAAAGACAAGCCCTTTACTTTCAAAGCAGTCAGCATCTACTCCAGAGGACAGACAAATGAAAAAAGAACTGATTGCAATGTGGTTGTCTATATTAGAGCAGTGAGGTGAAGTGGGGAGTGGTCTTGGCGGGAGAAAGGTAGATCAGGGAAGGCTCCGTGGAAGAGGAGACACTTAAGCTCGATCTTGAGCTGTAATTTGGAGTTCTCCAGGGAGACATTCCCAGCAGGATACAATGTATACAAAGATGCAGGCAATAAAAGACCATCACCCTCATGAAATGGCAAAGTATTCAGTACGTTTGCAGACTTCTGTCACATAGGAGGTGCTTGAGACTCAATATCTGTTGTTATCATCGAAAAAAATTAAGGTGTGGCAGGTGTTATATTTTATAGTTTCCTGGTTAGGAAATAACCATCAGTATCAGGCCATCAGTAAGGTATGATAATTCTTGGCCTTTAAAAATTGTCAGTATAATGTATATAGATGGAGTCTATCAAAACTTGCTTAATTTTCCATTCTACCTAAAAATATTTTCTTGTCCATACTGGATTAATTACGAAGAGAATTAGAAGTTTATGTCTCTTTAGGATTTATCTTATAAGGTAGGGATTCTAGACCAAGTCTATCTTTTTTTTAGGTTTCTAAGATTTTTCTCTGAACCAATGATGTCACCTTAAGCGAATCAGTCTACTTCTTCAAGCTTTAAATTCTTCTCTTTAGAGAAGGGAGTTGGGCTATTTTTTAAAGGTCCACCATAGGCTATTCTATGATCTCTAAAAAGATATCATTATCTCCACTGTGCCTGGTTATACAGGCGTATTTCTGCAGCATAAATCATTGATAACCACTCCTTTCTCAATAGTTACTGGTTACAATGAAAGTATCACCACTTTGAGTATTACACATTTTTCAACCACTTTATTAAGTATTTTCTCTGTGTGTATGTAGAATAACCCTGCAAAGCAGATATCATTTCCATTTTATGGTTGAAGAAAACAGGCTCAGACAACTTTAATAATGTCACTCAGGTGGTCATGGGGAAGCTAGGGGTTGAACTCTGACCCTTTGGCACCAAAGTCTGCATTCTTTATCAAGGATTGTGAACTGTGAGCCATGGTATACAGTTATTACCGTAAGATAGTGTCTTGTGTATATAGCAGGGGTGAAATAATGTTTTGTACAAAGACAAGTCTCCACCTGAAACTTACACAATGTTGTAAATCAACTATAGGTCATTAAAAAAAAAAGTCTCATTCTCTGAAAGCCATCTGTGTAACATTTTAAATGGTGAAAGAAAAGAGAGGTACTTTTTGGTATGTTGACCAGCAGGGCCATGAGTTCTAATGTCACTATGCAGCATATCAAACATAGGAAGAAAATACTATTTCCATTATAGGAGAAGAGCCGGAAGCCGCCTGCTGAATAAGTAACAAAACTCTGATCCTTTGACTCCATGCCCTTGCATGCAGCTTCTGCCCACAGTCCATGATAATTCCTCTCAACACCTGCTTCTTCTTGGGGTCTTGGCTGGTCCCGCTGTCCGGGGGGTCATTTCACTGACCTTGAAACAGCATTCAGGTCTCAACTCAGTTGCCATCTTGAAGGGCCATTTCTTGGTCTTCCAGTTTACGTTAGACGCTTGTCCCTCGCAAGCTCACCATCCTGTTTTATGTCTCTGTTACCCTAGGGTATTTTTCCTTGCTTATTTACCTGTTTGACCGCTCCCTCCCGTCTGAATAAAGCTCAGTGAGAGCAGAGGCTTTCACTCTTCTTTATTGCTCTAGCCTCAGCGTGTGGAGTAGCGGCCTGTCCTGTCTGTCTAACCATCCATCCAACCATCTCCCCTCACTTCTCTTCCTCCCTCCTTCCTTCCCCACTGTTTCCCTCCCTCCCTATATCTGTCTATCAGATGGTTTGGCTTTATAGTTATAGGATGAAGCAGTATAGCTGCTTCTCCGATTAGCATGTGGGAAGACCCTCACATTTCCTTTATAGTTAACCACTTAGTAGCTGGGGCTTCCCTGGTGGCTCAGTGGGACAGAATCAAGAATCTGCCTAAAATGCAGGAGACATGGGTTCTATCCCTGGGTTGGGAAGATTCCCTAGAGGAGGGCATAGCAACCCACTCCAGTATTGCTTGGAGGATCTCATGGACAGAGGAGCCTGGCGGGCTACAGGTCATAGGGTTACAAAGAGTTGGACAAAACTGGAGCAACGGAGCACACACACACTTAATACTTGCGTTTTTCTCGATGCTCCCTTTTTGTATTAAGCCCAAGATAGGGCAGAATGCTGAGAAATTGAGCTTTAGTTACAAAACTCTGATTTTTGAAAACTTGTTTCTCACCACCTATTTTGTTTTGCTTTATCTTGCCAGAGTTCTGTGCCTGAATTACAAAGACAGCTCTTCAGCCAGCTCATTCCAGATGAATGAATGATTATGTGAAGTGTGGTCTACACTTCCTCTGGGGGTAAGTTCAAGGCCCTTGTACGTCTCAAGAGCGATAAGGTCTGGTGGTGTTTATGTGCCTGTTTCCCATGTCGCTCTATTAACTGCTCTTTGTGTGCAGACCTGAGCGGGGAAAGGTGGTGTGGATTCCTTTAGTGGCTGGTGGCCAAGGTTTCTGCAGGCAGCGGGCACCAAATCTGAGTGACTTTTGACAAATGCCCCTTAATTTGATGTGCTGGTTGATCCCGTCTCTGTGGAAAAGCATATGTGGATCTTTGCTGGGAGTTTAGGTAGAGAAGCTGAAGTCAGGGAAGTTTGAACTCCAAACCAACTAGGACCTCCTGCTGAAGAACAGATTGTGCATGCTAAGTAGCCTCAGTTGTGTCCGACTCTTTGCAATACTATAGGCTGTAGCCCAGCAGACTCCTCTGTCCATGGGATTCTCCAGGCAAGAATACTGAGTGGGTTGCCATGCCTTCCCAACCGAGGGATCAAACCCATGTCTCTTACCTCTCCTGCACTGGCAGGCGGCTTCTTTACCACTAGGGCCACCTGGGAAGCCCTGAGAGCAGACTAGAGAGTATCATTTCTCGTGGCAGTTGTAAGATTGGGGCAGCTCAGGGGACTTGGACACTAGGAAGCCACCAAGGAGAGGTCAGGTCTCACCCCCAGTGCTGAGGCTGTTTTCGTTCTGACGGGTGCATCTTACTAGCTGGTGTATTGGTTGTTGCAGGGTAAATGTTGCAGCGGGAAATCTGAGCAGTTCCCAAAGCACTGTTTGAAATGATTGCAGGTAGTTCCTTGGAAAGGTATGCAGTGTCTGCAGTTCATGCCTGTTTTGCTAAAACACACACACAGGCAAAGCTCCCCAGGCGGAGGTCTGTTTCATCTCTCCTGGGCCCCTTTGTGCCTTGTGGGCCTCAACTCAGGGTGCTGTCTCCAGAGACTGTCCCCGAGCACCCCATATGAGGTGGCCACCCAGCCACCTGCTAAACTATTACTTTTTAATTTACTTTTATATTTATTGAAATGTTTTTTAAATTGAAGGGGGCTTCCCAGGTGGCTCAGCGGAAAAGAATCCGCTTGACAAAGCAGGAGACATGGGTTTGATCTGTGGGTCGGGATGTGTATGAAGATACTTAATCACCATCACTCCATGAGGAAAATGTTTTTCTTATTCCCATCTTACAGAAGAAACTGACCCAGGAAAGGTCAAAGGCAGGATTCAAAAACTCAGGCAGTGTCACTCCCCCAAAATCTAAACTTTAGGCTTTTCAAACAGGTGTCTTTCAGTCCTGGCTTTTGAACATCGTGGAAACATAAGTGGAACACCTCTCCGAGGCTAAGTGGATATTCCTTCTGAATATTTTAATGTAGATGACACAAAGGCTAGTCAATACAAAGGTTACCAGCTGCTATTAAAATGTGTACCTTTAATGTGTGCTATATTTGTAAATAAACCCAGAAATGTTAGAAAACTTCCTGCTTGCAGGGAACATAGTATAAAACATGATAATTCTGCGAAGGAACATTTCACATTTTAAAAACAGTAAGAAGCAAACTGAATCTTCAAAATCTCCTCCAGAGCACAAATTTCTCACCACGTGACACTGACTGTGCCTCTGGTGTCCGAGGCAAGTTGGTCATGCAGACGGGTGCCCCTTGAGACCTAGGATTTAGCCTCCCCAAGTCAGGGAGGCGGGACTGCTGCTTATGTGAAATTGTCCTCTTTGTGGTTTATCATTGACATCCAAGGTTGCAAAGTGGGGGGCTTCTGGCTGGTTCTGGGCTGTGGGTAAGCTCTGGTTGGCCTGCAAAATATGTCCCTGACAAGTATTTTCAGGTTATGTAAGTTAGTTGCCCACCTGTAGAAAGCAGAAAAATTTACATGAAAGCAACATTTTCAGTGTTTCTTAAAAAGGAGTTTTGGCTGGCACATCCCTAGGCTTCCGCATTCCCATGGCAGTGATGAGCTGGCCCTTCGGGATGGGTTGTCATGGGCCAGATGGCCACGGTCCCCACTGCTGTGCACAGTCTCGAGGCACTGAGTGTCAACTGCCATTTTTCAGTGACTTAAGTAGTTTTATTTCTAGTAGAATTGGGAGAAAAGTGAAAAAAAGTGCGATCTACTTCTGTATCTGTAATGGAAAAATAGAAGACGTTTCTGGAGAGTTCCTTAATTTTGGCCACACCTTGCAACACGTGGGATCTTAGTTCCCCAATCAGAGATTGAATCTGTGCCCTCTGAGTTGGAAGCAAAGTCTTAACTACTGGATGGCCAGGAAAGTTCCTAGAGCTTCTTATTTTAAGAAAAAGAGAACACAGCATTTGTGTGTGTGTGTGCTGACGGATACTTGTACACATTTCATTTGCTGACAAATGGTTTCTGTCTCTTAAGAATATAGCACCCAGTCCTGCTTCATTCATAGGTTTCAAACAGCCCTGTTATGAGACTGATCCCTCCTCTGGACAGTAAAAATTTCCTTCTGCATTCAGACACCATTCCTTTGCTTCATTTTAGGTCCTTTCTTTCGGCAGCAAATTCTCCCCCGCCTTCCTTGAGCTCGGTTCTTGGGCCTCCTGGCTCGGTGGACTGGGAGCAATCTATGCATGCGGACACCATTCCTTTGCTTCATTTTAGGTCCTTTCTTTCGGCAGCAAATTCTCCCCCGCCTTCCTTGAGCTCGGTTCTTGGGCCTCCTGGCTCGGTGGACTGGGAGCAATCTATGCATGCGTGGGGACTCGGGAAGTAGGTTCCATTGTGCCTTCGCCACTGGAGCCCCAGCGTTTCCTAGACTTTGTGGCACCAGAGAGGGCCTGTGGCCTCTTTCGCTCTGAGTGGGGTGACGCAGGCTGAAGCCATGTGCATTTGATTTTTAGTGAAAAACATAATCTGGTGTTGTCCATCTGTTCTGTTTTACAAGGTGGCTCTGGCTTCATAGTGAAGATGGTCTAAAAGGAGGGAGAGAGCCGGAAAGAACCGTGAACCCTGACTGCTGTTGTGTGTAGGGTGATTGGGTAGAAGGGGGGTGTAGAATGTGTATGCAGATAATGATGGAAGGCTGAACTTAATTAGTGGAAGTTTTAGGATGACTCATCTGAAGTCCGGGGAAGGAGTTCTCATCTATCAATTGGTGACTTACCAGTGGAATGTGCTCCCTAATAGAGCTGGGAACTTCCCATCCCTCCGTGTATTTAGGGAGAAGGGAGGGGTCCATCTATCAGGATACTGGAGATAGTTCTCAAATTGGATGCGGGACCAGGCTTGATAGATGAATGACCTGCAGGGTCTCTTCAAAAACTCAGATTCAATTATTCTGAGTTAAAGTGATTAGGAACCTTTCAGCTAAAACAGTTTCACTTTAGTCCACAAAAAGAAAATATTGTAAGTGCAGTGAGAGGCAGAATTTAACACTTCTTAATTACATTGAGTTCTGGGCAGATTACTTGTATTTTCTTAACTTCCAACATAACCCTTCGAAAATGTTGTAAGCAGATGTGTCTAGTGGTTAGTATTTGTAAGACAGGATTTTACAACCATAGTTCCTATTAGTAAATGATTTTTTTCTACTAAAATTTTTTATTTTAATAATATCTTATCTGAAACTCATTTTGTAGTTTTATTTCCATTGGTAGCATGATTTTTAATACACATTTTGTCATTTATATAAAATATTACCTGTTACTTGGTATAAAGTATTCTATTTAGTTTCAAAATTTAGGATTTGGGGGAATTCCCTGGCAGTCCAATGGTTAGGACTCCATGCTGTCATTGCCGAGGGTCTGGGTTCAATTCCTGGTCAGAGAACTAAGGTCCAGCAAGCTGAGCACTGCAACCAAAAAGAGAAAAAAGATTTAACTCCCCAAATTTAGAATTTATTATACATTGTCAATAATTGTTAAACGTCAAAGTGTATTTAATTTGGATATGGGGACTTAGAGAAAAAAGGTCCTTTAAAGGAAAGCTTTTTTAAAGAATTTGCTCTAAATCTTAATTTTTATGTCACTTAATATTTGCTCATTCTTAAAGTAATTAACTGCTCATTTGCTTAAATTGTTAGGGCTTAATTGTTATGAAATGTAAGGTACTACTTGGACTTCATAAATATTTACACTAAAATCTTTCATTTTCATGATAACTGTTTCCATTAATTTAATTTTTTTTGCATATTTGATGCCTTCAAAACAGAAAAAGATTGTATTATGAAATTTAGATATGCTATAAAAAGTTGGCTTAAAGCTCAACATTCAGAAAACGAAGATCATGGCATCTGGTCCCATCACTTCATGGGAAATAGATGGGGAAACAGTGGAAACAGTGCCAGACTTTATTTTTTTGGGCTCCAAAATCACTGCTGATGGTGACTGCAGCCATGAAATGAGAAGACGCTTACTCCTTGGAAGAAAAGTTATGTCCAACCTAGATAGCATACTCCAGTTTGCTTTTGAGAAACTTGAAAGTTAATTTTGCTCTCTATTTTGTCCTCGTTTTGTAAATACTAAGTTTTTCATTGATTTACAGGAACACTGTTTTCTTCTTAATCCACATTTGTGAAGTTGTGGTTTTAAAGCAACACTTACCATGCTAGCACTGCATTTTGAATTGTTTTAGGGTTGACTCTTGACTTGAAAGGTGCATGACTGTGGGCTGTTCACGCATCTCTGTGAGGCTAAGGCAGCCTGGAATGTGCAATGCTACAGGAGAACAGCTGGACAATTTCAAGAAGGCTCTCTCTGGAAGATGTGCTTGGTGGGCATTGATACTGTGTGAATGGCTTATTTTAAATGGGTTTTAGAGTCTTCTGACACAAATACGTAGACTGCACTGGATGCTTTTTTTAAAAAAAAGTTTTTATTTTATCTGTTTATTTATTGGCTGTACTGTGTGGCTTGCAGGATCTTAGTTCCCTGACCTGGGCTTGAACCCCGGGCCCTCAGCAGGGAAAGCATGGAGACCTAACCACTGGACTGCTGGGGAATTTCCAGATGCTCTTTTCTTTGCCTGTTCACCACCACTGCCATCATCACCATCACTCCATTCACTCACCCATTCATTCACTGACTCAATGGATATTTATTGATTTATTGGGTATTCACCATGTGCCAGGTACTTTTTAAAGTGCTAGACATAACAGTAGACACTTAACAAGATCTCTGCTTTGCATTCTCGGGAAGGTCTTGTGTTACACAATCTGCATGTATTATTTTACTTAATCCTGACGACAGCCCTGTGAAGTAGGTAGTATTATCTCCTTTTCGCAGATTGAGAAGCTGAAAAGTGATGAGTCTAATGTCACTCCGCAGGGTCTGAGGTCAAGGAAGAGGGACCCTGATGTCTGGGGCCTGAGCTGTTTTGCTGGCCCCTGGGAGCAGTGACTAGGTGGCAGAGGAATTCCATGTGTCACTTGTGTGGGTTTCCAGTGTCACACGTGGGAGGTAAAACTTTCAAACTGTGGGAGTTTGGATATGAAGGCCAGCCACGAGCCTCTGGGCTAATTCAATTGCATTTGGTTTTAGAAGCAGACTTGTTAAGATTTTTGCCTTTTGATGAAATGGGGAGGAAGGCCACCTCAGGTAATATTTATTTGGATTTTAGGGTTTTCACATGAATATTTTGCACGTTTCCTTTTCTTCTGGTGTGGCTTTCATGTAGGACGTTTTTGCAAAGGCATCGCTCAATTCCATATTTTTTCAGCCCATGTTATTTGAAATATTGCTTTTCCATCATGATGCAGCAGCAGACTAAATGCTCCTTTAGCACGTTAGCGTATTGTGGAGGTTTTCTTCATCTGTGTTATTTCCTCAAAGGTGGATGTTTATATTTGTGAGAGTTTAGTCTATCTTTTCGGAGAAGGCAATGGCACCCCACTCCAGTACACTTGCCTGGAAAATCCCATGGACGGAGGAGCCTGGTAGGCTGCAGTCCATGCAGTCGCTGAGGGTCGGACACAACTGAGCGACTTCACTTTCACTTTCACTTTCCTGCATTGGAGAAGGAAATGGCAACCCACTCCAGTGTTCTTGCCTGGAGAATCCCAGGGACTGGGGAGCCTGGTGGGCTGCCGTCTATGGGATTGCACAGAGTCAGACACAACTGAAGTGACTTAGCAGCAGCAGTATTCTATCTTTTGGGATCCTGTTTGGATAAAAGTAATTTATGTTTTTAGTCTTTATTTTTACTACTATACATGTGTGTGTGTGTATACACCTGTGTGCATAGTCATGTCTGACTCTTTGGGACCCTAAGGACTGTAGCCCACCAGGCTCCTCTGTCCATCGAACTTTCCAGTCAAGAATACTGGAGTGGGTTGCCACAAGCCCGCATCTCTTAAGGCTCCTGCGTTGGCAGGCAGACTCTTTATCAATTGCATCTCCTGGGAAGGCAGTATATGTGTGTGTGTGTGTGTATCTTTTGTTTTTTTTTTTAACCAGATGAAGCCCTTAGAATTGACTATAGATTATTAATAAAAAATGATGCTTGATGGGATATTCTTTCTGTATCTTGTGTGTTTGATGTCAGAAGTGAAGAATATGGTAGGAATTGAGTGTCTTGATTTTTAAGCAGAGAGGTTATTTCTGAGAGTTCATATTCCTTTTTTTTGTTGTTCCTGACTTTTTTTGTTATTTTAATTTATTGGGAGTGTAGATACAATGTTGTGTTAACTGCTCTCACAGAACAAAGTGAATCAATCATATGTATTCATGTATCCCCTCTCTCCTGGATTGCCCCTGTCCCAACATACTCCTTTTAAAATTGTATTCTTAATGTCAATTTTTCTGTAACTACTTTAGATTAACTACTTATATCTTTTTATATTTTTATTCTAGATAGACATTATTATCCACCCCATGTTATGGTGAGGGTAATGGGATTTCAGTTCAGTTCAGTCGCTCAGTTGTGTTTGACTCTTTGCAACCCCATGGACTGCAGCACGCCAAGCTTCCCTGTCCATCACCAACTCCTGGAACTTTCTCAGACCTATGTCCACTGAGTCAGTGATGCCATCCAACCATCTCATCCTCTGTTGTCCCCTTCTTCTCCTGCCTTCAATCTTTCCTAGCATCAAGGTCTTTAGAAGGCTTCTAAATCACTAGGACATGAATTTCTAATTCATGTCCCCTGTGAAATCTGAGATATTTCCACTACATTTTATGTTTATTAAACATTTCTTATTAGCTGAAAGTTTGTTCCCTTTTACCAACCTCTCCTATTTCTCCTTCCTCCATCCTGGCAACCATTTTTCTACTTTGTGAGTGTATTTGTGTCACTTCCTTCTAACCTTTTATTAAGAATATCTGCGAAAATACAGAAAAGTTCAAAGAATTGTATAGTGAATAGTAGACCTAGACAGCATATTAAAAAGCAGAAACATAGAGACATTACTTTGCCGACAAAGGTCCATCTAGTCAAACCTATGGTTTTTCCAGTAGTTATGTATGGATGTGAGAGTTGGACCATAAAGAAAGCTGAGCACTGAAAAATTGATGCTTTTGAGCTGTGGTGCTGGAGAAGACTCTTGAGAGTCCTGTGGACTGCAAGGAGATCCAACCAGTCCATCCTAAAGGAAATCAGTCCTGAATATTCATTGAAAGGACTGATGCTGAAGCTGCAACTCCAATACTTTGGCCACCTGATGCGAAGAACTGACTCACTGGAAAAGACCCTGATGCTGGGAAGGATTGAAGGCAGGAGGAGAAGGGGACGACAGAGGATGAGATGGTTGGATGGTATCACCAATTCGATGGACGTGAGTTTGAGCAGGCTCTGGGACTTGGTGATGGACAGGGAGGCCTGGCGTGCTACAGTCCATGGGGTCACAAAGAGTCGGACACGACTGAGTGACTGAACTGAATAGACCCATAACTTGAATTCTACTTTGTAATAGTTAAAATTTTGCTATATTTGCTTTTATGTGTGTCATTTTGCATTGTGTGTTTGAGGACAGAATATTTCTTTAGTAATTTGCATAATGCTCAGATCTTTGCCAAGGAATTCAGTTTTAATGACTATTAATGCATATATCCTGTTATAATATTATGTCAGAATGAAGCATTAGAAAGATAAAGTCTAGGTTTTATGATGTGGAAATAATGCTGGGTTCTGTAATTTTAGGATGAAGTACTAAACTGAGAGTATTTTGCTGTAGTTGGACGAAGTCTAAAGAACTTAAAAAATCTAACATAGTTTGAAACCCCAAGTGACTCTATAAATTCATAGAACTAAAGTTACTTGGGTGATCTCAGTGATAAAAAATGGAATCAGACAATGCAAACCCACTGGAAGTGTCTGAGGAATGTTGGAGATAAGTCAGTCTTTAGAACAGTTCTGATTTAGAGTGATCTATGTGTATACAGTATATCAGAGGGTCAGAATTGTCTTAAGAATAACAGGGATACAAAAATATTTCCTTGCAATTAATTGTTCTTCTGATATGTTTTCCACCCTCAGAAACATATTCGTTCTGATATAATTCCCTTTCTCTCCTTTGTATCAAGGAGTAGTTGTTCTGTCTCAGGGTTGTTTGGAAGAAACATGCTTGTTTTCTGTTGGCTGATAACTTTATTTTTTGGGTAACAGAAATGATGGCGCTGGATCTAAAGGAATAGGAGCTCAGTGACTTAAACTGCATCCTTTCTTCTTTTGTATTTACCTAGACTTTTTTTTTTTATACAGACACAGGTCAAATGGACGTTTTGGGAATTCCCATGTTTTCTGTTATATGACTTGGCTTCCGTGGCAACCTTCTGACTTCAGTCCCAGGCCTTGTGGTTACCTGGGTGGCCGGTCTTGGCTTTGCAGTGGTGTGGCCTTAAGCAAGTCACTTGAAGCCTTGTTTCTGATGAGGGGCTTGGAGACAGGAATTTTTTATTCTTCTTTTTCCACCAGCACTAAAAATTCCTTGGTTCTGCGTTCACTAATACAGATTTTTGTGGAGGTTAGATGGCTTTTTGTAACTACTGGGCTAATGAGTTTTTGTGATGGCTCTTCTTATGTGTCAGCTAAGATTAGAAAGTGTATCTTCAAACGTATATGAACTACTTGGAAACTGTATGGAAACAAAATTCAGTTTGCATGTGTGTGAGTGTGTACCTGAGTGTGTTGATGTATGTATGTATACATAAATATTTATTTTTTAATGCAAGATAAGGAAGTAAAAGCTTGTGTGTCTAAAGCAGAATCTTATCTTTAGTATTACTTAAAAATCTTGTCTGTTGCATGTATGGATCCACTCATATTTTTTTTAAACAGGTCTTTCTTAAAAAAAAATTTTTGCTTTTTAAAAAATATTTATTTGGCTGTACTGGGTCTTAGTTGTGGCACATGGGATATTTGATCTTTAGTTGTGACATGTACAATCTTATATGCAACTTGTAGGATCTGGTTCCCCAATCAGGGATTGAACTGGGCCCCCTATTTGGGATGGTAGAGTCTTAGCCACTGGGTCACCGGTGAAATCCTTCATTCACATTTTTTATGAGAAGTGCTTTCTGAAAAAAACTGTTGTCATGTGTTTGTCCAGAATAACTGGGAAACCTCTGCTTAAACTGTTTTCTTCTATGGACTATAATTTCAAAAACTGAAACTTAAAATGGAAAATCTTACTGCAGAGATGGAATCTTATTCTCTCATTCAGCACCCCCTCCCCAATATCTCACCTTATCTTTTGGGGATTCTTGAAGTAAGGGGTGTTTTTTTCAAAAGTTACAGCAAGACTTCAAAACCTGTGAACCTCTGGTTTATCACTTTTTTTTTTTAAGGGCAGTTAAATGCTTTTTTTTTTTTTGGAGAAAATAGCCACGTTTTGGAATAACAGGGACTTCTAGTGTAAGGCTCTGTAGTTTTCAGCTCTCTGGAAAACGAAGTAACTCCAGCAAGGCACAGAGAGTGCACACCCTCTATTTTGCAAATCACAAAATGATTTTGAACGGCTGCTCTTGAGGCAAGGTTTTTATGGCCGACATTCCAGCTGTGGTTTTGGAGACAGAATGTTTACTACCGCTCAAACACCAGGATGGTAGGTGTGTATTCTTCCTGTCAAGGGGCTTAAAAAAGCAGCTGAGGCACCCTTCGAGTGAGTAAACCTTTATTCAGCAAACTGGGGAGCCGCGTTCCTATGGAACTTTGGTGGTAATTCTGGAATGCGGAGCCCACAGCAGCGCAGTCATGGGCGAGTCCGGCGGCTCCAGGCCTGATGGCAGGCTGTTCTGGCTAATCGCTGCCGGCAGCCCATGGAAAACCACTTTCTGGTTAAGCCTGCATCATACTCTTCCACCAATGGAAAAAATTGAACATGATGAGGGTGTGTAGCTAGCAGACAAAAATATATCCAGCATTGCACAGGATCTGTTTTTAGCTCTTAACGGCCGAGCATTTGAAGTGTTAGAACGTTGTTTCTTGCCTTACCATGGGCAGAAAGAAGAGGGAGTCTGTGGATGTATAGAGAGACCCTAACTGAAAGAGCCTGAGAAGCACTGGTTACCTCCAGAGTTCTGGCAAAGGTAAGGCTATAAATGTTCATTTCCCCGCTTTTGCAGTTGAGGCTTCATTTTATGCAGTGAGAGATCAGCGTTTCTCGAAATATTCCTTTTTATTTCATTGGGTGCTGACTTGTGTTTCACAAGATTTTGTACTTGGGCGGCCCATGTTGGTGGGCACGAGGGAATAGTCCCTTTCAAGCTGGAGTGTGAGGATGCTTTCACTCACCTGTTGCTGGTTGATGGCAGTTTCCCCATCCTGTTTTACTACTGAACTCTCCCAAAGTGGATGGGTATATGCTGTAGGGATTTCTTTTTTCTGCTACGTCAAGGAAGTTCCATTTCTCAGTCTGATCATGTTAAAGCATTAATGGCCGTGACCTTATCTTTACCAGTTGCTTCTTTGAGGGCCTGGAAAGAAATGAAAATGTGCAGAGAGATTATATTTTACAGTTTCCTGGTTATTACATAATTTTATCAGGCCTTACTTTGGAGCTGAGTAAGCTCTTTCGTTGAAGAATTTCTTTTCGAACTTGTAATTGGATGTTCACTCTTTATTCATGTTTATCCTTAACTTTTCCTCAAACTTTCTGAAAAAGAAATAGAATCCCTTGTAATCTGTGGGTGTGTTGGGAGGGGAACCTTATTGTAAGTAGAAGACTGATTCACGTCATAATCCCTCCGGGGTGGCTCATTCATTGGGCATT
This sequence comes from Cephalophus harveyi, assembly GCA_006410635.1. Classification (NCBI taxonomy): domain Eukaryota; kingdom Metazoa; phylum Chordata; class Mammalia; order Artiodactyla; family Bovidae; genus Cephalophus; species Cephalophus harveyi. Next base: position 41,408 of record SJYT01021607.1, read on the forward strand.
TGTCCGAGCCCTGAATTTATCAGCAGCGCTAGAGGGGTGGATTCGGCAGAGTACTTCTCTCAGCTTTACGTTAATTTGGGCAAGCGTGTAATTCTCAGAAAATTGGTAGGTGGAGAGACAGAAATAGGAAGCTTTATTGAAGTCACTGTAAACTTGGAAGGTTATTTATAGAATTTCTGAAAAGTCAGTGTGCTACAGAACAGCTCCTGGAGTTTTCCCTAACACGTTTTCAGCGTTTCACCATGGCCCTCCGTCCATCACACTCAGGAATTCTAAAGTTTTATACTTGCAGTAGAGTGAGGCTATGAGTTATTTCAGGGCGGGTAATGTGTGGGCCTCTTCAGTGGGTGTCTTCCTTTATAGAGAAGTGTTTTGGGGCTGGAGGAATGTGAGTGTTGCCCAGGTAGGTTAGAATTAATAGGGATGGTGGTAGAAACATAGTAATAAAGGTTTTATTTATTACGCTTCCTTTGCATGTAGAAAGTGAAGCTTTGACAGCGCTGCCAACCACTCAGAGCAGGGGAGGAGGAAGCCCCAGCTGCCTTCTTGTGTAGTCACATTAACACTTGTCAGCCCCTTGATTTTCACCAGAGCTTGTAGACAGAAGCTGAAGTCTGTTGAAGAGCCTTCTGACTCTAATCCATACCGACGTGGTGTTTGGAAGGCAAGCAGATAACACCTTCCTTTCGGTACTTTTAGTGCAGAGGGAGTGACTTGCAAAGCCTTCTTCTTAGCCCAGGCCTGGACTGGGAGGCTTGGAAGTGCAAGATAAGGGCTGGGCTCCTTGCCAAGAGATTATCCTTCCAAAGTGGTCCTTCACTTAACCACTAAGTGAAGGATGATGCTGTCTTGGTGGTCCAAGATTGTGTTTGAGAAGAGCCATGTTGCCCTTTCCCAGAAATCGGAAGTTGGCGCAGGGTCCCTACAGCCTCTTCCTACAACAGCTATTGAATGGATGTGGGAGCAATACAGAGAGGAACTCACGCTCCTTAAATATCTGGTGGGGCACTTTTCTGTGTCTGTCTGTGTGCCTCCAGGTTTAGCCCACTTTGTAAGATTAATTTACATAGGGAAAATAAATCTGACCTGAGATTTCTTAGCTCAACTGTGAGATTAAAGAAAAGGTATTTTCTTTTGATGGAACATTCAGAACATTTTTGGACACATTAAATTGGAAAAACAATTTCTATTAAGCCCTTAAAAATTTACTTACTGGTTGCTCTGGGTCCTTGTTGCTGTGTGCAGGCGTAATCTAGTTGCGGCGAGTGGGGACTGCTCTGCACTGTGGTGCGTGGGCTTCTCATTTTGGTGACTTCTTTTGTTGTGGAGCACAGGCCCCGTAGCTGTGGTGCACGGGCTTAGGTGCTCGTGACACGTGGAATCTTTCTGGTGAGTGAGTGAGTGAAGTCGCTCAGTCGTGTCCGACTCTTCGCAACCCCATGGGCTGCAGCCTACCATGTCCCTCTGTCCATGGGATTTTCCAGGCAGGCGTACTGGAGTGGGGTGCCTTTGCCTTCTCCAGAGGATCTTCCCGACCAGGGATCAAATCCATGTCCCCTCCATTGGCAAGTGGATTCTTCACTGTACTACCTGAGATGTCCTGGTTGTATTTTTTTAGTTTTTAGTGATAATTTGTGTTTGTCCTTTGAAATTGTGTACCTTAAATAAAGGCCAAGGTAAAAATGGCTTTACTAGAAAGACATTAAAAAAAAGGATTAAGGTATGGAATCAAAGAAACAGCAATAATATGAGGCAGGGAAAATAAAGTAGATAAACCTGAATTTTTGACTATAGATACACCTGAATTTTTGACTCTTGAAAGGTACTAAACATTGTATTTATAGTAGTTTGGATTTTAGTGATGGTGTGTTGAGTGTCTTTTGATTATTCAGTTCCATGTTAGATGGACTCCCAAATGCTAGGAGGTGTTAATGTCAGTGTCTCGAGGACTATATCTCAGACTCTATTGTTAGCTATTTATAGTCTGTGGTATTGTGGAACTGAAAAGGACCTTAGGCAGTTTTTCGAATGGGAAAGCTGAAAACCTACAAAACTGAAATGGCTTGTCCAGAGTTACTGAGACGGTGAGCTGCTGAGCTGAGATGCAATACCAGTCGTCTCGTTGATCTTTCTTTATGCTACCTGCTTATTTAATTGGGAATACTGTGGCTCATCCTAGTGGAGCAGTGGTAAAGAATCCACCTGCCAAAGCAGGAGATGCAAGAGACAATGATTCAGTCCTTGGGTTGGGAAAATCCCCTGGAGGAGGAAATGGCAATCCGCTCCAGTATTCTTGCCTGAAAAATCCCATGGACAGAGGAACCTGGTGGACTGCAGTCCATGGAGTCGCAAGAGAATGAGACGTGACTGAGCATGCAGCACGCACACATCCATAGCTCATCCTGATGTCTTTATAAATTGATAGAGACATGTATACATACACATATGTACACATACACATATCCATCTGTTTTCCCCCTTCACTTCCTTCCTGTCTCTCTTTGATTTCCATACCTATTTACTTACCTACTTACCAAACCAGACAAGCTTAAAGCTATAGTCAGAGACAAGACAAAGACTTGTGTTTCTTGGAGCCTAATAAAGTTCAGAGCCACACACTCAGTCAGTGGTCCTCATTCCCATTAACTATTGCCAGAGAGTTTTTGGTGCCCATGTATTAACCTGTGTGATAAGGCAGCTTTGGCTAGACTTCACCTGTCAGTCTGTTCCGGTTTTGGCCTTAGATTAAGATGTTTTTTTCCATGATCCCATTCTGGTATGAGACTGCTGTTTTCCTTAGCTCTGGGCCTGACAAGAGAGGCTCTGAAAGGGAAGAGAAGACAGCAGATGGACTTTCGCTTTGGTGCCAAGGTAATGTAAGGCCGTTTCGGAAAAATAAACTTTACGTGTGAAGTGATAAACTAGGTTATCATTTCATTCTAGGAAAGGGATGTGGTAAGTGCTACAGATAGTGTCAGGAAGAAGTCGGTCCAGGGCGTTCCTAAACCTTAAAGATAGGTTTGGAAATCCTGGGTATCTTTAGGACAACACTGGAAAGTGATAATGGTCCCCATCCTGTTTTTGTACTTGACTGTGACACATTTCTCATTGCAGAATTGTTAGAGTGGGATTGCTGAGATGTAAAGAGCTCAAGAGATATGTGGAGTGTAGGGGCTGGGAAGGACAAAAGCTAAAAATCCATATCATTCGAGCCACTGAAGAGAAACTGAGTGGATAGACTTGTTTTCAAGTTGTCTGTGGCCACTTGTGGAAGGTGGAGTGACAAGTGAAAAGAAGCTTTGTTCACAGACAGTCATAAGCCAGGAAAATCCATGATATCAAGAGGTCATAGCAAGTAAAGAACTCCATGGAAGCAGACACACGTTCACAGAACACACACACACTGTCACATACGTGTATCTGCATATATATTCTGTTGACGGTTGATAGGATGGTCACAAATGGATCAAAAGTTAAGTACAAAACAGGAAACCCCCAAATTCAAAAGTAACTGCAACTTGACGAAAACCTTCATGATAAATCATCAGAGGTCCTTACTAGAGTTGATGCCGTTTTGTCCTGGTGCCTTATCTCATGTGTGTATTATCAGTGGTTCTCAGATGCTTTCCTGAAGTCTCTCTAATAGTGGAGGGTCATGGCTCCAGGGTCCGTTCCCCTTCTGGTGCCTGAGCAGTCCTGGGAGGAAGCCTCCTTCCCCTTTGGCTGATGAAGGACCGCGCAGGTCTCCCCTCTCTGCTGCCACAGCTGATTCCCTGCAGTCACCCCCATTCACGTGCTGCGATTTCTCCTGAAGACAGGCAGACACACACCCACTCGCCTACCCACCCACCCACGCTCTTTTGGATTCCTAGCAACAGCGGGATTCTCTGCTCTTCATGGTGGAACTCCTGGCCAAGCTGTCTCTATTCACCATCTTCAATTTCATGAACCTCATCTTCAGACTCACGTCAACCCAGCTTTCTCCACCTGGACCTGCTCAGGTCAGGTTCTCTGAGAGCCTCCATGTTGCTAACTTCAGAAGGGCTCTGTTCTCAGTCCTTATTACGTGAACCATCAAATGCTCACAGTCTCCTCCCTGAAAAGCCTTTTTTCAATAGGGCTTTGTGGGCAACATATTTTCTTGGTTTCCTTTTTTTTTTTTTTTTTTTATTTTTTATTGGTGAACAATTGCTTTACAGTATTGTGCTGGTTTCTGCCATGTATCCACATGAATCAGCCACTGGCATGCATATGTCCCCTCCCTCTGGAACCTCCCTCCCATCGCCCACCCCACCCCACCCCTCTAGGTTGTCCCAGAGCCCTGGTTTGAGTTCCTGAGTGCAGCAAATTCCCACTGGCTGTCTATCTTACACATGGTAATATGTGTGTTTCCATGCTTCTCTCTCAATTCGTCCCACCTTCTCCTTGGTTTCCTCTTAATTGGATTCATTGACTGCTCCCCCTGTTGCTCCTGATTTCTTGGCCTTTTGGTCCTGGGCCTCTTTGGTGTCCTCTCTTCCCTTGGTTTACTTATTCTCTCGGGAAGTTCATTCACTGTGTTTATCAGGCATCCTCATGTGGGTGAGAGCAGGTTTGCACCCAGGCCCATCTCTTCCTAGAATTCTGGTCTCCTAAAGCCCAGTGTCCACTCAGCGTTGGCACTTGAACGTCCAGTGGGCATCTCCCACCTGAGACATGCAGAACCCACCTCCTCGTCTCCCTTCCAAGGGAGGGAGGGACTGTCTTCCCCATTCTCCCGGGAGCTTAGACTGAAGATCAGATCGTGGTGTCGTTTCTGACCATACTGCTCACTCCCATCCACCTGGGCCTCCCATTGGCTCTCCTTTTACCTGTCTCTAGACTCCCCACCTGAGTCTGACCCTCATCACCTCTCACCAGCAAGACCCTCCCAGTCCTATAGGCCCCGGCTTCCCCCTTGCTGCCTGCAGTCCAGATCAGCCTCTTGAAATATACCCCATGAGGAGGCACCTCTTTTCACAGCCCTCTATTAGAGACTTTCCATCTCGATGTGGAAGCCAGAGTCCTTACAGTGTCCCTTAGGGCTGGACCCTGTGGCTCCTTGACCCCTATCTGACCCCTCCTGCTCCAGCCATGCTGGCCCGCTGCGTGTCCTCCACGCTGGGCATTTGCACTTGTCTTCTGTTTCCGCAGAATCACTGCAGATGGTGACTGCAGCCATGAAATTAAAAGACACTTGCTCCTTGGAAGGGAAGTTATGACCAACCTAGACAGCATATTAAAAAGCAGAGACATTACTTTACCAACAAAGGTCCGTCTAGTCAAGGCTATGGTTTTTCCAGTAGTCATGTATGGATGTGAGAGTTGGACTATAAAGAAAGCTGAGCGCTGAAGAATTGATGCTTTTGAACTGTGGTGTTGGAGAAGACTCTTGAGAGTCCCTTGGACTGCAAGGAGATCCAACCAGTCCATTCTAAAGGAGATGAGTCCTGGGTGTTCATTGGAGAGACTGATGTTGAAGCTGAAACTCCAATACTATGGCCACCTCATGTGAAGAGCTGACTCATTGGAAAAGACCCTGATGCTGGGAAAGATTGAGGGCAGGAGGAGAAGGGGATGACAGAGGATGAGATGGTTGGATGGCATCACTGACACAATGGACATGGGTTTGGGTGGACTCTGGGAGTTGATGATGGACAGGGAGGCCTGGCGTGCTGTGGTTCATGGGGTCGCAGAGTCGGACACGACTGAGCGACTGAACTGAACTTCTGTTTCCAGTGTTTTTTCTTTCTCCAGAATCTGCAGTCTCCCCCTCCTATACGTCCTCGCTTAATGTCACCGCCATGAGGTCTTCTCTGCTCCCCTTTCTGAATCTGTAGCTCCCCTCCCGCCATGTTACCTGGTTCCCCCATCAGCCTTTATTATTTTGCTCTGAAGGAGGAAATGATAACCCACTCCAGTATTCTTGCCTGGAGAATCCCATGGATAGAGGAACCTGGCGGGCTAGAGTCCATGGGGCCACAAAGAGTTGGACATGACTGAGTGTCTGAGCATGCACTTACTCACCTTATAATTTATTTATTGTCATGGTTTATTGTTGAGTCTCCCACTATAATATAAGCTCCATAAAAGGGATTTTTTTTGGGGGGAGGAGGTGTATTTATTGCTATATTCCAGGGCGTGGAACAGTTCTAGCACAGACTAGGTACTCAGGAAACATTGATCACATTATTTAGTGGAAATGTATCCTACTTAAGATACCTGCTGATGTAACTAAAGCACCTAAGTATGCTAAATACCATGGAGCCCCTATGTTTTATCTCAGAATGTAAATTTCATATTTTACTTCATGATCTATGTTTCTTTATTAGGGCAGCAATGTTTAGATTACTTAGGATTGGATGAAGTGGAAACTTGAGGAAGATTCCCCCCTGACTATTCTGCTCACCGCTCCCCCAACCCCGCCACCCAGCCAACACGCATACATTGTCTTGGTTGTCATGTCCCACCCTCACAGCCTTCAGGAGGTATATTCTAAGTTTATAATTGATATTTAGAATAATGACCATGCAGCTTACACTGTCAAGAAAACAAAATTCTCATTTGTGAAGTGTTCTCAGTAGGCAGTAGCATAGAATAAGTACATTTGAACCTTCCAGCTCCTTAGTTAACATTTCAGTTCTTCATTTCATTCTCATGTCCCGATGCCCAGCTGCGGAAGCCTCTGCCGCCTGGAGAAAGGGTACCTATGCATGCACGCTAAGGCACTTCAGTCGTGTCCGACTCTGTGCGAGCTCATAGATGGCAGCCCACCAGGCTCCTCTGTCCCTGGGATTCTCCAGGCAAGAATACTAGAGTGGGTTGCCATTTCCTTCTCCATAGGGAAAGGTATTTATGAAAGGGACATGAGTCACAACCATTCTTCTTATAAGAGGAGCCTGAAAGTTAAGATGGACTTTTTAAAAAAAGATATGGAGGGGTTAGGGGCCCAGGTTTGATCCTCCACGTTGCAACTAAGAGCCAGCACAGCTAAATCAATAATAAGTAAATATTAAAAGATATAGGATATTTTCAGATTTCAAAAGTACAGGAAAATTTAAAATTATATTGGTAGAAATACATTTATGTGACCCCATGGACTGCAGCCCACCAGGCTCCTCTGTCCATGGAGTTCTCCAGGCAAGAATACTAGAGTGGGTTGCCATGCCCTCTTCTAGGGGATCTTCCCTACCCAGGGATTGAATCCAGGTCTCCTGCATTGCAGGCGGATTCTTTACCATCTGAGCCACCAGGAAAGCAACAAAAGTGAAAGAAATCCAGAATTTCCTACCTTTGGATTCTTAGCTTTGCTCCTTAGGGATCTTGGTTAAAGTATTTAATCCATGGAGGCTAACACTCCCTTTCCTGTAAATCAAGGACGGTTATATCAGCTGTTGGAGCTCTTGTGCCCTGCGGAGCCCTGACACACAGCAGCTCAGGACATACTAAACTCTCCCCCTTCTGTCTTCACGCCCATCTCCTTGAGGTGGCAAGCATTCTCAATTCCTGTAAATTATAAAAGGTAAGCTATCAGTGCTAATACTAGTCCTTTTTTCCCTCCCCTGAAAGTTTCTGTAACGTTACTAGCTAAAATCTTACCAGGTTTGTTTTGAATAATACATGTTTATGGAAAAGTTCAGCAGTGATTGGTTTAATTTTACCTTCAGGCCCAAGAACAACTTATATTGTGGCTTTCAGATACAGAATTAAGAGAAATGAATGCTTCAATCAGGCTGTAAGCCGGAGGGGAGTAAAATAGTTACACATTTATGAGGATGAGAAAAGCCCCTGTTTAAATGAGGGGAAAACCGTGTGGTTTAAGCCTGTTCATTTTTTTAACTTAAATGGAACAGTAATATAATGAAGAAATACTTTGCCGAGAATAACCTGGTAGAATCACCAAGGTATATTTTGGTCACAGAACATGAGAGAGGTTCAGGAGCACGGTGCCTGCTTCTGATTTGCGGAAGCGCGTGCCGCACAGACAAGTCTCGGAGTCAGTGAGAGGCTGAGTGTTTACAGCCTGGGATTCTGATGCCTGCTCTTCTGTTTTCATCTTGGTGTGAATCTTGGGAGGTGCCTGCCCGTGTCTGAACTCGCTGGTTGTAGAATGGCTCGTGTTCCTTACAGTTAAAACAGAGAGGTTATTTAAAAGTCATGCGAACCACTTTGAATCCCATATTCATTAAAATTCCAAGAGAGGGTTATTGAAAAGTCGTGTTAACCATTTTGAGTCTTGAGTATCTTCGTTTCCAGCTGTCACCAAAGCAGTACTAGGTTAGCAGAGATCAGGCTGCTGGCTAACTTTTGGATGAGATTTGTACACTTGGGAGACAAATGCAGAGTGGAATTCAACATTTGGTACTAAAAAAGAAAAAGAGAAATATCCATGCTACTGTGCTAGAAAGAGCATGGATGGAAATGTGTGAGATACATTTTGATAATTTCTGAAAGAAAAATAAGAAAAAAGGTTTATCTTTAGCTGGATTATTTAGACTCTATTATTATAGTCTATATAATATGTAGACTATATTATTTTAGGCTATATTAGTTCTGTAAATTTTTATGGAAAAGGTGATTAAAAAAAAAAAAACAAACCCTGAAATATTTTCAGTTTCTGTGATGGCTCAGATGTAGCTGGGCCTCTCAATTCACTGACATTCCAGAAACATACCAGTAATATTTGTGGGACTGTTGGGCTCACCACATCTCTCGGAAACTCAATGCCGTTAACGTTATTGGGAACTTGCTTATTGATTCTACAAATGTTTTCACGTTAATTTTTGCATCCCCTTCCTACACAAGCTAATAAGGCTTCTGGGGAAGGGTTCAGATCATAAGTCGCTGTTATTTCTCTCCAGTGCCCAGTACATGGGGGGCTTGGGGGAATGTATAGGTGTGTCTGCAAAAATTCATGCTGAACTGGTGGGTGGAACTCTTCTTTTACTTCAGTTCCCCAAGTTTCCATCAGCACTAAGAACATTTTCTTATTTTGCCAACTCTGCCTCCCACACGAATCTTTGAGCTATTGCTTGCTGGGGACACCTTCCGAGGTGGTGTCCCAAAGTGTCCCTAGGAGATGGCTCACGTGGGATGCTTCTGGGGACGGGGTGGGGGGAGGGCATGAAGGTGAAGGTGATGGGCAGTGACCAGCAGGATTTCGCCCAGCCTCCTCACTCTCATCCCACCTCCTCCTCTTACTCCTCATCTCTCTCAACATTGTCCCTGACTCTTGTGCCCAGGCCTTGCTGCCCTGTCGCCTTTCCTGAACAAGCTGGGGACTTTGTCCTCTCAGTCCACTTGTTGATTCACTCACTTGCGGATTCAGGAGTGCCCGTGTCTTTGGATGTGCCCTTTCCTATTCCTTGGATCGTCCTTCTCTCTCTTCATCCAGCAGAGTCCCACACATCCTCTAGACCCAGTTCTTCATCTGACTTTTTTAATGGGGTCATTTTTAACTTTCACAGGAAGGATTTGAATGTGCAGTGAAGGTTTGTCTTAATTTGTAGCCTGGAGAAAGGTGAAGGCCTCCTGTGTGGCACATCCTTGATGGAGAGTCCTTTTCTCTTGATCTTCTTGGGTCATGATTTGTTGGATGCTTCGAGACTCTCTAGACCTGGCTTGCTATTGGATCTTATTAGAATGGATGTGTCATTCTGATGAAATTACCACTTGGCAGTTTTATGAATCATTGTTTTTGAGCTCTTTTTTTGACCATTACTCAAGGAGACATAAATTTAATTCACAACCCAGTGTATAGGCAAACAGAAGCACGCAAAAAAATTTAGTGTCATAGGACAATTTTTACCCTTATTGGGATGTAATCCTCTCTCTCTCTGTTTTTTTTTCATATTCCCTGCTCCATTTCCATTCTATTCATTTACAAATACTGGTATCAAATCATTGCATAAATGTTGTGACCCAAAAATGGGTCATGAACCCTTGGACAAACACTTCTGTTAGCAATGCTGCTGCTGCTGCTGCTAAGTCGCTTCAGTCATGTCCGACTCTGTGTGACCCCATAGACGGCAGCCCACCAGGCTCCCCCGTCCCTGGGATTCTCCAGGCAAGAACACTGGAGTGGGTTGCCATTTCCTTCTCCAATGCATGAAAGTGAAAAGTGAAAGGGAAGTCGCTCAGTTGTGTCCGACTCTTAGCGACCCCATGGACTGCAGCCCACCAGGCTCCTCCGTCCATGGGGTTTGCCAGGCAAGAGTACTGGAGTGGGGTGCCATTGCCTTCTCCAAGCAATGCTGCAGATGTTAATTTTTTTCTTTTTTTTATAAAAACAGGTGTGAGCGCTGAGACACTGCTTGTGATAAATTGGCTTACTAAGGTGATGAACTGTGCAAAAAGCTGGGCTGTTGTCTCTGTGGAATTTATTGCTTTTCCTCTACTGAATACCAGCCATGCTTGTCTTCTGAGGTCCTATTCCGGGCATCCCTTGCTGCAGATTGGTTTGTCTTTTCATCTGTTAATATGCATTTGGAAGGAGTCCCGTAGAATTGAAATAGACCCAGTGGGACTCCACAATGGATGCTTAGCTTTCGAGGCCTTAGGAACAGTCCGCATTCTGCCCACTTTTTAAGGATTACTCTCCCCAAGCACTATTCCTATGGAGATCAGATGTTTCTTTCGCCTGCGTCTTCATACAGATTGGGGTCAGGTTTTCTTAAGATTAGAAATGAGTTTCTTCAGGTCCTGTTACCCGTGCATTCGGTGTGCAGCTCATGGACTGAAGCGGGCAGAAGCAAGTTTGGGCCATATTGAGAGTTTGTTCAGTTTAGGTCCTTAGTTTCAGTGCTGTGGTTTTAGATGTTTAGGCATATTTGTTCTTCAGTTTCAGTGTTTTTAATGAAACAGGCAATAAAATTTTAAGGCAGGGTTTCTTAACCTCAACACCAATGATGTTTCAGTTCAGTTCAGTCGCTCAGTCGTGTCTGACTCATTGCGACCCCATGAATCGCAGCACGCCAGGTCTCCCTGTCCATCACCAACTCCCGGAGTTCACTCAGACTCATGTCCATCGAGTCAGTGATGCCATCCAGCCATCTCATCCTCTGTCGTCCCCTTCTCTTCCTGCCCCCAATCCCTCCCAGCATCAGAGTCTTTTCCAATGAGTCAGTTCTTCACATGAGGTGGCCAGAGTACTGGAGTTTCAGCTTTAGCATCATTCCTTCCAAAGAAATCCCAGGGCTGATCTCCTTCAGAATGGACTGGTTGGATCTCCTTGCAGTCCAACGGACTCTCAGGAGTCTTCTCCAACACCACAGTTCAAAAGCATCAATTCTTCAGCACTCAGCCTTCTTCACAGCCCAACTCTCACATCCATACATGACCACAGGAAAAACCATAGCCTTGACTAGACGGACCTTAGTCGGCAAAGTAATGTCTCTGCTTTTTTTTAATATGCTACTAAGTTGGTCATAACTTTTCTTCCAAGGAGTAAGCGTCTTTTAATTTCATGGCTGCAGTCACCGTCTGCAGTGATTTTGGAGCCCCCCAAAATAAAATCTGACACTGTTTCCACTGTTTCCCCATCTATTTCCCATGAACTGATGGGACCAGATGCCATGATCTTCGTTTTCTGAATGTTGAGCTTTAAGCAAACTTTTTCACTCTCTTTCTCTTGAGCCAACCAATTCTTTATTATGGAAATTGTCCTGTGCATTATAAGATGTTTAGTAGCATCTCTGAACACTGCCCGCTAGATGCCAGTGCCCCAATGTGATAACCAAAGATGGGTTTCAGGATTGCCAAATGTCCCCTGGGGACCAAAGTCGCAGTGGTTGAGATCATCTGGGTAAACATGATGCCAACTATTCAGTGAGCACTTAGGTTATTTTCTTACATTTCCTAATATGTAATACAGGTACATAACTTGTGTCATTGTCTTTTTTGACATTTGACACATCTGACAAATTAGTTTTATGTGCTGTAACTATTGGGGAATTCATCAAAATCAGATAAATACTAAGACTGGAAGTTGAAAAATTCCAAGTTTTTGTATGTGTGTGTATATATTTATACATATATCTATATAATGTATTAATAGTTAACAATGTTTGAAACAGCAGGTTGTTAATAATATTGATATTATAATGCACCAAGTTAAATTTATAACTAAAAATTAATAATAGTACTGTATATTAGTGTTAGCTTTTCACAGTTTTTTTGGGTGGTTTCACAATGTATTTCTACATTCGATTCTCTGCTCGCAGAGTAGGTAGGACAGCTATTTTTATCCTTAAGTTGCAGATGGGGAAAATGAGATGCAGAAACCCACAAGTAATTCACCCTGAAACTCACATGCTGTTTAAGAACTGGAAGCAGGGCTTAAACTCAAGTTCTGTGACACAAACCAGTCTGGGATTCTGAGGCTTGTCTCCTTAATGATTGAAGTTCCCCCTGCTGCCACAGCCTCCCACCCCTAAATAAAGGGAACTAAGTAGATATTGTTAGGGTTAATGGTGCGTCCTTATCTTTTATTTTTCTAGCTCTTATCAGTATCTGAAATGTTTGCCTTGTCCAGTGATGGGGTTCCTCTTTCATTATAAAAATCTTTCTGAAATTATGTAGGAAGCCTTGTTGATATCTCATGGTTGGGAGAACTTGAGCTCCCCTTAACCGCCTCGCCTAGCCATAAATCTGGCTTTTGTGCAGAGTCCCCACGCCTCTGTTCTGCTTGCTACATCAGTCAGCCCCCAGCCCTCCGCATGGCACCATCTGGTCCGCTGGGGTCGCCCTTGACTTCCCTGTGGTCGCTCCATCTGGGCAGTCGGTGCTGGCGGAGACAAAGCAGCGCTGGAGGACTTTAGTTCCCTTTGCTCTGGACTCTACACTGTGTGAAAGTGAGCACGCTGGCATTTTTGATGCATCAGTTCAAGACCAAGCTCAAGGCAAATGAAGAAAAGGTAAATCTTGAATTTCCTCTTAAAAGATGACTTACTGTGAGATTCAGTAGGTCACAGGGGTTGCTGGAATTCTGATGACATACTTGTGAAATTCCTCCACATTGCTAGGCGTTTCTGGGGTGGTAATGGATTGCAATTTTAAAAAGTTAGTTTAAATTAGGTGTTTGGGGTTAATATATATGCACTATTATATATAAAATAGATAATCAACAAGGTACTGAATAGCAGAGGGAATTATACTCAATATTTTGTAACAATCTATAAGGGAAAAGAATCTGAAAAAGAATATATGTGTATCGTGTATATATATGCATGTATGTATTCATGTATATATATATACATAAATTGTATATGTATGAATCATATGTGAATCATGTATATGTATATATGAATCACATGTACTTTGCTGTACACCTGAAATACACACAACATTGTAAATCAATTATACTTCAATTTAAAAAAAAGAAACGAAAAAAGTTCCATTCTTATTTGTGATTTTAGCTTAAAAAGCTACATAGCACATTCATAAGGTTGGGGATTGGAAGGGAAAGCAGGCAACAAAATACAAAGGCTTTTTTTTTTCAGGTTCAGGAGATTGTGATCAATTTTTAAAAATCCCAACATTTTATAATAATTATAAAAAAATAATTGTAAAAATAAATGTATACACAGCATAGGATATTTGTGAAGTACACACAGCCTTAGCACCATTTCATTTATTCCTAAGTAACTTCACTTAAAATTTCTCCTGGTCAGCTGTGGGCCTTGTGGAACGTTAGTATACCTGATATGTATTTCTGCAGATTATGTACCCAGTGTGCATGTTTTTATCTACAGGGGGCTTTTAACTATTTCTTTTCCTTTAAAAAAAATTTCACAGGAAATCTGTCATTTTTATATTGTCAGCCTGCTTTCTATCAATAAATTTATTTTTTAACGTGAATAAATAAAATGCTTTTAGTAAAGGATTTCAGAGACTCAGGGTTGTAGAGAATCTGACCTGTTTATTCTATTGCCTTCAGACAAAAGTCCCAGCTGAAACTTGACAGATAGAAAAATATCTGTTCAATTTGCCAAACTCCTCAGGGACAGTTCTAAAGTTTTCCTCTGAGATTACCCTTCCCTGTCAATAAATTCCTTGTAAATATTAGATAAATTCTTCTTGCCACAGTTGAGGGCTGTTTTCTTTCTGCAGGAGTGATTGGCCGGGGCTGTTGAAAAGCTGGTCAGCATCACCCACGTGTCACAATGCACGTCATATCCACCTTTGGGCTTTTCTCTAGGCAGGACTGTGTTCATTCTTGAGACATGGCCTCGTGGGTTTATACATCAGTCTTTCAGCCAGTTCCTGTTAGGATGATTCCTGCTCATTGTCTGTGCCCAAATCGGCCTTCTAACATGTGAAGCTGCTTTCATTCAACAGGTATAAATTAAATGCTTCTGTGAGCTCAAGATGCAAACCTTAGCAGATCGAACCTTGGAAAGGACAGGGTCTGGGGCTGTGTGTTTTGAAATAGGACATGAAATTTTAAATTAAGCTACTTAACTTTAGAAGGAGTCAGACAAGGTGAGGTTACAATCTGCCGCAGGGGCATAAGCTTCCCAGCCCAAGCCATTCTGCACCTTTGAAGCCCTCCTCCCCAAAGCCCACCATCTCTGTGTCCTCGAGTGGCCGACACAGCGGGCCCCTCTCCCAGTGGCAGCTTTGTGCCCATGGGTTGAGGGGCTTGAGTGGTGCTGTGTGTGTGCATCTTCGGGCATGTGACCCTCCGATCAGAAGGGCCTGACGAAGAGTTGCTGGGAGACTTTCACCTGTGGGTCATCACCAGACCTTGGTCTTGATGAAAGTAAGCAAGCACAAAGGCTCACTCCTTTCAGCTTGTGGTGGGGGTGGCAGCTGGGAGCTTCTCTGGCCACTTTTAGCTTCTACTAAAATGTAGCTGAGAAAAGACAACTCAGGTGTGGAACTTTCAAAAGGGAGGGTGCTGCTGCTCCGGCTCCCATGTCACATGTGTCATGGGTAACTCACTCAGGGGCTCTTTTGCCTTTTAGATGTTCGAGAGAGCTGCCTATGGAAAGATGTGATCAGTAGTGGGCTGGGTACCACTTCAGACCTCACTGGTTAGAGATGCTGGCTTCAGTCTTTATAGAAGAGAAAAATTAGAACCTATACTCTACTGATGGGAATGTAAAATGGTGTGGCTGCTATGGGAAACAGTATGGTGGGTCCTCAAAGAAATGAACAATGGAAGAATCATATGATCAAACAATTCTACTTCTGAGTATACACCCCAAAGAATTGCAGGCAGGGTCTCAAAGAGATACATGTACACCTATATTCATGGCATCATTATTCACAATAGACAAGAGGTGGAAAGCAGTTTCTAAGTGTCTATTTACAGATAAATGGATAAACAGAATGTGAGTAATGGAATATTATGCAGCCTTAAAAAGGAAGGAAAATTTGCCACATGCTACAACACAGAGGAGCCTTGAAGACATTACGCTAAACAAAAAAAAAGCCAGTGACAAATGTCAAATCCTGTGTGATTCCACTTGCATGGTGTACCTAGAGCAGTCAAATTCGTTAGAGAGACAGAAAAGAGAATGGTTGTTACCAGCGGCTGGGGAGATGGAGGAGAGTGTGAGGTGAGGAGTTTAATGCAAGAGGTTTAGTTTTGCAAGATGAAAAGGGTTCAGGAGACGAATTGCATAACAATGTGAATGTACTTCACACTACTGTCTGACCACTTAAAAATGGTTCAAATGGTAAATGTTACGTGCATTGTACTGCAATTACAAATATAGTTTGTTTTTTTTTTTTAAAGAGAAAAAAGGTCACTATTGAGCCTTCACTGCTTTGCTCTCTCTGTCTGCAGAGAAAATAAAGGCTTTGTGTCCCAGCCGTGAACACAGCCAGATGGCAGCACCCCCATCTTCCCCTCAAAGGTGGGCTTCCTGCCTCTGGCCTCTTGCAGTGAGGCCCACGCACATGCTGGAGAAAACCTTTTTCATCTCATCTCTGGGGCCGGCATCTCTGACACACGTTATTTTAGCCAAGGGATATTTCTCTGTGATTCTACATTTTGGGTTTTGTTTTCGCTGCTTCATCAGCTGGGGAACAGTGACCTGTTGTTGCCGTGCCGGGACGCTGCTCCTGTGATCTTGCCAGGGCGGCGGGTCTGGGAGTTGTTTTCCGAGCGGTGGTGACAGACGAGCTGTGAGCTGTGACTCAGGGCAGCACGCTCACCTGCTCTCCCCCGAAACAAAGGCATGCGTTTGCCTGAGGACACAGTGAAAGGCCTTTCGCAAGGTCGGTGGGGGCGGTCCTGGCTTCCTTCACATCTTCCAAACAACCCCGATCAGCTCGCAGACGTGCCGTTTACTATTTTCACAGCGATTCTGGACACCCATTATTTCTCCACGTAATTTACGTTAAGCCTTCCTTTGGACTTTTGGGGGGACCGGGTGTAAAACGCTTGACAGAGTTTTCTCCTGTTTCTGTTTTTTTCAGGATCATTTCATGGATCCACTGCCCGGACTTACTAACCACGCTGCCTTGCTCCTGGGACCCTGTCAAGTCGACTGACCATTAATCTCCCTCAGTGTACAAACTAGACGGCAGGTGAGTCTGGCCCATGGGAGCTGTGGTTCGTGTCCAGAGCCATGGCTGTGTTAGTAAAGGTTTAATTATTTGTTCCCATTATTTGTGTTTTAAACTGAGTTTGATCATTGTCTCCAAAAAAATGTCAGCCCTTTTGACTTTTGTGGCTGTACATTCTTGCATATGAAAGAATGGAAATTAAAAACCAACTTCATATATTAGAAGTAGGTAACCCACTCCAGTATTCTTGCCTGGAGAATCCCGTGGACAGAGGAGGCTGGCAGGCTATAGTCCATGGGGTTGCAAGAGTCAGACACAAGTGAGTGACTAAACCTAACCTCATATATTAGAAACGTAACTGGAAGCATCGTTTCTGACTTGCCTCAAACAGTGATACATTGGTTAGAATAAAAAAAAAAAAAACAACAACTGAGGGGGTGGGGTGGTTTGGATCTTCCCCTGGAATTTGGCTTAACAGACTCTTTAAATAAATTGGAGTTTTAAAGGAAATGGAAAGAATCTAAGTTTGGGTTTTTTTTTTTTTATTTTTTGGATGCTCACATTCTTTTTCTTTAATTAAAAATTTTTTAAAAATTTCTTTCTAGGATGCTCACATTCTGACAAGTCAGCTTCAGACTTTTCTCTTTTATCAGGTTCTAAAGTGAGGACCCTTAAAGTCTTTAGAAAAGCACGAGAGATTAGTCTCATTAAAATGTTTTTTCTGTCCCAAAGGAGAGCTTTCATTTTCCTCCCCCTGTTTTTCATCTCAGCCTAGTTTTTGAGAACTTTAGTCTTTATCCTTTGACGTGTGCTATTCTGTGTGATATATGAAAGCTCCAACATAGTGTGGTACCTGGAGTCATACTTCAAACGTGGTCATTTTTCTGCATAACCACTTATATGGGGGTACAATATGAGCTCTTTCAGTCGTTTATGTATAAAGTGAAGGTGTCTCTGTGGTCACTGAAAAATCAGTGTATTTCAGTGACAGAGTAAAGAGATTTTCTCATTTTGCTCTTTAGTATCATTGATTCAAAACCTCCCAGACACCCAGCCTATAGGAGGTCTCTGTCTTAAGCTGATTGCTATGCCTGTACAGTTCCTAAATTAACATCAGACAACAGATAATGTGCTTAAACTCACACACAGGAGTGTGCAGTGCTGTACTTGGCTGATGACCTGCAATGCAGGAGGAGAACCAGTTCACGCTTGTCCCTCCGTCTCTGAGTTGTGTCAGGCCCAGAAAGAGGTTGCTTGGTTCCTCTGCCACCTGAACGTAGCTTGTAGAAAGTTCTGTCTAGTGGAATGTAGTTTAGGTCGTGACTCTTACTGACACTGCTGTTCTTAATTCAGGTGACGATGGGAAACTCCGAGAGTCAGTACACCCTACAAGGACCTAAAAATCATAGCAATACTATTACTGGTGCTAAACAAAAGCCTTGCTCCCTGAAAATCCGTGGCCTTCATGCCAAGGATGACAAGGCGTTGCACGGATGGGGTCACGGAAGCAGCGGAGCAGGGTACAAGTCCAGGTCGTTGGCCCGGAGCTGCCTTTCTCACTTTAAGAGCAATCAGCCTTACGCATCCCGCCCAGGGGGCCCCACGTGCAAAGCCTCCAAAGGCAGTGCCTACGCCAAGCACAGGACGGGTGCCGCAGGGTCAGGTTTCCAGGGCCCCGATGCCGCTTCCTCGCCCGAGAACGGCTTCCACTATGTCGGACGCCCGCCCGAGGAGAACCACTCGGCCTCGAGGGACTGCCGCAACGGGCACCTTCTCAACTGCTACGGCGGGAACGAGAGCATCGCGTCCACCCCGCCGGGCGAGGACCGCAAGAGCCCCCGGGTGCTCATCAAGACGCTGGGCAAGCTGGACGGCTGCCTGCGGGTCGAGTTCCACAGCGGCGCCGCGCCCCCGGGGGCCTCCCCATCCGGCGGCCCGGTGCAGCTGCTGCGCTACTCAGCCGGCTCCCCGCCCAGCCCGCGCGCCTCCCCGGCCGCCGCCGCGCGCCCCCGCTCCAGCAAGGGCAGCTCGCTCAGCTCTGAGTCCTCCTGGTACGACTCGCCCTGGGGCCCGGCCGGGGAGGTCAGCGAGGCCGAGGGCTCCTTCGCGGTGCCCGACACGCCCGAGCCCGGCCTCCACGCTGGCTTCCCGACCAGGGATGCTCCAAAGCCTTTCAGCCAAAGCGCCTCCCTCTCATCCCTCCGGGACCCCTACCCCAACGCCTCCCTGGGGAGCCTGGCCCCCGCGGCCCTACGGCTTTCCGATGACTACATGGGCACCCGTGCCAGCCTCAGTGCCCGCGTCTCCTTTGCCTCAGACATGGACGTGCCGGCCCGCGTGGAGCCTGGACAGTTCGCGTCCTTCACCCTCCCTTGCCGCAAGTCCAGGGCCCTGGGCGAGGAGTCCTCCAAGAAGGACACCCTGAAAGCCAGGATGCGCCGCATCAGCGACTGGACGGGAAGCCTCTCGAGAAAGAAAAGGAGACTCCAGGTGAGTCAGGCTGGAGTGCCGCGAGAGATGCTCTTCGATTGGTATTCTATCTGCAAAACGGGAAGGCTAGCAGAAGTTACTGCAGAGAGCATCCTGAGACTTAGATGAGCTGCTGAGAGTGATTAGCCTAAGACCTGGCACTTCTTGTTTTCGGGTGTATGTGTGTGTGTGTCTGTATGTGTGTGTATCTGTGTGTGTGTGTGTGTTTGCGTCAAACGTGCATTTTCACTCTGAACCCTCCACTCCAGTCATTCCCATTCTGTCCAATCTTGCGCCTCCTGAATTCTGGAGTAAAATCCACAGGCCACATCCAAGACCTAGCCAAACTGTTCTTAGAAAGAACAGCCTTCGGGAGGCTCCCCAGTGAACTGGTTATCTGAGTGCTCAGCTACAGCTCATTCTCAAAGCCTAGAACGAAAGGAAGAGAGAGGCTGTTGTCGTTTTGGGATGAGTAGCCTTCCTGAGCTCGATATTACTTTAGGGAAATTAAAATGCCTATTGTTCATTTAGTACATTGGGGGAAAAAATGTATATCATCTCACCACCTCCTCATGGGGACAGCTAACAGTGCTGAAAACATCTTGACCTGAGCACATGGAAAAAAAAAAAAAAACAACAACTGAGGGGGTGGGGTGGTTTGGATCTTCCCCTGGAATTTGGCTTAACAGACTCTTTAAATAAATTGGAGTTTTAAAGGAAATGGAAAGAATCTAAGTTTGGGTTTTTTTTTTTTTATTTTTTGGATGCTCACATTCTTTTTCTTTAATTAAAAATTTTTTAAAAATTTCTTTCTAGGATGCTCACATTCTGACAAGTCAGCTTCAGACTTTTCTCTTTTATCAGGTTCTAAAGTGAGGACCCTTAAAGTCTTTAGAAAAGCACGAGAGATTAGTCTCATTAAAATGTTTTTTCTGTCCCAAAGGAGAGCTTTCATTTTCCTCCCCCTGTTTTTCATCTCAGCCTAGTTTTTGAGAACTTTAGTCTTTATCCTTTGACGTGTGCTATTCTGTGTGATATATGAAAGCTCCAACATAGTGTGGTACCTGGAGTCATACTTCAAACGTGGTCATTTTTCTGCATAACCACTTATATGGGGGTACAATATGAGCTCTTTCAGTCGTTTATGTATAAAGTGAAGGTGTCTCTGTGGTCACTGAAAAATCAGTGTATTTCAGTGACAGAGTAAAGAGATTTTCTCATTTTGCTCTTTAGTATCATTGATTCAAAACCTCCCAGACACCCAGCCTATAGGAGGTCTCTGTCTTAAGCTGATTGCTATGCCTGTACAGTTCCTAAATTAACATCAGACAACAGATAATGTGCTTAAACTCACACACAGGAGTGTGCAGTGCTGTACTTGGCTGATGACCTGCAATGCAGGAGGAGAACCAGTTCACGCTTGTCCCTCCGTCTCTGAGTTGTGTCAGGCCCAGAAAGAGGTTGCTTGGTTCCTCTGCCACCTGAACGTAGCTTGTAGAAAGTTCTGTCTAGTGGAATGTAGTTTAGGTCGTGACTCTTACTGACACTGCTGTTCTTAATTCAGGTGACGATGGGAAACTCCGAGAGTCAGTACACCCTACAAGGACCTAAAAATCATAGCAATACTATTACTGGTGCTAAACAAAAGCCTTGCTCCCTGAAAATCCGTGGCCTTCATGCCAAGGATGACAAGGCGTTGCACGGATGGGGTCACGGAAGCAGCGGAGCAGGGTACAAGTCCAGGTCGTTGGCCCGGAGCTGCCTTTCTCACTTTAAGAGCAATCAGCCTTACGCATCCCGCCCAGGGGGCCCCACGTGCAAAGCCTCCAAAGGCAGTGCCTACGCCAAGCACAGGACGGGTGCCGCAGGGTCAGGTTTCCAGGGCCCCGATGCCGCTTCCTCGCCCGAGAACGGCTTCCACTATGTCGGACGCCCGCCCGAGGAGAACCACTCGGCCTCGAGGGACTGCCGCAACGGGCACCTTCTCAACTGCTACGGCGGGAACGAGAGCATCGCGTCCACCCCGCCGGGCGAGGACCGCAAGAGCCCCCGGGTGCTCATCAAGACGCTGGGCAAGCTGGACGGCTGCCTGCGGGTCGAGTTCCACAGCGGCGCCGCGCCCCCGGGGGCCTCCCCATCCGGCGGCCCGGTGCAGCTGCTGCGCTACTCAGCCGGCTCCCCGCCCAGCCCGCGCGCCTCCCCGGCCGCCGCCGCGCGCCCCCGCTCCAGCAAGGGCAGCTCGCTCAGCTCTGAGTCCTCCTGGTACGACTCGCCCTGGGGCCCGGCCGGGGAGGTCAGCGAGGCCGAGGGCTCCTTCGCGGTGCCCGACACGCCCGAGCCCGGCCTCCACGCTGGCTTCCCGACCAGGGATGCTCCAAAGCCTTTCAGCCAAAGCGCCTCCCTCTCATCCCTCCGGGACCCCTACCCCAACGCCTCCCTGGGGAGCCTGGCCCCCGCGGCCCTACGGCTTTCCGATGACTACATGGGCACCCGTGCCAGCCTCAGTGCCCGCGTCTCCTTCGCCTCAGACATGGACGTGCCGGCCCGCGTGGAGCGCGGGGAGCCTGGACAGTTCGCGTCCTTCACCCTCCCTTGCCGCAAGTCCAGGGCCCTGGGCGAGGAGTCCTCCAAGAAGGACACCCTGAAAGCCAGGATGCGCCGCATCAGCGACTGGACGGGAAGCCTCTCGAGAAAGAAAAGGAGACTCCAGGTGAGTCAGGCTGGAGTGCCGCGAGAGATGCTCTTCGATTGGTATTCTATCTGCAAAACGGGAAGGCTAGCAGAAGTTACTGCAGAGAGCATCCTGAGACTTAGATGAGCTGCTGAGAGTGGTTAGCCTAAGACCTGGCACTTCTTGTTTTCGGGTGTGTGTGTGTGTGTCTGTATGTGTGTGTATCTGTGTGTGTGTGTGTGTTTGCGTCAAACGTGCATTTTCACTCTGAATCCTCCACTCCAGTCATTCCCATTCTGTCCAATCTTGCGCCTCCTGAATTCTGGAGTAAAATCCACAGGCCACATCCAAGACCTAGCCAAACTGTTCTTAGAAAGAACAGCCTTCGGGAGGCTCCCCAGTGAACTGGTTATCTGAGTGCTCAGCTACAACTCATTCTCAAAGCCTAGAACGAAAGGAAGAGAGAGGCTGTTGTCGTTTTGGGATGAGTAGCCTTCCTGAGCTCGATATTACTTTAGGGAAATTAAAATGCCTATTGTTCATTTAGTACATTGGGGGAAAAAATGTATATCATCTCACCACCTCCTCATGGGGACAGCTAACAGTGCTGAAAACATCTTGACCTGAGCACATGGAACCGCAAAAATATGATGTTGATAAAGCAAGAATCCTGTTGGTGACAGTAATACTTTCAATGGGCGCATCAAGTTTGAATGGGGGAAACAAAATGGCTTCAGTGCCAGCAAGGAAAGTAGTAGTTTGCCCTCTTTGGTAATGAGAGGCAATTGCTAGGCTTTTTAATTGCTCTTTTGTTTGTTTTTGGTTTTTGGCTTTTAATTATTTATAGAAGGGAGAAAGTATATATATTTTTAACTCACTTAAGTCATATTGTTGAAGGAAATTTAAGTGACTTTAGGAAATTTGTCTCTAGTAGAATTGCATTTTGACCATCTGAGATAGATACATAATTATAAAATTTTACAGAGTTTTAGGGGTAGAAAACAATTCAGCTTCCCTGAGCAGATTGTTTCAGATCTATAAAATTTACCATTAGTTACTTCCTTCCTAGGCACAAAGTCCAAGCTCCCTGCCCCAGTATTTTACTTTGTCCCTTTCTTCCTCCTCTCAGGAGGAGACTGAGAATAGATGATCAGTGTCCTGTTACAGAACTCTTCATATCCCTGAATGCAATAATCTGCTTCCTCCTGACTCATTACTTGTTCAGGTCGAACCATTAGGTAGTAAAGATTTCTTTGACCTTTCTCTCAGCTGTCAAGTAAGCTTGACCACTGACAGCAATCAATCATAAAGGGAAAGATAGCTCCTACCTTCTGGGGACCTGTAGTCCCACGCAGACAACCTTCTCCTCTTCTTGTTGTAAATGTTGTGTTGTTGACTTGTGTTCAGCACTCATCTCCCGAGACCCCTGAGCCTGTTCCTCCACACCCCTCATTTGCATAGAGCATGGTTCTCTTCTGTGTGTGTGGCCTGGCTTATACCTGCTCAGTTCCCATTCAGTCCTTTGCCACTGTGGACTGACCACATTCCATCCTATGCAGACCCTTGCTGCTCAGCCACCCCTGGGAAGTGAACCTCCTTCACATCTGGATCATCCAAGACTTAACTGGATGATTTGTAGAATCTGAAAGGACTTCCCCTCATTTGGGCTTCCCAGGTGGCACTAGTGGTAAAGAATCCGCCTGCCAATACAGGAGATGCAGGTTTGATTCCTGGGTCAGGAAGATCCCCTGGAGGAGGAATGGCAACCCACTCCAGTATCCACGGACAGAGGAGCCTGGTGGGCTACAGCCCACAGGGTTGCAAAGAATCGATTTAGCATGCACACACACCCTCTCACTTTAAAATGAAGAAACTAATGTTAAAGGAGTTTGACGATTTATGGCTAGTTAGTGGAGAAGCTGGGGCCAAAGCCGTTTCTGCTAAAGCTCAGATGTGCGTCTTTTCCACTTGGCTGCATGGCCAAGGTATTCTTGGTAACCACTAGTAATTTCGTGAGGGTTATTGAACATTAAGATAACAAATTATCTTGGATTTTTAAAAAGTGGCCTACAAAGGCAGCTTTTTGCATTTTGCTTGTGCCAGATTTTGAGAATTTATAAAGGTGAACAAAATGTTGGTAGGTGTGCCACTTCCACTGGCCTTGGCTTTATTTTTCTTCTTCCTCTTCTTTTATTTTCTGGTTGGATTTTGTTTTGGGCCATATGGTGTAGCTTGTGGGATCTCAGTTCCCCGACCAGGGATTGAACCTGGGCCACTGGGGACCTCCTGCCTTTGTTTTTCTTTTACAATTGAAGGTGAAGACAAAGTCTGGGTCTTTAAAAATGCAGTCAGTGCCTGGGAGCAGCAAAGTTTGTGACAGTGTGCCATAGTTAAGGTACCAAATGCTTATTCTCTTACACAGACTTCTCTGTGCTAGTACAGCTAAGACTCAGAAGGTCCTCTCATGATGGGTAGACATATTTGACTTATAAAAAAAAGCGATGTGAAAAGAGCGATCCTTTCTTTAGAGGGTAGAGGGTTTTCAACCGCTCTTGGGAGTTACAGCCTGAAAGGAAATTCATCAGTGAAGATACTTAGTAGCCGAAAAAGGATATTCAAGCATAGAGGGTGGGGGGATGGGTGTGCAGGAGCGGGGTGAGTTAGTGAAGCTGGTGAACGATTTGTAGTGATGCAGCTATTCTGAGACGGGCCCTTGGTAAACTTTCCATCCTGCGAGTCAGGTGGGCCAGGTTACACCGAGGCAACAAAAAGCCCTCAGTTCTCCGAGGTTGAGCGCAAATCAGGCTATGTCTTTCTCAAGGGGAGACTCTGGTCTGCATTGATGTCCTCTGGGCCCCCAGGTCNGGCCCTTGGTAAACTTTCCATCCTGCGAGTCAGGTGGGCCAGGTTACACCGAGGCAACAAAAAGCCCTCAGTTCTCCGAGGTTGAGCGCAAATCAGGCTATGTCTTTCTCAAGGGGAGACTCTGGTCTGCATTGATGTCCTCTGGGCCCCCAGGTCCGTGGAGCAGTTTCCCTCCGGGACGCCCCAAACCTCCGGGACAGAGGGAGCAGAAACCGATTGAAGGTTTCTGAAGCGCCCACTCAGAAGCCACGCCTTTCACATCTGTTCGCGTTTATTGGTCAAAGCGGGTCACGGGACCACACTGAACTCCAAGGGCGGGGCGTTGGGAGCTGGGAATGGTCTTGCCAGGGACCCTAGGGGTGAACCCTGACCACTGCTGCGGAATTTCTTAAAGAGAAACTCTTTAAGGACACAGAGACCCCAGCTTTCTGACCCTCTTCATTTTAGACTCTCACTGCCCCGAGAGGGTCCCGCAGTCCCAGGGAATTTCTGCAGAGGACCAGTGGCCATTACTATGAAAAGAAAGACGGTGGCATGTGAAGAATGACACGGTGAATTTGGTAGTTTTTTCCCATAAAATGAGGAATGACGATAAGAGTTTTAGCTCCCAAGGAATTTAGTGACGTCTCTTGAGTTCCTCTTCACTCTGCTGTAATGCTATAGTGTCATCAAGTTATGTTTACCTGTTACTTATGATTATCTGATGCAGATAGAAATGAAAATTAGACTTCTTTATGTACATGACTAACATAGCACCTTAGTGTCACACACAGCACAGTGTCAGGAAATCCAGCTGAGACTATTCAGGGGCCTACCTTTCTCCTGTATTCCTTCCTTCCTTCCTATTAACCTGAAAATGAGTCACTAGCTATTAGGATTCTAGATAGAAAGCTTTACACATTTGTTACAGACCAGGGAAATTCATATCTGTGTATATGAGTCAGTTATAAATGCTAAACTATGTGATCTTTTCTCCATTTTTCAAGGAGGAAAATTTGTCTTTTGCTCTGGTTGAACATTTAAAAGTTAGCACTATGATTTAAGTCTACCTTTTATGAGAACCAATGTCAGGAGGGCTGACAAGTTACACTTCGGTTTGACACTTGATGCTTTTCTCTGGCAGGCTCTCTCCTGGCTTTGAAACACCCCATCACAACTCTTGCTGGCTATCAGAAGCAATCCCAGTGTCCTGCGGCTATGAGTCAGAGAGTCCTATTCATAGCTGAAATAATGTCAATATGAGATAAATGAGAAATATTCCTTCATCTCCTAGGAACGTTTGAAGAGCAACACAGTGACAATTGAGGGGGGAAAAAAAAAAACAACCTTTAAACTATTTTGAAAGTTTCCTGTCCAAGTGACTCACCATAGCTGGCTTATTTGCTCTGTTCTTGCATAAGCATCAGAGTATAAATAAATCTGACTATGGGATATCGTATAAACACAGTGGAAGATAATATTTTCATTAGTAATAGCTATGCTTGGGGCTCAGTTGTTTGTAGCCCTTGGGTATTTAAAAGAACTTGTCTGATTGATTTTCCTAAAAAAGATAGCAGGTAATTGCCACTTGATTTCCGAATGAAATTTCTGGAAAGAAAACCCCTCCAAACAGGGGAATATTCACCATAAGGTCTTTAGTCAATGGTCCTTGACCCCATTTTCCCTCCTCTTTATTTTAATGGAGAAGGAAATCTAATTGAAAATTCACTAGCCTCTGAGTTAGAGTGTGTTAAGAGTCTCTGCAGAATTACCTTAACCTAAGCTGTAAATTTGAAATGTCAGTCTTTTAAGTCATAAATCAAGCTTACTTTATTTTTTAAAAGATTTGTTTGTTTATTTTTGGCTACATCGGGTCTTAGTTGCTGCACTTGGGATCTTTCATGGTGGGCTCCTCTTCAGCTGAGGCTCGTGGAATCTCTAGTTGTGATTTGTGGGCTTAGTTGCCTCTTGACATGTGGGCTTCCCAGGTGGTGCTAGTGGTAAAGAACCCACCTGCCAATGCAGGACACATAAGAAAAGGAGATTTGATCCCTGGGTCAGGAAGATCCCCTGGAGGAGGGCACGGCAACCCACTCCAGTATTCTTGCCTGGGGAATCCCATGGACAGAGGAGCCTGGCAGACTATGGTCCATAGGGTCACAAAGAGTTGGACATGACTGAGGTAACTTAGCATGCACGTATGGGATCTTAGTTCCCCGGCCAGGGATTGAACCTGCATCCCTTGCATTGGAAGGGAGATTCTTAACCATTGGACCACCAGGGAAGTCCTCCTAAGCTCACTCTCATTTTTTGATGCCAAGTGTAAGTTAGATTTAGGATGTGTGCATGTTAAGTTACTTCAGTTGTGACCAACTCTTTGCCACCCTATGGACTGTAGCCCATCGGGCTCCTCTAAGGGATTCTCCAGGTGAGAATATTGGAGTGGGTTGCCATTTCCTCCTCCAAGGGATCTTCCCAACCCAGGAATCAAACCTGTGTTTCTTACGTTTCCTGGCAGGTGGGTTCTTTACCACTAGTGCCACCTGGATTTAGCCCTAGATTTAGGATGCTCAGGGATGGTTGGTTTACACTTTTCAAGCATTGACTCCCCTCCCTATACACTGGTTCGGGCAGTACTGTCTCTATGATTCTTTCTGGTTTGCAGACTTGCTGCATTAAAAAAAAAAAAGACTCTTGCTTTGCAGCATTTCTGTTAGCAAGCCACACTATGACCTGCACGCCGTGTTGGGGAAGAGGTGCTTTGGCTCGACGTAACTTCTGATGAGTGGTCATCTGCGTTGCTCACAGGAGCCGAGGTCCAAGGAGGGCAGCGACTACTTTGACAGCCGTTCGGATGGGCTGAACCTGGACACGCAGGGCCCCTCCCAGGGGTCTGTGTCCCTGTGGTCAGGGGGCTCTGCTCAGATCCTGTCCCATAGAAGCGAATCTGCTCATGTGATCGGCAGCGACCCCCTCCAGCAGAACATTTATGAGAATTTCATGCGAGAGCTGGAGATGAGCAGGACCAACACGGAGAACCTTGAGACGTCCACGGAGACAGCCGAGTCCAGCAGTGAGTCGCTCAGCTCTTTGGAGCAACTGGACCTGCTCTTTGAGAAGGAACAAGGGGTAGTGCGCAAAGCCGGGTGGCTCTTCTTCAAACCCCTCATCACTCTGCAGAAGGAAAGGAAGCTGGAACTGGTGGCCCGGAGGAAGTGGAAGCAGTATTGGGTGACACTTAAAGGTACGTGGTCTTCACCACCCAGGGGGTCCCAGGAGTTCTTTCCTCTGCTCTCCTCTTTCCTAGGAAATGTCAGCAAGTCCAGGCTGGACTGGAGTTCATGTGCAGGCATCTGATCCAGAACCTTCCAGGCTGCTTTCCTAAAATACCTTCTCAAACCTGTATAATATGTTCACTTAACAGTCATATGCATCCTTCATTCTGCTGAGTGATGATTGAATGTAGCAACTATTGCTTATTATTTTATAGGGGTTTCTGTACTACTCTTTAATACTTGTCCTGCATTTGGGGGATGGGAGGGGAGCTCCGGATAAGTAACCAGGTGTAGTTGAGTTATTTGGAACATTGAGCGTGGATTGTGCACATGTTCAGAACCCCAGAGAGGCAGTCCTCCCCAGCTTGTACAGTGAAGAATTTCATCCGCGTCATTTGGTTTGTGTCACTCCACGTTGATGAGCTAAGAGCATCTTATTGTCATCACAAACACATGCTTTTTTTTTTTTTTTTATGCAGAGGAAATAAGAGAAAGCCTTTGTTTTGTGACGGTGATAAGAGTTTTTCACAAGCCTTACCATTTAAAAATTATAATTGCCTCTCACATTGTGGATGGATAGATTATTTGAAGGCGATCTGAGGCTCTGAGTCAGAATTGTGTTGATTTATACAGATGTGAACACCGAGCAACCCCACAGCCCCGGGCATTTCTGCACAGCTGTCCTGAGACTCTTTGTCAGAGGAACCTGGTGTGGTTCCTCATTAGCAGCTGGCACCCTTCCTTGTCATGGGAGAAGACAGAAATGGGGGGTGGGGGGCACGCTGCACAGAGTGCAGGTGAAAGGCCCAGAGCGATCTGCAGTGCTCCCCATATTTGGAAATTGTGAGCTTTGGGGAGCTGGCATCAATTCATTACCCAGCACCCTCTGGGAAAGGGACACAGAGAAGCCATCTCATCTCTAGGTAACACCTTCCCCAGCAAACTGGAGGTTTTATGCAAGCCAAGACTCGGCATCCCTCACAGGTGCAGCCCGCTTTTCCAGTTCTTGATTGGATCCTCGTGATACCTTGTGGCTGAGGAAGGCAAAGGGCAGCCCCCTGGGGGAGGCGGGGTCTTCTTCGGAAGGACGGAAGAGATTTGAAAAGCTGGAATAATGGATCCAGCAAGATAACATTTTTAAGGGATAAGTTGATGCTTTTAAGGTTTAATGATCAAAGAACTACCCAAGTGCGGGAGAAGATGTGGCTCTAGAGCATGTCAGACGCTTTTCTTCAACGTGAAGTTTGTTTATTAAAATGGATGCTTTGGAACGCTGAAAGCAGGGTGCTTTCCCCACCTGCCTTGTGGCTTTGAAACCCCCAGCGCAGACCCGTGGTGGTGGTGGGGGGTGGTGGTGGTGTGCGTCTGTGTGTCCATATCCTGCTTTGAGAAGCACAGCCATTGGCGACACCGAGGGGCTGTAGAGCTCTGCTGTATGGAAGATGGCAACGATTTAGCAGCATTTAACCTGGAGGACTGAGAACTGGGGTGACAGTGAGTATAGCAGTCTACAGGAAGAGACACTGAGTTTATTCTGGTTTATCAGAGGTTGGGACAGGACTAAGAGGTAGAAGACAAGCTCATGGTGAGTTAGTGTAAAAAATACACGAAGGGAAAAACCAAAAACCTAGCGCTTTCCAGAGTTTGTGCTCCCGGAGATGTTCGTAGTGCCAGGTGGTTGGAGGCCCCTGGGGGAGGTGCGGGCAGGTGTCACTTAAGGTTGAAAGAGGACGTCTCTAGAACACTGTCTCCCATCCTGGCAGCTGCCTGGGGAGCCTCTGGCTGCTGGCTTCAGGGGCACAGATGGTTCTGACTTGTCTCTGACCGTTGTAAGATCCACGGGCCTGCCTGGACCCCTGCTTGTTAAGCATTTGAAGCCCCGTGGATAAAGGATGCTCTCTAGGTGACACTGTTATAAAGCACACATCCCTTTGTTTCCTTTGCAGCCCAGGCTTGGCATGAAGATTTTTTTTTTCCCCCCAACATAACCTATCCCATGTGGTTTTCTATGCCTCTTTCCTCTGGGAATTCAGTATGTTGAGTTCAGCTTTCTTGGCTTAGAATCCAAGCTGTAATATTTGAGCTTAACTGTTTGGTTTAATTGTAGTTAAAAGCATATATATATATATATGTATATGTATATATACACACACACACACTCACACACATACATTTAAGCAGAGTTTTAAAATTATCTTTGAAGTATCTATGTAAATAAAGTCAAAGCAGTGCTTTTAAGAGAGCAGCTATCAGCCAACCATCTGGTTGCCCACCTACATTGAATGTATAGGTATGCTAAGGGCACACATGTTTTTTAGGGTTTGGAGGATGTAATAAAACTTTAACAAGGGTGATTCTGCTTTCCAGCTGTCTTTTCCAATGAGTGGATTTACGTGTGGTTCACAGGGGACTTCCTGGGCAGAATGTTGGCAGGGGGGATAAACTGTCCCTCAGAACGCACAATAGGTGGGGTGCTAGGGCTGGCAGCATCTTGGTATCTGCCCGAAATGACTTTTACTTCCTCTAGATAGAATGATTCAAGCCCCGGCCACTGGGAGCTCAGTGTTAAGGGAACCATTGGAAAGAATTTGGACTGGGGTGGAGCTGGCACCGCTACCCTGGTCCTCAGGTCCCCAGGTCATGGGATGTTGTATGTGCAGCGGTAGCATCAGTCAGACGTTTCCTGATGGAAAGATGGGAGGGTTGTTTCTAAGTACATCAGTGGCTAGAACAAGGGACTGGCTCAGGCCTGCAGCAGTAGCTCATGCCCCTTCCCCTTGTTCTAAGAGGCTCTCGCAGCCTCTGCGTTTGGATGTCTGTTGATTGTGGGAGGAGAGATTGCTCAGTACCCTGCTCAGAGTACTCAAGAGATCAGAGAGTACCAGGGAGGGAGAAAGCGCTGCCTCAGGGATGCTGTTCCTGGGGGCAGAGCTGGGGTCGTGCCCTTTTTTTCCTCCTGGTTTCTATGCTGTGCTGGGTTCCATTGTAACCTTGTGTGACCATGTTTCCCTTTTCTCCCTTCTTCTCGTTCCTTTCCTACGTGGATCCTCAGGACCTGTGACAGGGGCCGTACTGTGCTTTTCTCTTTCACAGGATGCACGCTGCTGTTTTACGAGACCTACGGGAAGAATTCCATGGATCAGAGCAGTGCCCCGCGCTCTGCCCTGTTTGCAGAAGACAGCATAGTACAGTCTGTCCCGGAACATCCCAAGAAGGAAAATGTTTTCTGCCTCAGCAACTCCTTCGGGGATGTCTACCTATTCCAGGTACTGCTGAGCTTTCTAAATGGAGGGTGGAGGCGAGATCTTATGTCTTGTTAGGACGAGAAGGATCCGAATTAAGAGGCATGACTTAGCAATAAAGTCGAGTAAAAGCCGTTAAATGTTGGATTAAAGTTTAAGCAAGAGAACTGGCCTCTGCTGACTGCCAGGCACCCTGGGGCTGCCACCATTCAGTTGTTCACCCAGCAAGCATTTCGTGGGTGCCTGTGTGCCTGCACATGTGCTAAGTCGATTCAGTTGTGTCCGCCTCTTTGAGACCCCATGGGGTGTATCCCGCCAGGCTCCTCTGTCCATGGGATTCTCCAGGCAAGAATACTGGAGTGGGTTGCCGTGCCCTCCTCCAGGGGATCTTCCTGACCCAGGGATCAAACCCGTGTCTCTTACATCTCCTTCATTGGCAGGCAGGTTCTTTACCACTAATGCCATCTGGGAAACCCTGTATTTCCAGTATTCCACTCAAATTCTCAGTATTTATAGACAACTATTTTAATATTATTGTGCCCTCCCGGAAATGTTCTTTTATTATAATTTTTCATAATTGAGTCCATACCATGGATGTAATTTCATATCCAGGTTTCAAAATGTAGCATTTTGCTCCTAATATTTCTTCATCTTATTAAAATTATGAAGGTAGCCTTCTCTTTTAGAGAGCAATGAGATGTACACTGCATGAATATACCCTGTTTTTTCTTTTTTTGTATTTTTGTTACTCTCTTGTTGCATGAACAGCTTGATTCTGGTTTGTCTTCCCATCATATCTGGGGCCATGTGACACCCTTGATGCTCTCCCAGGCCCTCTGGAGTCACAGAAGCCTGCAGATCTGTGTTGAGTGTGTTTTTTAAACTTAAACAGTTTTTATGAAGTGGAGGTATTTGGGGGTTTTACACATCCAAGCCCAGGCTGCCACTTGGGAGAACACTTCTGTGGAGGAACAGTTCCAGATCTCTTCCCCCTCCCTACCCCCCCCCCCCTCTGTGTTTAGGCCACCAGCCAGACAGACCTGGAGAACTGGGTCACCGCCATCCACTCGGCCTGTGCATCCCTCTTTGCAAAGAAACACGGCAAAGAGGACACAGTCCGGCTGCTGAAGAACCAGACCAGAAACCTCCTCCAGAAGATCGACATGGACAGCAAGATGAAGAAGATGGCGGAGTTGCAGCTGTCCGTGGTGAGCGACCCGAAGAATAGGAAGGCCATAGAGAACCAGGTACAGGTTATCTATAAGTGTCTCCTCCCGTTACTCCCCTCCCTCGCGGCAAACTCAGATCGGGGAGCTGGTTCTTACACCTCTGGCGGAAATAGCTTCTGTGGTCTCTTGGTTCAAGTACTTAAATGGCTGCACTTTTGTCATATGGGAAATAAGATCTGCTTTGGTGGCTGTATACAGATAGTGGAACGTTTTATGACCAAATCTTGTTTCCTCGTATTGAGGAGCTCCTATTTGCCTAGCTGATTCTGTGAATATTGTCACTTTTGGAACACAATTTGTATATTAAAACTACTGGAAGATTAGGCAGGCATGATTCTAATACAGAGGATGACTTCAGAAACAGTAGTTTGGTTATTGTTCAGTTGCTATATCGTGTCTGATTCTTTGCGACCTCACGACCTGCAACACATAAGCTTTCTTGTCCTTCGCTTTCTCCTGGAGTTTGCTCAAACTCATGTCCATTGAATGTGTTGGTGATGCTATCCAACCATCTCATCCTCTGTCATCCCCTTTTCCTCCTGCCCTCAATCTTTCCCAGCATCAGGGTCTTTTCCAGTGAGTCGGCTCTTTGCCAAAGTTAGTATCAGTCCTTCCAATGAATATTCAGGGTTGATTTCCTTTAGGATTGACTGGTTTGATGTCCTTGCTGTCCAAGGGACTCTCAAGGGTCTTCTCCAACACCACAGTGTGAAAGCACCGGTTGTTTGGTGCTCAGCCTTCAGTGGTTTTGTATAACACAGCTATTCCTGTATCTGTGGGTTTGGGGGAAAAATAGTATTTTTTGGCTTGTATTTTCTAACAGATGAGGTGCTAAAGAAAATGCTTTCCTTGGCCTGTTTCCACATTCATCTAGTAATTAAGCAGCTACTTTCTATGCTGCTTGCATTTTACAAGGTGGGAAGCAGCTTAGTGTCAGTCTTCTTTTGCTCAGACAACCTGAACACTTAGACAAGTGTCAGTGAAATTTCTAGCACCCATCTCTTCAGTCAGGTTCCCTGGGAAACAGACTGAGATGGAGATTTGCATGTGAGGCGTTTTATTAGGAATGCTCTCAAGAGTAAAGGAGTGAAGTCGCTCAGTCATGTCCGACTCTGCGACCCCATGAACTGTAGCCTAACAGGCTCCTCTGTCCATGGGATTCTCCAGGCAAGAATACTGGAGTGGGTTGCCATTTCCTTCTCCAGTGGATCTTCCCGACCCAGGGATCAAACGTGGGTCTCCCGCATTGCAGGCAGACGCTTTACCCTCTGAGCCATCAGGGAATTAAGGAGAGACTCTGGTTCTGAATTGTGCGGAGTTGGTTCCACAGGGGGCTTAGCAGCTGGGATGGCCATTCAGAGTCAACTGATGTCAACTGATCAAGGTAGCTGCCTTCAGAGGGGGCGGATTCCCAAAGAGAGACCTATTTGTGAGCCATGGGCAGCTAAGGGGAAGAATGCCTTTGTCTTCAAAGGGGAATCTGGTGCACAACAGTATCTCCACTGCAGTCCCCTTCAAAATCAGTGTCCGATGACTTGGGAACTTGAAGAGGAATAGGCTGAAGATGGGTTGGCGTGTGCCTGAATCTTTCGTCCTTTTCACTTTGTAAATATTATAGAGAGACTAGGTTTTTAAAAAAAAATTCCATGGCAACACAACAATTTAGATTCCCCATATAAATAATTTTGTCTGCAGCATTTGACTTAAATCACAAATAGTCTTCTATTTGTGTCTGAATATTTAACCTTGCTTAGAATTTTTGTTTGTTTGTTTGCATATACATGAAGAACTTAGAATGTGTGGAAAGAAATTCCTGGCTGTAAATAAGAAACGGATGAAAGGCTTGCATTCAAACGATATATTTGTGACACACTAAGAATTTGGAATCTATCCATTGGCAATAGTAAAATAACCAAGTAATTCCTAGCTTCCTGCCCCCTCATCAGGTGTTTCTAAATGATGGTGCAGTTGAATGGATTTCCTGGTGATACCTGGATCTGTCTTTGCTTCTCTTTTTCTGATATCTTGTGTTGTCTTTCTCCCTATCCAACCTAGATAGCATATTCAAAAGCAGAGACATTACTTTGCTGACTAAGGTCCGTCTAGTCAAGGCTATGGTTTTTCCAGTAGTCATGTATGGATGTGAGAGTTGGACTGTGAAGAAGGCTGAGCGCCGAAGAATTGATGCTTTTGAACTGTGGTGTTGGAGAAGACTCTTGAGAGTCCCTTGGACTGCAGGGAGATCCAGCCAGTCCATTCTGAAGGAGATCCGCCCTGGGATTTCTTTGGAAGGAATGATGCTAAAGCTGAAACTCCAATACTGTGGCCACCTCATGCTAAGAGTTGACTCATTGGAAAAGACTCTGATGCTGGGAGGGATTGGGGGCAGGAGGAGAAGGGGACGACAGAGGATGAGACAGCTGGATGGCATCACTGACTCGATGGATGTGAGTCTGAGTGAGCTCCGGGAGTTGGTGATGGACAGGGAGGCCTGGCGTGCTGCGATTCATGGGGTTGCAAAGAATCAGACACGACTGAGCAACTGAACTGAACTGAATAGATGCCTATAGCTTCAACAAATAAAAATAATTTAAAAATACAGATCCTGTTTCTAAGAAATGTCTCATTTAGTTAGAAAGCAGGCCTCATAAGCGTGAAACTAATGAATATTCTAGAATGATGTAAATTAGGGCATAGTCATCAGATGTTGCGAGGGATCAGGGGTTGAGCTTGTGCTGTGATTTTGAGGAGGTGGAGGATACTTCCTGGAAGAATAGGGCCTTAAAAAACTGGCAAGAGACGTGTAAGTATGAAAGCTAAACCCTATTGGGAAGAGTGTGGCACGTGGTAGGACAGTTTGGTAGTATAGTTGACCCTTGAGTAACACAAGGGTTATGGGCTCTGACCCTCTGGCAGTCGAAAATCCACATATAACTTATAGTTGGCCCTCTGTTTTCAACTAACCACAGTCATATAGTACTGTAGTATTTACTTAAAATCTGTGTGTAAGTGGACCTGTGCAGTTCAAATCCTTATTGTTCAAGGTTCACGTGTAGGAGTAACAGAGTGGTGGCTTGGGTCTCCTGAGCACACGGGAGCCGAGATGTGGGCTGGAAAGGGATGAAGAGATGGAGGTTTGGTGGGGCAGGGACTGGTGAAGCTTTTTCAGGGTCTGTGAGATAACACTGGGATGTAAGCCTCTAGACCTAAGGGAGGAACATGGGTTTTTAAATTGTGATGCAAGCATGATGAATGCATCCTCTTTGGAAGATTAATCTGGCAGTGGCTTGGATAGGAGTCAGAATGACCCTGCTCTGCATGTGCAGCTATGAAGGTCTGGACCCGAGTAACAAGACAGAAGTGTAACAATTTATATGGAAGATGTTTCTCCAAATGCATCATTTTCGATAATTTTATAGAATATTACAGATAGTTTCCTATGCATCTGAATTGAAATGTTCCTCAGACAGAAGATTTATTTATAGTGTGGCATGTGGGATCTTAGCTCCCCAGTCATGGATTGACCCTGTGCCCCCTGCAGTGGAAAGTCTTAACCCTTGGATGGTCAAGGAAGTTCCAAAATATGCTCTTTATTTAAAGAGTGACAGCTAGCAAACTACAAACTAGAACATATTGATGGTTTTACCCAGGAACTGAAAGGAAGTTGAAGCTGCCAAGGAGAACGGTGGGAGTGCAAGGTTTTGGGGGTTTTGACAAGGCGGCATCTGCGGGGGACAGACACATCTCTGCACTTGGCCGCCCCCTTCCCAGAGCCTGGCCCGGCGCATGTCTGGGAAGAGTCTGGCGCAGGCCCTGACCTCTCATCTTTCTGTCCAGGGCAGGCAGGGATGTGATGCTGTGTCCCAATTCACACGACAAGCAAAAAGCCTGAGGAGGAGGAGAAAGGTTTTCTTCGCATTTTCTCCACACCATGTCTCCCTCGTGGTCCTGAATTTCCAGGATCCAAAAGCCACGGTAGTCTGTCATCAGAGATGCAGCTTGTGGGCTCAAGTGCCCCAGTTAGACTCTCATACTGATTGTAGTGGGAGAAGGTATGGTTTTAACTGGCTGGCTCGCTAACATTTAAAGCCATACTTTAGTCTCCTGGACACCCAACTTAGAGTTTTCAGGTCCTTATGTGTTGTCAAATGTTTAGGTCCAGGAAGAGGAAGGGGAAATTGGGCAGCATTGAGCTGGTCCTGGGTTTTTTTTTTTTTTTTTTTTTCTCTTGTTTTCTTTCTCTGTTTAAGGCCACAAGAAGTCCAAGCAAACATTTTTTTTTTTAATTTAAATTTTCATTATTTTTTAAATTCTTCATTAATTAAAACTAAATTTTCATTAATTTTTTTCATTGTTGGTAAATGCTTCATTTATGATGTCAAAATTGGTGCTGTTTTTTTCTTGGGAGGGGGGAATTACTTTCATATGCCCCCCTACACAGATCCAAGGGTCTCTGGTGGTTGGATGGCCCAGAGAGTAACTCTTAAAGAATTATGGTAATTATAATTTGTGACCCATGTGCATTCTTTGGCAGAATCGTTGCATGAGTATTTAAAGCACTGTGCTCATACTACTGATTTTTCATTTTGGTTTTCCCTTCTCCTACCCGCCTCCCCCTTGCTCTCACCCCTTCCCCCACACCCTTCCCTTGATCCCATCCCCTGCACACAATCACCTTCTCATATTATGCTGCTGAATTTCTGGTAAGAAACAATTGGGTTGATCTTTAGGCATTCCACCTGAAAATATTCTCCTTACCAGACCCACAGTTTTTAAGGTTGTAATTTATTCATGTTTTCCCAGAGGGCTTTGCAGCAGGTAACGTGAGCTACATTTGCTGTGCCCACTGTTCTTAACTCACTTGCCAGATGGTTGTAAAAAAAACTATTTTTTTCTATACTTGCAGGCACAGAGTATGAAGCATTAATCGGAGGTGGGGAAGCAGGCACATGCTTAGGATTACTTTTATGAGATGGTTTTGGACTAGAGAATGTTCTATGACATATAAAGGCAAAGGTATTTACAAATCCAAGCAATAAGAACACGATCTCCTAAATAGCCCAGAAGTATATAGTTTCTCTAAAGTTCCTTTTAAAAACTTCTTTAAAAGAGCAGTGCTTTATCCAATTACCATTGAAAACTCTCAACCTCACTCTATTTTATTTTACATACAAGGAAATAATTTATTTACGCAGCGCTTTTCCCCGGAGATCCCAAGAACCTCAGATCTAGTCAACTTGTCGCCTAATGAGAGTTGAACTGAGAGTGTACTTTACATCATGCGAGATAAAGTCTCTGGAACAGGTTTTCTTTGAAGAGCTTTGGTTGGAGAAGCTCCTTGTCAATTCCCTTTTCAGATAAAGTCGCTATTGCAGTAATAACAGCCGAGTTTCAAGCTGTCATGTGGGGACATACTTGGCTTAGAAGAGACCATCATGTGCTCTTGTCCGCAGGCCTTTTGGGGACTCTGTGGAGCGGGATGATGCCACTTGCATTTGGGCATGTCCAGTTGGGAGCAGACCGTCCACAAGGCAGTTCCTTTTGAAGTTCTGAGGGAGGAGAGCTGTAAATTAAGTCCAGTTAGTACTTGATTTTCCTTTTCATTTATTATTTTAAACAAGTGAATAAAACCTCCCCACCCTTAGGCGATCTTGGCCTCCTCCTGGATGGCTCCCTCTCCCAATCTTGACTCTCTCTGGGCCTTTCTCACCTCCTGGGGTCAGTTAGGAGCAGGGAGGTGATACCCTGGAAGGAGCAAACTGTCAGCTGGTGGGTTTGGGACTGCACTGGGTTTTGTGAACCATGGACTTTGTTTTCAATATTTGCTTAGTTTTTTTATTTAAAAATATTTGTTTATTTGTGGCCGGGCTGGGTCTTCATTGCTCTGCAGGCTTTGCTCGGGTTGCAGAGCAGGGCCCACTCTCTAGTTGTGGTGCGAGGCTTTCTCATTGTGGTGCCTTCTCTTGTTGCAGAGCACGTGGCTCGGTAGTTGCCGCTCATGGGCTCTAGAGCACAGGCTCAGTAGTTGCGGCACACGGGCTTAGTTGCTCGGCAACGTGTGGTATCTTCCTGGACCAGGGATCGAACCTATGTCTCCTTCATCGGCAGGCAGACTTTTCACCACTAAGCCACTAGGCAAGCCCTTGTGTAAAGTTTTAAAATCAAAAAAGAGGATGGATTGAGCTCAGACCACTGGACACGGCAGTGAAGGGAACAAAAGGAACAAACCCTGGAGGAAAATATGATCTAGGGGGTGTGCGTGGAAGCAATACGGGGAACAAAGCATTGGAGTGTGTTTGTGAAGGGGTCTGAGGGAGATAAGGCCAGATTACCAGGGGCTAGGCAGCACAAGGCATCCTGCAGCAGGCCGGAGGGGTGGCACGTAGAAGAAGCGCTGAGGACAGGAAGTTAACATCCAGTTAGTTCAGACTCTGGGCTAGGTGAGCGTGCAAACTGGGCATTTGAAGAAGACGCTGTCTTTGCCTTCAGGGTGCCCCTAGTCAAGCAGGGTGATAGACAGCTAAGCACATAATTTTGACATAATAGAATGAACTCAGAGCAGATGATATTCCGGAGTGGTGTGAAAGACACATGGGGAGTTCAGCCTCCTATGTAGTCAGGGAGGACTTCCTGGAGGAAGGATGCCTGAATTGCCTTTCAAAGAATGAGGAGTTAATCAGGAGAGGAATAGCAAAGGGGATTCCATGCCAGGGGTTGGCGTGAGCCAAGGCAGAGTGCTCTGAAATGATGCGGTCATCCTGGCAGTTTGAATTTTCAGCACATGAGTAGTAGGAGGTGAGAGATGAGGTGTAGCAGAACTGTCTTCTCTCTTCTCTCTAAGGCTGCAGAGAGGTGCTGGTTTTGCCCTTTCTCGGGTGCTTGGGCCACACAAGGCCAGAGTGGTTTGCATCTAACAAGAGAATCTGACCATCAGGTTCCTGGGATTAAAAATTGCGTCGTGGCTCCCTGTCGCTTACAAGATAAAGTCCCTGATGACATCTCTCCTCCCTGACCTTTAGCTGCAACATCGAGCTTCCTGTGGGTTCCACTCCTTTCTTTGGATTTTCCCTCAGGCAGAGAGGACCCACGTGGACCACATGCCTGCTTGCAGACTGCCCCGTCCCCTCCCCCATCACTGGACTCATCCCCTGCTTGTCTGCGATGAAGGGTTTAGCTCCTCCAAGGAGCTGCCCTTGACCGCCCTCCCCACCCCTCCATCAGGGACCCTACCATGCTCCGATCATCTTCAGGGTCGCTCTGTGTCTCACACACTGTTCTGTAACTATCCCTCTGAGTATAAGGTCGCTCCTAGAATAAAATAAGAGCTCCTCAGGGATGAGTAACTGCCCCTCCCCCACCACCTGTTTCCCTGGTACTTGGTTCCGGGTAGATCGTGGACACAGCTGTGTCTCCTGTCCTCTTCCCTGGGCTGGTCCCCACCCCAGCCCCTCACCAGCTCCTGGCTCCTTTGCTTCGGACTTCGCTCTTTCATTCACCAGTGAGCATCTCCTGTCATGTCTCACTCTTCATCCTCATGGTTTCCAAGGCTACCGCTCAGGACTCCTCAGGCCAGGATCCTGTGTGAGTCTGCAGTCACTCCACATGGTCAAGGTGTCTGCATCACCTATCTGATGCATGAGTGTGTAGACGCTGGGACAGATGAAGGAAACGGTCCAATGGCATCACACGGGGTCAAGTGTCCGAGCTTGAACACAAACCTGCACTTCTAATGGGATCCCGCCTCGCAAAAAGATTTGTGAATCCGATTGCACTTTGCTGGCTAAGGAGCCAGCTGATGCAGTTTTGTGGCAAGTAGAAATTAATCTTTAATTTGCTTGTTTTCTTAACTTGAGTGTTTGAGCTGGATATGATGGAAAATATATTTAGTATGAATGCATTTGGCAAGTGAATTTGATGGCATGTGAATATCTCAAAGGGAAAAATAAAACATAAGCACTATTCTAAATCAGTAGCTGGTTGCTCTACCTACCAGTTAACTCCAGTGTTTTCTGTGTTACTAGCTGGGCTCTTCTGTGGAGGTCAGTTTTAGTGCTTGGAAAATATTGTATGGGAGTTTCTCAACTCACTCTGCCAAAAAAGGAAAAACGAATTATCTTTTAGGACCAACTTAGAAATGGACAAATGACCGAATACTGTGATCAAATGGCTAAACGGTAGAAAATATTTTTCTAGGAGTGTCGGGTGTGGCAGGAATGTACTTGTCATCTTTTTAATGCATCACTTATTCATCTGTTATTTTTAGCATTAGCCTTCATCTCCTTTCCCTCCCACTTTCTAGAGTGGACCATAGCCTTTCTGAGCTCATTAAATAAATATAGATATATTAGCCATAAAGAGGAAATTTTTGCATTGTGTTTGTGTCAGTGCTTAATAATGGGAGTTTTCCTCAATTTTTTATTAATAATTTTTCTTTTAAAAATGAGAGATAAAACTTCCTTTGCATTCATATTAATTTTGTGTTTTGTGCTAAGAAATGAAAGCTCAAGCTACATAGCAGTTGAGTTTTAATGTTCATGTCCAGATGAAATAAAAAAATGTCTAGGCACAATAGAATGTAGAAAGAAGGGGGAAACCGTCTTGGTTTAAGGGAACTGATTTGGGGCATTTTCATTTTTGATCATATTAGGAAAAAAATCTCTAGAAATTCCCTGATAAATGTGAGATTGGGTAATATTAGTGTTTTCATAATGATGAAACTTTCTGAGGTAGCATGTATGATAGATACAAAACTGTCTTCTGTTTCTTTCATTTAAAAAGACTATTTTTATCTCATCATTTGAGGGATAAAGGCATAAAAAACATGTTTTCCTTTTAGTTAATGTTACTTTGAATTTGGACCAAACTTGAATATCAAGGCTGGTAGGAAATTGAGAGGCAAGATGTTCGCCCAAATGAGAGAGCAGGTAGTCTTACGGCTTCTCTATAGAACATCTGGGGATTTGTGGGGAGAAATATAGTTGATGATTAGATGAAAATTTAAATGAAAGTTGCACAGTGATTACTAGACAGTGCACAACACCAGCCTTATGAGCAAGAAGACGTGGGCTCAGGGGCTGTGTTCTAAGTGCTCTATGGCAGCCTGTTCCCACGTGTTGTTCCCATTAGGATCAGCTTTGGGCCTTGGCCAGCCTGGAAGGGCAGCTTACTGTGTGACCCTGGTCAGGTCACCTCCTTCCTGAGCCTCTGTCCTCTGCTGAGGAATGCCTGTGTCCACTGGCATTCCCAGTATTACAAGATCTGTATTGAGCTCTGGGTCTGGTGTTTGCACTTCTCTCTTCTCTC
Source organism: Cephalophus harveyi (assembly GCA_006410635.1). Classification (NCBI taxonomy): domain Eukaryota; kingdom Metazoa; phylum Chordata; class Mammalia; order Artiodactyla; family Bovidae; genus Cephalophus; species Cephalophus harveyi. The sequence continues at coordinate 82,977 of SJYT01021607.1, forward strand.
CTATTAACCCAAGCACCTGAATCCATGTCCTCACCAGACTTTTACCTGCATATTCTCTACAACTGTGGTGAGCCTATGGAAAGAAAAATCATTGTTACTTATCCAAGCTCAGATCCTCATTTAACCTCTCTGACTGATTCTGTCCATAAAGAACCATGACCTTTAAAACAAGATAAATATTGTCCTTACACATGCACTAGATGTGTGACTAATGATGGCTTACTCTGCCACAGAGCACTTTGGGAATGAAGGCGGTATTAGTCAGGGTTCTCCAGAGAAACAGGACCAATACAGTGTGTAAAAAATATATTCATAAAGAGAGTCATTATAAGGAATTGGCTCATGTGAGTACGGAGATGGGCAGGTCCCAAGATCTGTGGTGAGTCAGCCAGCTACAGACCCAGAAGAGTGGACAGTGTGGTTCGCATCTGAAGCCTGGCAGGCCTGAGACCCAGGATGAGCCAATATTTCAGTTCTAGTCATCAAAAGCCAGGAAAGAAGCTGGCACCCCAGTTTGGAGGCCCATCACAGAGGAGGGATTCTGCCTTGCTTGGGGAGGGTCAGACCTTTTGTTCTAGCCAGGCCTTCAACTCGGAGAAGGCAATGGCACCCCACTCCAGTACTCTTGCCTGGAAAATCCCATGGACGGAGAAGCCTGGTAGGCTGCAGTCCATGGAGTCGCAAAGAGTTGGACACGACTGAGCAACTTCACTTTCACTGTTCACTTTCATGCACTGGAGAAGGAAATGGCAACCCACTCTAGTGTTCTTGCCTGGAGAATCCCAGGGACAGCAGAGCCTGGTGGGCTGCCCTCTATGGGGTTGCACAGAGTCGGACATGACTGAAGTGACTTAGCAGAGGCCTTCAACTGATTGGACGAGGCCCACCCACATGAGGGAGGGCAGTCTGCTTTACTCAGTCTATCCACTTAAGTATTAAACTCATCCCTAACCGGAGATGGTGATGAACAGGGGGCCTGGCGTGCTGCGATTCATGGGGTCGCAAAGAGTCGGACACGACTGAGCGACTGAACTGAACTGAACTAAACCCTCTCAGAGAAAAACCCTGATTAGTGCTTGACCACACATCTGGGCACCTAGTGGCCCAGTCAAGTCGATGCATAGAATTAACCATTACTACTAAGTTCAGATTAAAAATGTTCTCTATAACGTGCAGTATTGATTGAGATACTAGTTCTCTTGAAACATAGTCACATATATTAATGAAATTCTTGATCTTTGTAGGATCTGCTTTGGGCTCTTGGAGTCTCCCAGCCCCTTCTTTCTTTCAACAAACCTAAGCATCAGAATCCATATTACTCCTATGAACTTACCTGCATTTTGTCCCAGAGTTTTGAGCAGAGAAGTCTGGGTGTGCTAAAGATTACAAAATGTTTGACAGAATTTGGAGATTGCCTGTGTATTGTTTAGGATAGAGCTGTCTTTTCTTTCCAGTGATGCTTCGATGTGTGGTTATTTAAATACATTCAGTGATGCCTTTTAAAAAAAGCTTTGTAAACTGCAGAAGTCAGTGATAATATGAGATTGTCATCTTCCCTGATCTATAGTGTTTGACCTGGACCTGGGTTTTATTTTATTTGCTATTTTGTCTTTTTCTTCCTCTGTGGATGCTATGGGCTTCTGTATTGTCTGGTACCCAATAACTCACTGGTTTCTTTTCCTTTCATATCTCCACTCTCTCCAGAACCCCTAAAAAGTATCTCATTAGCTGTTTCACATGGAGTTATAAATGAGAGATAGGCTTGAATACCTTACCCAACCTAGAAATATCTGCATGTTATTAAAAGACAAAAGAATGTGTCTACAATTGCAGATTTTCAGGTATTAGCTTGTAAAGATATTTGTGAGACAAAACTGGGAGTGTAGTTTTTGCTGGGTATTATAGTTTTCAGTCGGTGTAGTTTGTGGTTACATAATACCCATCCATCACTGCTAAAATCTAAAATTCTCTAACATGATAAGACTACAGAGAGATTTGCTATTCAATTTGATCTGCCATGTTAGTCTGAAACAGTGGTCCTCACTCAGGCTGGGTACCAGAATTGCTAGAGATGCTTTTAAATTAAATGTCTGCTTTTCTGGGCCTAATACCTAATGAGTAGGCTCATCAAGTAAAAACTTGGGCATTTTTGTTTTTAAAAGCCATCAGGTCATACTGGTATTGATTCAAGGCTGATGTCAGTGGGCTGTTACATCACTAGCAAGGTCATACAGTGTCATCAGTGAAGTTAGATTAGAGATTGAGATTTTTCAGTGCACTCTGGGAGATTTTGTTGTTTTGCTGACAAACTATGATAAATCAACAAATTACTTGTTTAGATCTTGTAGCCATCATATTTCTTTCCTGTAGAAAGGTGTGCAGTGATCTTCCTAAGAAATGGATACAGAGAACTTCAGTTCAGTTCAGTCGCTCAGTTGTGTCCGACATTTTGCGACCCCATGAATCGCAGCCCGCCAGGCCTCCCTGTCCATCACCAACTCCCGGAGTTCACTCAAACTCATGTCTATTGAGTCCGTGATGCCATCCAGCCATCTCATCCTCTGTCGTCCCCTTTTCCTCCTGCCTCCAACCCCTCCCAGCATCAGAGTCTTTTCCAATGAGTCAACTCGGCACATGAGGTGGCCAAAGTATTGGAGTTTCAGCTTTAGCATCATTCCTTCCAAAGAACACCCAAGACTGATCTCCTTCAGAATGGACTGATTGGATCTCCTTGCAGTCCAAGGGACTCTCAAGAGTCTTCTCCAACACCACAGTTCAAAAGCATCAATTCTCCGGTGCTCAGCTTTCTTCACAGTCTAACTCTCACATCACATGACCACTGGAAAAACCATAGCTTGACTAGATGGACCTTTGTTGGCAAAGTAATGTCTCTGCTTTTGAATATGCTATCTAGGTTGGTCATAACTTTCCTTCCAAGGAGTAAGCGTCTTTTAGAGGGACCGTAAAGAGCACCCAGAATTTGTTCTGCCTTTTCTCTGGAGATGGAGGGAAACAGAGTGTTCATTTTCAGAGATCCTTCAAAATACCATTTATCCAGGATCAGGGATTGACCTGGAAAGTGTACTGTGAAAAGTTAGGATCTGTTTGGGTGCAAAACTGGAAATGCAGTTGCTGCAAATGAAATGACACAGCTCTCGAGGGGAATCGTTGTTAAGACTTCATTGCAGACCTTCCCTTGAATTTTGAGATTCCTCTGAACACTCTTTGAAGCCCAGCTTCTTATTCTGTTCTGAATCTCTTGTGTTGGCAACTTCCTAGAGCCTTTCTTCGCCTATTCATTTATGTTTAAATGAAGGTAATGCTTACATATAATATACTTTGACATCCTTGGAAGAAGGGAGAGTGGCCCCCCCAGAGTTTGCATTTCTTTATCAATTTATGCATTCAGTTTTGAAGAATACATAGAAAGTTTTATATTGTAAATAATTATATGTGTCTTTAAACATTTTTTTAAATTTATTTTTGGCTGTGCTGAGTCGTCACTGATGCATGGGTTGTTTTTTTTTTTCCCCCTCTCTAGTTGTGGAGAGCAAGGGCAACTCTCTAGTTGGGATACATGAGCTTCTCATTGTGGTGACTTCTCTTGTTGCAGAGCACAGATTCCAGGGTGTGCGGGCTTTAGTAGTCATTCCCAGGCTCAACAGTTGTGGCACAGGGGTTTTTGCTGCTCCGAGGCGTATGGGATCTTTCCGGATCAGGGACTGAACCTGTGTCTCCTGAACTGGCAGGCAAATTCTTTACCACTGAGCCACCAGGGAAGCCCTGTGTGTTAGTCACTCAGTCGCGTCTGACTCTCTGCGACCCCATGGACTGTAGCCCACCAGGCTCCTCTGTCCATGGAGGTTTTCCAGGCAAGGGTACTGGAGTGGGTTCCCATTCCCTCCTCCAGGAGATCTTCATGACCCAGGGATTGAACGCAAGTCTCCCGCATTGCAGGCAGTCTCTTTACCAACTGAGCCACCGGGGAAGACCTTGGCCCAGTTATATGCCACTGTCTATCTATATATACTGCAGCTTCTTTATCCATTCCTCTGTTGATGGACATTTAAGTTGCTTCTATGTCTTGGCTATTGAGAACAGTGCTGCAGTGAATATTAGGGTGCATGTATCTTTTGAAACTGTGGTTTCCTTGGGAAGAAAATCCAAAAAGAGATGATGTATGCATATATATGGGTGATTCACTGTGCTGTACAGCAGAAACTAATACAACGTGGAGCAACTGCGGAGTGAAGTGTTAATCACTCACTTGTGTCTGACTCTTTGCGACCCTATGGACTGTAGCTCGCCAGACTCCTCTGTCCATGGGATTCTCCAGACAAGAATACTGGAGTGGGTTGCCACTTCCTCCTCCAGGGAAGCCCTATAAGTGTCTTAATAAAGACGTACACATGGTGATTCTTCCCCAGTATACTTAAAGTAGGAGTAAAAGCTCTGTTTGTCCTTATGCCTGAAGTTATCTGCTCTTTCTTGTTTCACGAGTCATTCTGAGAACGTACGGAAATGTGCAATCACTGCCTCCATTCATCCCACATCTGTTTGTATACAATTCAGTTAATCTGGTTTAAGATCAGAGATTATGAATGTAAATGTAACAAAGTGTAGTAACTGACTTATAGTTGGGCATCCTGCCTTAAGCCAGCATGGTTTTCAGCACTGGAGTTCTCCAAAGGTCATGCCATGGCACCATATTGGGACCACTGGTTTGATTTTGTCTTTGGCTATCCTGATGTAGAACGGTGCTGCCTGACCCCATTGGTTTTGGCGGGAGGGCTTGAGATGGGGCAAGCAGGGAAGGCTCATTGGAGCCATGCAATACCAGCTAAATGATTTTTTCCTTAAAGTTTGTGAAAGGGGTCACATTTTCAATTTGACCTGTGAAAGCGCCTCATTTTTATTTAAATTAATCCTATTCTTGCTTAAGCAGATCCAGCAATGGGAGCAGAACCTGGAGAAGTTTCACATGGATCTGTTCAGGATGCGCTGCTATCTGGCCAGCCTGCAGGGCGGGGAGTTGCCGAACCCCAAGAGCCTCCTTGCTGCCGCCAGCCGCCCCTCCAAGCTGGCCCTGGGCCGGCTGGGCATCTTGTCAGTTTCCTCTTTCCACGCTCTGGTAAGTTTCCAAGGAAAGGCGGTTCAGCGGCTTGCAGGGAGCACGGCGGAAGCTCACCTTTCTCCAGCTGGTTGACACTCGGCTCTGCTGTGACTTAACCCAGTAACTGGCCAGGGCCGTCCAGGGACCCGGTGCTGGGGGAGGGAGAGTTGGCGTCCTGCTGTAGAGTGTCAGCTTCTCTGCTGCTCGTTCTTGGAATCCAGCTTCTCAGCTTGTGCAATGGGAAGTATCCTCCTGTAAAACAGGAGACACAGGAGATGTGGGTTCAATCCCAGGGTCGGGAAGATCCCCTGGAGAAGGAAATGGCAACCCACTCCAGTATTCTTGCCTGGGAAATCCCGTGGACAGAGGAGCCAGGGCTAAAGTCCATGGGGTCACAAAGAGTCGGACACAACTGAGCATGCAAGCAAGTACCCAGCTGCTAAGCATTCCCATCTGCGTCTGCCCTTCTGTCTGTTCCACCTCGTACAGCCAGGAAGGTGGAATCCCTGAGGAATAGCGACAGTGGTATGAAGAATCGAAGGGCTGATCGAAGGTGCTTAGATCTGTTCTGCCGAGAGTTCCATTGGGTTTTCTGAGATCGTTTCTGTGTGGGTGGCTTCCGTGGATAGCATTGGCTCAGTCTGGGGTCTGAAGGGGTTCTGCCAACCCTACTGCCCACCCTGGAAAGATGTGACTGTGGTAGCTAGACTTAAGATATCTAGATAAGAGATCTCTGGTGAATGTGCCTCTGCTATGTCAGACCTGGAGTAACTCTGGGGACTGGTCAGAACACCTGGCTGCTCAGATGGTAGAAAAGCCACTTGAAGTGAGGAAGACCTGGGTTGGATCTCTGGGTCGGGAAGATCCCCTGGAGGAGGAAGTGGCAACCCACTCCAGTATTCTTGCCTGGACAATTCCATGGCCAGAGGAACCTGGCAGGCTACAGTCCATGGCGTCGCAAAGAGCAGCTGAGCAACTAACATTTATAGCAAGCAGGGCTTATTCCTGTTAGAACATAATGCACTTTATGATGTTTCTAAACTGTGTTTTAAATCAGGTATGTTCTAGAGATGACTCTGCCCTTCGGAAAAGAACTCTCTCACTGACTCAGCGGGGAAGACACAAGAAGGGGTTGTTTTCTTCATTAAAAGGCCTGGACACACTTGCAAGAAAAGGGAAGGAGAAAAGACCGTCTATAACTCAGGTGAGTTGCTCGGCATGGGAGGGACAGTGGACCAAGCAGGAAATCCCTGATACGCTGTGACTCATAAATGTTCACCAGCCTTCAGAATGAGATCAAAGTTGCTTCAAAGGGATGCAGTCTCAGCATTAAGTTTTTTTCCCCAAAAGAAAACACTCAAGTTACTCACTCTATTTTTGGCGCTCCCAAAGAGGTATTCACGCCTTACATCTGCAGCACATGGGAACGCAAAGGTAAGACTCATCAGAAAAGCATCTGCACTTGTCTTTGCCTTTGGGAGTAATTGTCATAGATTTTGTGTTATAACCAACATGTAAAGTTAATACTAGAATAACAGCAACTGAATTCTATTGATAGTGCCAGACGCTTTGCTGATTTCATCTGTATGACACGAAGTGGGCATTGTGTCATCACTTATTACAGATGAGAAGCCAGAGACAGGGAGAGGTGAACTCACTTCCTTTCCTTGTTCCTGAGGCAGCTGAGAGTCAAGGCTGAGGCTTGGTCTACCTGGATCCTACTACACTGGACCATTGTTGCTACCTATTGTCCTAGAAAGAGGATGAATGGCTATTTAAACATGCCAAGTAAAAATAGCCTGAGCACGTATTGTTGAAAGGTGGCCCGTGGATAGTGAATTGTTTTTGGAACGTTTTGATTACTCGTGTCTGAAATATTTCCTAATGCTGCTAATACAGTATGTGATGATGAGTTTTTATGTTGCTGAGCGGTATGTTTTAGGATTATTATTTTTTGTAAGACTATTGGAAAGATAAATGATCACAAAATGAGCTGGTCATTTAAGTGAATGGGGAAAATGGGATGAAGTCCAAGGAAGTTCTTGTTTTTATTTCTGACAGATAGCTGTTATTCTGAATATGCTGGCAGAGAGGGTCACATTTTATGAACTTTATTTTCTAATTTTATATGGATATACACATTTAACTTGTGAAACAGTTTCATGAAACAGGTGAATAGCAGGGAGAGAATCAGCTTCTATGACTTATCTATAACCCTAAAGCAATAAAGGTGGAAGTGGTAGGGAGTGGATTGGTTGATTGAAAGATAGCAAAAATACATGCAACCCTTTACTTGGCTACTATTTTTGTATGCTCACAATCAGAACGGATATCATGTTTAAAAATTGTGATTCTATTTGTACTTCAATTGTGAAAATAATCATTTGTTGGTTATAAATGAAAACATTTCTTCATTATAGATTATGGTTAACTATACACCATTGGCTAATGCTGGGCTCATCTTTTTGAATTCAACTTCTATGAAGTTTAAATAATGTCTTTGAGGCAAATTCTCATTTTAATCAAGATAGCAAATTCTATATAATTAAATGACAACAATAAATATCTTGGTAATTTGCTTATAAAATGTTGACATTTAGCTAATATGATGTAAGCTTAATATGGTCTTTACCCCATCATATATGGTAAATGTCCTTAATGTAAAATTTTATGAGAAGCAAAAGCATTTGTTTGAACTTTTTTGTTTTAAAAAGATATGAAGCTAATTGTAGTGTTGGTATTTATACAACTCCAGGATGTCTGGCTCTAGGTGAGTGATCATACCATTGTGGTTATTTGGGTCAGTAAGACTTTTTGTACAGGTTTTCTGTGTAATTCTTGCCATCTCTGCTTAATATCTGTTTCTGTTAGGTCCATACCATTTCTGACCTTTATTGTGCCCATCTTTGTGTGAAATGTTCCCTTGGCATCTATAATTTTCTTGAAGAAATATCTAGTCTTTCCCATTCTGTTGTTTTCCTCTATTTCTTTGCATTGTTCACTTAAGGCTTTTTAAAAAATTTATTGTAATTGGAGGATAATTACAATATTGTGATGGTTTTTGCCATACGTTGATATGAATCAGCCATGGGTGCAAATGTGTCCCCTGCCTTGAATCTGCTCCCACTTGCCTCCCCACTTCATCTCTCTGGGTTGTCCCAGAGCACAGGCTTTGAGTGCCCTGCTTCATGCACTGAGCTTGCACTGGTCATCTATTTTATATATGGTAATATACATGTTTCTCTCAAATCGTTCTTATTTCTCCTTGCTGTTCTTTGGAACTCTGCATTCAGCTGGGTATATCTTTCCTTTTCTCCTTTGCTTTTCACTTCTCTTCTTTTCACAGCTATTTGTAAGGCCTCCCCAGACAATCATTTTACCTTTTTGCATTTCTTCTTCTTGGGGGTGGTTTTGATCACTGCCTTCTGTGCAGTGTTAGGAAATGTACAATGTGAAGTCAGCTGGGCCTTAGGAAGCATTACTACAAACAAAGCTAGTGGAGGTGATGGAATTACAGCTGAGTTATTTCAGATCCTAAAAGATGATGCTGTTAAAGAGTTGCACTCAATATGCCAGCAAATTTGGAAATTCAGCAGTGGCCACAAGACTGGAAAAGATCAGTTTTCATTCCAGTTCCAAAGAAGGACAATGCCAAAGAATGTTCAAACTACCACACAATTGCATTATTTCACACGCTAGAAAGGTCGTGCTTAAAATTCTCCAAGCCAGGCTTCAATAGTACACGAACCAAGAACTTCCAGACATAAAAACTGGGTTTAGAAAAGGCAGAGGAACCAGAGATCAAATTGCCAACATCTGTTGAATCATAGGGAAAAACAAGGGAATTTCAGGAGAACATCTACTTCTGGTTCACTGACTGCGCTAAAGCCTTTGACTGTGTGGATCACAACAGACTCGGGAAAACTCTTTAAAGAGATGGGAATACCAGACCACCTTATCTGCCTCTTAAGAAACCTGTATGCAGGTCAAGAAGCAACAGTAAGAATGGATATGGAACAATGAACTGGTTCCAAATTGGGAAAGGAATATGTCAAGACTGTATATTGTCACCCTGCTTATTAACTTAAATGCAGAGTACATCATGCGAAATGCAAAACTGGATGAAGCACAAGCTGGAAACAAGATTGCCGGGAGAAATATCCATAACCTGAGACATGCCCATGACACCATCCTTACGGCAGAAAGTAAAGAGGAACTAAAGAGCCTCTTGAAGGTGAAAGAGGAGAGTGAAAAAACTGGCTTTAAAACTCAACATTCAAATACTTAAATCATGGCAACCTGCCCCATCACTGCATGGCAAATAGATGAGGAAACAGTGGAAACAATGACACACTTTATTTTCCTGGGCTCCAAAATCACTGCAGATGGTGACTGCAGCCATGAAATTAAAAGACACTTGCTCCTTGGAAGAAAAGCTCTGACAAAACTACACAACATATTAAAAAGCTGACAACGGTCTGTGTAGTCAAAGCTATGGTTTTTCTAGTAGTCACATATGGATGTGAGAGTTGGACAATAAAGAAGGCCAAGCACTGAAGAATTGATGCTTTTGAATTGTGGTTTTGGAGAAGACTCTTGAGAATCCCTTGGACTGCAAGGAGATCAAGCCAGTCAATCCTAAAGGAAACCAACTCTGAATATTCATTGGGAGTACTGATGCTGAAGCTGAAGTTTCAATACCTGGCCACCTGATGCAAAGAGCCGACTCATTGGAAAAGACCCTGATGCTGGGAAAGATTGAGGGCAGGAGGAGAAGGGGGTGACAAAGGATGAGACTGTTGGATGACATCACTGACTCAATGGACATGAGTTTGAGCAAACGCTGGCAGATAGTGATGGACAAGGAGCCTAGTGTGCTGCAGTTTATTGCAAAGAATTGGGCATGAACTGAGCGACTGAACAACGAATTTATATAACTGAATGCAGTCAATATTGTGTGTGCTATTTTGCTTCAGTTGTGTCCTACTCTTTGCAACCCTATGAACTGTAGCCTGCTAGGCTCCTCTGTCTATGGGACTCTCCAGGTAAGAATACTGGAGTGGGTTGCCATGCCCTTCTGCAGGGAATCTTTCTGACCCTGGGATTGAAATGAGCCTCGTATGTCTCCTGCCTTGGCAGACAGGTTCTTTCCCACTAGAACTGCCTGGGCTGAGAGTTGGTGTACTAGGTTTCAGTTCAGTCACTCAGTCATGTCCAACTCTTTGCAACCCTATGAATCGCAGCACGCCAGGCCTCCCTGTCCATCACCAACTCCCAGAGTTTACTCAAACTCATGTCCATCGAGTTGGTAATGCCATCCAGCCATCTCATCCTCTGTCATCCCTTCTCCTCCTGCCCCCAATCCCTCCCAGCATCAGAGTCTTTTCCAATGAGTCAACTCCTCGCATGAGGTGGCCAAAGTACTGGAGTTTCAGCTTTAGTATCATTCTTTCCAAAGAAATCCCAGGATTGATCTCCTTCAGAATGGACTGGTTGGATCTCCTTGCAGTCCAAGGGACTCTCAAGAGTCTTTTCCAACACCACAGTTCAAAAGCATCAATTCTTTGGCGCTCAGCTTTCTTCATAGTCCAACTCTCACATTCATACATGACTACTGGAAAAACCATAGCTTTGACTAGATGGACCTTTGTTGGCAAAGTAATGTCTCTGCTTTTGAACATGCTGTCTAGGTTGGTCATAAGTTTCCTTCTAAGGAGTAAGCGTCTTCTAATTTCATGGCTGCAGTCACCATCTGCAGTGATTTTGGAGCCCAGAAAAATAAAGTCTGACACTGTTTCCACTGTTTCCCCATCTATTTCCCATGAAGTGATGGGACCAGATGCCATGATCTTCGTTTTCTGAATGTTAAGCTTTAAGCCAACTTTTTCACTTTCCTCTTTCACTTTCATCAAGAGGCTTTTTAGTTCCTCTTCACTTTCTGCCATAAGGGTGGTGTCATCTGCATATCTGAGGTTATTGATATTTCTCCCGGCAGTCTTGATTCCAGCTTGTGCTTCTTCCAGCCCAGCATTTCTCATGATGTACTCTGCATATAAGTTAAATAAGCAGGGTGACAATATACAGCCTTGACGTACTCCTTTTTCTATTTGGAGCC
>SJYT01021607.1:97779-128062 GCA_006410635.1 Cephalophus harveyi
TAAATTTCATTAGAAAAATAAGTGTTAAATATAGGGGTTTTATCTTTTGGAAAAAATACTTAACCTGTGTGCTGTTTTTGTACTTATGATGGTAACAATATCTGACTTCCACCTTTAGAGACTAATGATTTAAAAGATCAAGAAATTATCTAAATAAACTGATTTCCTTTTTCTGGAATAAAGTGCATCATTGTGGAATGTTATGACATAGGATTGATATTCTGTTTTCTTCTGTGCAGTTAAGAGTGTACATGATTTCTTTCATCTTTATATTACTGAATAAAAAGATGATAAACTGTAATTTAATAGTGATAATGTAGAAGTACTTTAAGTAGTTCACAAACTTGTCTTTTTAGTTTTCTATAATTTTATCTCTTTCTATACTGCAATAAATATAATTATACAGTTGCTGGCTAAGTGTGGGAGAAATGTAGGAGAGCAAGGCTGAAGAATTTTCTGTATCTTATGTGGGAATAGCACCTGTCTGTGAAGAACTTTATAATTTCTTCATCATCCTCTTATATGAGAAGGATTAGAGACGATTATCAAAAGCAAGATAGAGAAGTGTAAAAACAGGCATACCATTCTTTGAACAGAATACTATGAAAGCACTAATTCTGGAGATAGGAATATGGAAGCTGGAATCTGTTTTTCCACTTTCTAACCTAAACACATTACTTAACCTGTTATGGCAAATGAGATCACTCCTTTTAGGATGGTTTTGAGGATTAATGAAATATCCTTTATATAAAGTGTCTGTTATTTGGCCCTTATGAACATTCAATTAATGGTGACTCTAAATAGTAATAAAATAGAGCAGCAATAATAACAAATACCATTCAGCAAGCAGATGAGTACTGAGAACATAGTTCAACAGCATAATAAGGCAGCTATTGAAGTAGAATAATTCATACAGGTGCAATATGTAAAGGAAAATAAAAACAAATTTTGAAGATATTATGTGTAAGAAATATTCCAAACTTGTAGAAGTATGTATGGGTTAGCTTAACCATAGGGCTCCTGAATTTAAAATTTTTTTTCTCATATCTATAGCCATTATAATATATAAGTATCTTTGGGTTCATGTGATTAATTTAGTACAAGTATTTGATAGGATTTTTGTGAAAGCAAAGTATTTCCCCTCTTAGGTTTATCAAAATAGGAGAAAGAACTGCTTGAAGAGAAAATATAACAGATATTAGTATCTAAAAGAATTTAGAACAGAGCAGTAGTTTTCACAGAAAGTCTAAGAATAGAAAACAAGCCTTAAAAAATATAGTATTTCTTCACTAAAGAGAAGTATAATTTTTACATCATTGTAAAAGATCGATTTCATCAGTTTCCTGTTCCAAGACTTAGTATAGCTTGTTGTTTTCTGGAGTTTCCAGATACTGGTCAGTATGCCAGTGCTGAAATAGTGCCACTACCATCAGACTAGCTCAGAGATGATTCTGTATTTGTAATACTATCTTTTGCATAAGAAACTCTTAAAGGATTTGTGTAAGTTCTTTAATTTTTCACATTGTTCAAGATGTGGACTTGTTACTTGCTTTTCATACTTTTCTTTGTTTTATTCGTATTGATTTTTAGAAAATTTTACAACTTCTTCCAGAAAGAATTCATCAGCGATGGCAGTTTCATAGTATTGGTAAGTAATATAAATACTATTTCACATTTGAAATAAATGATAATATTTGAACATATTCTGTAATGAGTTGGTTATTACTTGAAATGAGTTCATAGTTTATACTTTAGTAAAAATAAATAAAGAATACAGAATTAAAGTTACTGGGAATATAAGATAAAAACATACATGAAGGCATGTTAAGTTTCATAGTGGCATGTTAAATTTCTTTGATCCACCTGTTGTTACTCTGAATATGTTAGCAGTGATGATAAACTATAAAGCCTAAAAATAAAAGTAGACTCTACATCAGAGTAATTATTCTGTAATCAGAAATGGAAGACAAAATGCAAAGTGTCAAGTATAAGAGCCATGGGTTCCAGCTTTGAAAGCAAGCAGTATAGGTTGGCAGTTTGCTCCATTAAAAAAAAAAGAGGGAACCTGGGGTTTAGCTTACTGCTTGAAGAGCCAAAGTAGAACTTCCCAGATCAAGAAATGAAGCAGAAAAGAAAAGGAAGCTGGAAAGGAAAAACATGCAACCCTGCTGTATTGATTACTGTGAAAAACCAAATAGGCAGGAGGTCACAGGCTTCTCTTACAAGGAGTTAAGCCAAGATGCTGGCTGGCTTGGAGTCTGCTTCTTTAATAATCATAGCATTGCCACAGGACTCTCTGACTCCCATTGTAAGCCTTTTTTCCCTCTTGGATGAAAAAGGAATCTGAAGGTAGGCAATTTCTGGCTTTGGTTCAGTGTCTCAATTACAACAAAGGTGATTGCTCGTGATTCTCGTGACCTTTCTCTTGTGGTGAATACACAGATAGCCACCATATCTACATTGTTGAAGTAGAATGTTACAGGCCTTATATTCATTTGTAAAAATTGTATTTTCCTCTTAAAAAAGAGTCATAGATTTATTTAGGCCCTACAATTCTTAATCAGTTGTAGCAAATAAAATCTCTGAGGCTTTGAAACTATAAGTCATCCCAGTTAGCAGTTCTGGAAGCAAAAGAAACTACATATAGGATGGATATTGATGCAGGGGCTAAAGACAAAATTTTAAATAATAAAGCCTGTTGAGAATAAACCTTTTTGATAAAGCTCAAGACTAAAAATGATGTATCCTTAATATATAAAGAACTCTGGCAACTCAGTAAGACAGACAAGTTTTTTAAGTATGCAAAATATTTGCATATATATCACACCAAAGAAGACATATAAATTGCTAATAAGCATGATAAGGTGCTCAATAGAATAGTGAAATCCTATTTTTTGTTTCATAATCATTAAAATGTTGTTGGTTATCTGTGAAGAAGCTTCTCTAGACATCTGAACTTGTAAAGTTTTTCTACTGAGGACTGTAGTCTTCAATCTGTAAAAGAGCTTTGGGCTATCTAGTAGTCATATTTAGTAGTATTCCAATAAATGTCCAATTTTTTCTTTGTCACTAAGAATCCTTAAAAAAAAAAGTAACTTGAACAACTTTACACTAACAAGTTAGGCAGTTTTTTCTTTAACGTATTTATTTACTTGACTGTGCCGAGTCTTTGTTGCAGCATGTGAGATCTAGTTCCCTGACCAGGGGTGGAACCCAGGCCCCTGTATTTGGGAGTATGGAATCTTAGCCACTGAATCACCGGGGAAGACCCAAGGCAGTTTTAATAAAGTCAACAAATTCATAGAAAGATACAAATTATTCAAACTGAATCAAAAAAGAATGTGCTCAGTCCCTCAGCTGTGTCCAACTCTTTGTGACCCCATGGACAGAGTAGCCTGCCTGTCATTAGATTTTCCAGGCAAAAATAGTGGAGTGGGTTGTCCTTTCCTTCTCCAGTGGATCTTTCCAGCCTGGGGACTGAACCCACATTTCCTACACTGGTGGCAGATTCTTTACCGCTGAGCCACCTGGGAGCCCTCATTTAGATTACTCACTCTCACTGCTGCTGCCAGAAAAGCTGTATTCCGTTTTGCATCTCCTTGCATCTGCCGTTTTTCCCTGTTGTTGAATACTTTAAAAACATCTACTAATTGAGAAGGATTCATTTCAAATATACTGTCTAATTTCTATAATATTTTAATCTCTAGGGCACTTAAAGTAACAATTATAAATCTTCTCACAAAGGAAAGCTTAATTCCAAATATCTTAAAAAGATGTAATATCAATTGGTCACAAACTCTTTCAGAAAATAAAGGAACTCTTCCCAGTCTATGTACATATCTATTATTATCTTGATAATAAAGCCAGATTAAAGACCTCACAAAAGAACACAGTAGTGTTCAATATCCATCATAAACACAGAGGCAAAAATCTTTAATAATTTACTAACAAACTAAATTTAGTAGTATGACAAAAAGACTGTATGTAAATGGTAACCAATTGGGATTTATTTAAGGGATGCAAGGTTGGTTTAATATTTGAAAAGCATTTTGTGAAAAATACAGTATTAATAGAATAAATGACAAAACCACCTGTAATGCTGACTGTGATGTTTGACTGTAATGCCTGTAGAAGAAAAAGCGTCCGACAGAATTTACTGCCCATGCATGATTAAAAACGCTCATGAGATTTGATTAGTTTTCCACTTAACTTCTTTTTCTGTTCCAGGGTTCAATCGGTGATACTACAATGCATTTAGCATGTATAGATTTTTTAGGAGAGCTGATTAAGACCTAGGCTTTATATAAAATTGTTTAAAGAAACTGAATTTGCTCAGACACGAGGAAGGGAATTGCAGATAAATCAACACAATTTGTTGAAATATTAAAGCTTATTTTAGTATGATAGAACTTAAGCAATAGAGTCACAGTCTTAATCATTTTATATATATATTTCATATAAAAATATGTAATCTTGGTGTTACTCGAAAGAATAAAGATGCAAGAGTAGAACAGATAGCTGTAGAGGAAATTTTGTTACTGGTATAAATTTTAAACATAGAAACTATTTCTAAATATTTTATGGACTTATAAATAAGTAGTAATAAAATATTTTTGGAGATAATAACAAAATCTGGATAAGATTTCTTTTGGGGAGGGAAGGAGGAAAATGATTCAGGATGAGTTCACAGAAGGCTTAAGTGATACTTATGTAAAACATAAATAACAAATAAATGAAATTTTGAAATTATAGGAAACATGAGACTGTTTAGATTTGTTCAAACTGAATTGTGAACTTCTGGTTGTTTGTGAATATTATTTCAGATGTGTATAAGAGACAGAAATATAACAGATATTAGTATCTAAAATGGATAAGATTTCTTTTGGGGAGGGAAGGAGGAAAATGATTCAGGATGAGTTCACAGAAGGCTTAAGTGATACTTATGTAAAACATAAATAACAAATAAATGAAATTTTGAAATTATAGGAAACATGAGACTGTTTAGATTTGTTCAAACTGAATTGTGAACTTCTGGTTGTTTGTGAATATTATTTCATTATTTTATTATAGGTTTGAAATATTGTATAATTACAAGGAAAATTATTTTGAATACTTCGAGTATTTTGAAAAGAAAAAGTAGTACAGGGGAAACGTTAAGAAATACTACAGTTTCAGGTGTTTATTTGATTAACTATATAATTTTCTACAGTGGTTTTTATTTGTATTAGTTATGGTGAAAGTATTTATATTCTTCAGTAAAATACATAGATTGTTGCCTTAAATGCAATTTTGGTTTTATTGGTTGTTTTAATAGGATAAATCATATTTAATTCCAGCAAGCCATGTGTTAAAATGGTGACTTTTTATATGCCCTCTATTCCAAGACTATGGCCAGAGGGATGTTAAGGTCACCAAGAACAATTTGGAGGTGACCAAGGACTTTATTTTAAAGTGTTTTCAAGTCTTACTGATAGCTCTTAACATTTAGAAATGAATAAGATATGAATGTTTAAAATCATGTTTTCTTTTCAGGATTGATTTTAAAGAAACTGCTACACACAGGAAACTCCTTGAAGGTATAATGTATTTATATTTCTTTTTTATATTAAAATTATTTGAATTAATTATTTTCAGCTGTGCTGGGTCTTCGTTGCTGCACAGGCTTTTCTCTAGTTGTGGCAAGCGAGGGCTCCTCTCCAGCTGTGTCCTGGCTTCTCATTGCGGTGGCTTTTCTTGTTGTGGCTCCCAGGCTGTCGAGTACAGGCTCGGTAGTTGTGGCACACAGGCCTAGTTGCTCTGTGGCATGTGGGATCTTTCTGGACAGGAATTGAACCCAGGTGTCCTGCATTGGCAGGTGGTTTCTTTACCACTGAGCCACCAGGAAAGCCCCATTTCTGTGTTTTGTTTTGTTTTTTTAAACTGAGTAAAGCATACAGTCAACTGCTCCACTTGCCTGCATCATTGTTTTCCTAAATAAATATGAATTATCTTCAGTTCCCTTGATTGAAGTGAAATCACTTAAAAAATAGCAGCATGGTCAGTATGCATGAGGTTGACCGTGCTATTGAAAACTTTTTGTAGTTTTACCACTGCATTTGACTCATTTGGCAGAAACATAGTCAGCTCTTGATGTCCACGGGTTCTACATCCATATCATTTTATATATCGGACTTGAGCATACGCTGATTTTGGTATCCATGGTAGGGAAGGTCCTGGAAGCAATACCTCATAGATACTGAGGGACCTGTGGTCCCCAGAAGATACAAATTATTAAGCTATTCAACAAATAATTCTTCATTTTACCATAGCTATCGAGAGATGTAGAGGAAAGTAGTACATCTGTTAAAAATGGTTTATTATTACTATTTTTTCTTTATTATCCCATTGTGCTGTGGTTAGAAAAGCTGCTCAGTCCAAAAGCATCTTGCTGTAAGTTGGGTAAAAGTCTCATTGTAGGTACTTTTGGTTTCAAAGCTTGGGTTTGCAGTAGAATGGGATAAGCCTTCCTACAGCTTTGTCCTGTTTCTAACTGAACTGAGAGGGTGGCAACAGATGCCTAGCCTTGGCAGTGGCTGTTTACAAACCATGCATGTGTGCTAAGTTGCTTCAGTCTCTGTGCTACCCTGTGGACTGTAGCCCTTCAGGCTCCTCTGTCCAGGATTCTCCAGGCAAGAATACAAGAGTGGGTTGCCATACCCTTCTCAAGGGGATTTTTCCGACCCAGGGATTGAACCTTGATTCTGTTACATCTCCTGCATTGGCAGCTGGGTTCTTTACCACCAGCACCACCTGGGAAGCTCAGTTGTGTACAAAGCTGTGATAGAGGAATATCCGAATCTATCAGTGAGGTTAGGTTAGTGAAGAACTTTGTGTTTTGCTTGGAGATTTGGAGTTTGCTTTGTTTTCTCCTTTTGTCTTCCTGAAAGAGCATTCTTCAGTTTAAATACTTATTTTCTGTGTATTGGGCATTTTTCTAGTTGCTTAAAAATACAGTAATAGTCCAAATTTGCCCTTTAGAAGTAAATTAAATGAGATAATTTCAGGCTGATAAGCCTTTAAAGGACAAGAGCAATGAGGTAGCAGTGAATCCAGATCCCCATGACCGTTCCCCCTTTTAGCAATTAATAGTTATACCAATGAGTGGTCGTTGCCCTCTCTCCTTTCTTCTTGGATTAGAGTGGCAGTGTTGGGAAGAATGGAAGTAAAGAAGAAGGAAATTATTTTGATTTTTTATAAGTGAAAGTTATAGTGTAAAAATTACCTGATAGCTTTAAGTAGTTCAGTTCAGTCATTCAGTCATGTCCAACTCTTTGTGACCCCATGAACCGCAGCACGCCAGGCCTCCCTCTCCATCACCAACTCCCAGAGTCTACCCAAACCCATGTCCATCAAATCAGTGATGCCATCCAACCATCTCATCTTTTGTCGTCCCCTTCTCCTCCTGCCCTCAATCCTTGCCAGCATCAGGTTCTTTTCCAGTGAGTCAGCTCTTCACATCAGGTGGCCAAAGTATTGGAGTTACAGCTCCAACATCAGTCCTTCCAATGAACACCCTTTACAATGATCTCCTTTAGGATGGACTAGTTGGATTTCCTTGCAGTCCAAGGGACTCTCAAGAGTCTTCTCCAACACCACAGTTCAAAAGCATCAATTCTTCAGCATTCTTTATAGTCCAACTCTCACATCCATACATGACCACTGGAAAAACCATAGTCTTGACTAGATGAACCTTTATTGGCAAAGGAATGTCTTTGCTTTTTAATATGCTATCTAGGTTGGTCATAACTTTTCTTCCAAGGAGTAAGCGTCTTTTGATTTCATGGCTGCAGTCACCTTCTGCAGTGCGTTTGGAGCCCAGAAAAATAAAGTCAGCCACTGTTTCCACTGTTTCCCCATCTGTTCGCCATGAAGTGATGGGACCAGATGCCATGATCTTCGTTTTCTGAATGTTGAGCTTTAAGCCAACTTTTTCACCCTCCTCTTTCACTTTCATCAAGAGGCTTTTTAGCTCCTCTTCACTTTCTGCCATCAGGGTGGTGTCATCTGCATATCTGAGGTTATTGATATTTCTCCTGGCAATCTTGATTCCAGCTTGTGCTTCCTCCAGCCCAGCATTTCTGATGATGTATTCTGCATATAAGTTAAATAAGCAGGGTGACAATAGCCAGCCTTGGTGTACTCCTTTTCCTATTTGGAACCAGTCTGTTGTTCCATGTCCAGTTCTAACTGTTGCTTCCTGACCTACATATAGGTTTCTCAAGAGGCAGGTCAGGTGGTCTGGTATTCCTGTCTCTTTCAGAACTCTCCACAGTTGATTGTGATCCACACAGTCTAAGGCTTTGGCATAGTCAATAAAGCAGAAATAGATGTTTTTCTGGAACTCTTGCTTTTTTGATAATCCAGCGGATGTTGGCAAGTTGATCTCTGCTTCCTCTGCCTTTTCTAAAACAAGCTTGAACATCTGGAAGTTCACGGTTCACATATTGCTAAAGCCTGGCTTGGAGAATTTTAAGCATTACTTTACTAGCGTGTGAGGTGAGTGCAGTTGTGTGGTAGTTTGAGCATTCTTTGGCATTGCCTTTCTTTGGGATTGAAATGAAAACTGACTTATTCCAGTCCTGTGGCCACTGCTGAGCTTTCCAAGTTTGCTGGCATCTTGAGTGCAGCACTTTCACAGCACCATCTTTCAGGATTTGAAATAGCTTTACTGGAATTCCATCACCTCCACTAGCTTTGTTTGTAGTGATGCTTCCTAAGGCCCACTTGACTTCACATTCCAGGATGTCTGGCTCTAGATGAGTGATCACACCATCGTGATTATCTGGGTCGTGAAGATCTTTTTTGTAAAGTTCTTCTGTATATTCTTGCCACCTTTTCTTAACATCTTCTGCTTCTGTTAGGTCCATACCATTTCTGTCCTTTATTGAGCCCATCTTTGCATGAAAGATTCCCTTCATATCTCTAATTTTCTTGAGATCTCTAGTCTCCCATTTTGTTGTTTTCCTCTATTTCTTTGCATTGATCGCTGAGGAAGGCTTTCTTCTCTCTCCTTGCTATTCTTTGGAACTCTGCATTCAAATGGGTATACCTTTCCTTTTCTCCTTTATTTTTCACTCCCTTTTTTTCACAGCTATTTGTAAAGCCTCCTCAGACAGCCATTTTGCTTTTTTGCATTTCTTTTTCTTGGGGATGGTCTTGTTTCCTGTCTCCTGTACAGTGTCACGCACCTCCATCCGGCACTCTGTGTATCAGATCTAGTCCCTAAAATCTTAAATCTCTTAAAGCCCTGACCAGTAACGCTGAAGAAGGTGAAGTTGAACAGTTCTATGAAGACCTACAAGACCTTCTAGAACTAACACCCAAGAAAGATGTCCTTTTCATCATAGGGGACTGGAATGCAAAAGTAGGAAGTCAAGAAACACCTGGAGTAACAGGCAAATTTGGCCTTGGAGTACAGAATGAAGCAGGGCAAAGGCTAATAGAGTTCTGCCAAGAGAACACATTGGTTATAGCAAACACCCTCTTCCAGCAACACAAGAGAAGACTCTACACATGGACATCACCAGGTAGTCGACACCGAAATCAGATTGATTATATTCTTTGCAGCCAAAGATGGAGAAGCTCTATACAGTCAGCAAAAACAAGACTGGGAGCTGACTGTGGCTCGGATCATGAACTCCTTAAGTAGTTAGAGACCAAGTTTATTTGTTCAGAATCCATAAATTTAGATTTATAAGTGCTAAGGGGGTCAGTAAATTGTCATGGCTATCATTCTGTCTCCCTCTCCTGCCTGCCTTCCTTCCTTTTCTTCCTCTCCTTTGCAGAGTATCAGTCTGTAACCATCTTCCAGAGAATTTTTGCATGGAAGGAAGAAAATATTTCCATTTTAAATAAAACTGCTGTTTTTCATTTCATTTCATTTTAGATTAGGCGGGAAGGTGTTCGGCTTTTCTTATTATGGTTGCAAGCTCTTCAGAATAACTGTAGCAAAGAACAGCTTTGGATGTTTTCATGCTTAATCCCTGGATTTTCAGCACTACAGTCTGAATATGGACCTCGAACTTTAGATAACCTCATTAATCCTCCACTCAACCTACAAGAAAGTAAGATTCATCTTTTGCATCATTATTTTAAAAATTTTGTGTAGTTTGTTAATATATATTTTTTAATGTCTATACATTTTTAACTGGTTAATCCAAGGCCATGTTTTTAAATGTGGGATTTATAAAACAAAACTCATAGAAAAAGGATTTGCGGTTGCGGGTCAGGGGGTGGGGGGTTTGAGCAGGGTAGGGGGAGGGGTTTGAGGATGGGCAAAATTGGTGAAGGGGATCTAGAGTTACAAACTACTAGTCAGAAAGTAAATAACATAAGTCATCAGGATGTAGTTGATGACAATTGTTGTAAATTTGAAAGTTGCTTAGAAAGTAAATATTAGAAGTTCTTAACCACAAGAAAAAAAATTTTTTTTTGTAATTTTGAAGACAGATGGTAAATATTGGGGTGATTATTTTATAGTGCATACAAATGTTGAATCATGTACACCTGAAACTAGTATAATGTTGTATGTCAGTTATACTTCAGTAGAAAAATGTAAATAAATAAAAATTTTAACATCCAGGTATAATGAGGCCAACAGATCAGGAGATGATTGCTGTTAAAAGATAGCTTGTTACTCATAGTTCCCAGGAGAAATGGTTGTGCCACACCAAGGAGGGTGGTCACACAGGGAAACACCAGGGTCAGTCGGGGATGGGGCTTAAAGGGTGGGGGTGGATATCGTGGGCAAGAGCTCAGTCAGAAATGTGTGAAATAGTGTGAGCATTTCTAAGACTGGCTAGTTTGGATAATTTTATTAATAGCAGGCTCTGGGGCATAGAGGTTGTATCTGGTTATTTGGTACCTAGGCCTAGGGGTCATTAGGTTAGGGGATTAGTAGCCTTTAATGTATGGAGAAGGAAATGGCAGCCCACTCCAGTACTCTTGCCTGGAGAATTCCATGGATGCAGGAGCCTGGTAGGCTGCAGTCCATGGGGTCACTAGGAGTCGATACTGACTGAGTGACTTCACTTTCACTTTTCACTTTCACCCATTGGAGAAGGAAATGGCAACCCACTCCAGTGTTCTTGCCTGGAGAATCCCAGGGACTGGGAAGCCTGGTGGGCTGCTGTCTATGGGATCGTACAGAGTCAGACATGACTGAAGCGACTTAGCAGCAGCAGCCCTGAGTGTAAGAGCCCAACAGAGGAAGCGGTAGAGATACGGGCTCTGGATATTTAGTTTGTATTTGAAAGGCAAACTTTCAGGCCTGTAGTTTTCTCTCTCTAGGAATTAGCTAGCTGTGCAAGAGGCTTTCTCACTAGAGCCTGTAANATCGCACAGAGTCAGACATGACTGAAGCGACTTAGCAGCAGCAGCCCTGAGTGTAAGAGCCCAACAGAGGAAGCGGTAGAGATACGGGCTCTGGATATTTAGTTTGTATTTGAAAGGCAAACTTTCAGGCCTGTAGTTTTCTCTCTCTAGGAATTAGCTAGCTGTGCAAGAGGCTTTCTCACTAGAGCCTGTAAGACCCCTGTTATTGTTTAATATAGGCCATTTTTACATTTAATTTTGAATTGTCATGTATCAGCTTGTATCCTTAGGTAATTTTGATGTACACTGAAGTCCAAGTATGTTTTACTTTGTGCAAAGAGAACTGTTAAAAAAAAAATCATCTTTGGGCTTAATTTCTTGCCTGCTATTTACTCAGAAATAGGTTTAGGAACCTGCTTATGCTAAACCAGGTACTGATTGTGTTGCCTGGGAAATATTTAAGAGTATTTAGCTAGTTGTGGGTTGCTTTTCTTGAATTGCTTTTGTTATAATCAATGTTTTTGAATATCTGAAAAGTTTAAAAATGTGCAAGTTTCTCCTTTTTTTACAAGTGGACTTTTATAAACAGGAAACTAAAATGCTAACTTTTCTTCTTTCTGGAAGGGAAATAGTAATAGTTTTCATTCTTTGAATAAAGATGCTACCTCAAACAAGAAGCGTGGACATTACCTAGGGTAATCAGATTGTTCTTTAATTGATGAATAAGCATATTATTATGTGTTTTTATAATATTTATGGAATTTTGTCATGTACACTCTTAATCTGAATTTGAAAATATCATGAGCAGTTCTTTTTCAGGCTGACGTTATTCAGTCTTATATCTGTCCATCTCTGTGTCACATTTCCTTGATCAGGGGTTCATGAAACAGTTGATTATTAAAGTTGATGGTTGTTATGATGGGCTATCAATATGACCTTAGGTTTATTTCAAGTTTCAGTCATTAGAATATTCTCAAGCTTTGCTTATTCTTTGCTTATCCGTTTTGTAGTTAAATTTTATTTGGGTCATATTATCATATTCTTAAATTTATGGTTATACCAAACTTTTGTTTTTGGATAGCTCAAGTCACTATAGAGGAAATCACTCCACTTGTCCCCCCACAATCAGGAGATAAAGGACAAGAAGATCTTACAAGCTATTTTCTTGAAGCACTTTTAAAATATATAGTAATTCAGGTATGTGTAATCTTCTTTTATATCACCCTTCTTACTATCCTGTGGGTAGTTCATTTTCAACTCCTTCCAGTTATGCTGTAATAGTAGATACTTGCTTATTTTCCTAAAGGAGGAGTAACACGTTTTTACTTCTGAAAGTATATGTTAATATGCTCTTCCAGAAATAAAATCATTAGAGGGATTATGAATCTCTTAGAAAGGGAGCTGGAGAGAGAAATTTTTATAGTAGACTCTCTATGTCTATAGTGTCAGCAAAAACAAGACCTGGAGCTGACTGTGACTCAGATCATGAACTCCTTATTGCCAAATTCAGGCTTAAATTGAAGAAACTAGGGAAAACCACTAGACCATTCCGGAATGACCTGAATCTAATCCCTTACGACTATACAGTGGAAATGACAAATAGATTCAAGGGATTAAATCTGATAGGCAGAGTGCCCAAAGACCTACAAATAGATTCAAGGGATTAGATCTGATAGAGTGCCCAAAGAACTATGGATAGAGGTTTGTGACATTGTACAGGAGGCAGGGATCAAGACCATCCCCAAGAAAAAGACATGCAAAAAGGAAAAATAGTTGTCTGAGGAGGCCTTACAAACAGCTATGAAAAAAAGAGAAGTGAAGGCAAAGGAGAAAAGTAAAGATATACCCGTTAAAATGCAGTGTTCCAAAGAATAGCAAGGAGTGATACAAAAGCCTTCTTGTGTGATCATTGCAAATAGAGGAAAGCAATAGAATGGGAAAGACTAGAGATCTCTTCAAGAAAATTAGAGATACCAAGGGAACATTTCATGCAAAGATGGGCTCAATAAAGGACAGAAATGGTATGGACCTAACAGAAGCAGAAAATATTAAGAAGAGGTGGCAAGAATACACAGAACTGTACAAAAATGATCTTCATAACCCAGATAATCACAGTGGTGTGATCACTCACCTAGAGCCAGACATCCTGGAATGTGAAGTTAAGTGGGCCTTAGGAAGCATCACGACAAACAAAGCTAGTGGAGGTGATGGAATTCCAGTTGAGCTATTTCAAATCCTGAAAGATGATGCTGTGAAAGTGCTGCACTCAATATGCCAGCAAATTTGGAAAACTCAGCAGTAGTGATCACTCACCTAGAGCCAGACATCCTGGAATGTGAAGTTAAGTGGGCCTTAGGAAGCATCACGACAAACAAAGCTAGTGGAGGTGATGGAATTCCAGTTGAGCTATTTCAAATCCTGAAAGATGATGCTCCAGAAGTGCTGCACTCAATATGCCAGCAAATTTGGAAGACTCAGCAGTGGCCACAGGACTGGAATAGTCAGTTTTCATTTCAATCCCAAAGAAAGGCAATGCCAAAGAATGCTCAAACTACCACACAATTGCATTCACCTCACATACTAGCAAAGTAATGCTCAAAATCCTCCAAGCCGGGCTTCAACAATATGTGAACTGTTAACTTGCAGATGTTCAAGCTGGATTTAGAAAAGGCAGAGGAACTAGAGATCAACTTGCCAACATCTGCTGGATCATGGAAAAAGCAAGAGTTTTCAGAAAAACATCTATTTCTGCTTTATTGACTATGCCAAAGCCTTTGACTGTGTGGATCACAACAAACTGTGGAAAATTCAAGAGATGGGAATACCAGACCACCTGACCTGCCTCCTGAGAAATCTGTATGCAGGTCAAGAAGCAACAGTTAGAACTGGACATGGAACAACAGACTGGTTCCAAATCGGGAAAGGAATACATCAGGGCTGTGTATTGTCACTCTGCTCATTTAACTTATATGCAGAGTAAGTACATCATGCAAAATGCTGGGCTGGATGAAGGACAAGCTTCAATCAAGATTGCCAGGAGAAATATCAATAACCTCAGATGTGCAGATCACCACCCTTATGGCAGAAAATGAAGAAGAACTAAAGAGCCTCTTGATGAAAGTGAAAGAGGAGAGTGAAAAAGCTGGCTTAAAACTCAGCATTCAGAAAACTAAGATCATGGCATCCAGTCCCATCACTTCATGGCAAATAGGTAGGGAAACAGTGAGAGACTTTATTTTGGGGGGCTGTAAAATCACTGCAGATGGTGACTGCAGCCATTAAGTTAAAAGACACTTACTCTTTGGAAGGAAAGTTATGACCAACCTAGTAGCTTATTAAAAAGTAGAGACATTACTTTGTCAACAAAGTTCCGTCTAGTCAAAGCTATAGTTTTTCCAGTAGTCGTGTATGGATGTGAGAGTTGTACTATAAAGAAAGCTGAGCACCGAGGTATTGATGCTTTTGAACTGTGGTGTTAGAGAAGACTCTTGAGAGTTCCTTGGACAGCAGGGAGATCCAACCAGTACATCTGAAGGAAATCAGTCCTGAATGTTCATTGGAAGGACTGATGCTGAAGCTGAAACTCCAATACTTTGGCCAACTGATGCAAAACACTGACTCATTTGAAAAGACCCTGATACTGGGAAAGATTGAAGGCAGGAGGAGAAGGGGACGACAGGATGAGATGGTTAGATGGCATCACCAACTCACTGGACATGAGTTTGAGTACCGGGAGTTGGTGATGGAGAGGGAGGCCTGGTGTGCTGTAGTCCATGAGCTCGCAAAGAATCAGACACGACTGAGGGACTGAACTGAACAGAATCTGAACTTTATGTGTATATACCTTATGTGAGCCAGTTGTGTTTACTTTCTAGTCTTTCATTTATAGTTAGCAGCTGTGGCACTTTAAATGAAAGATGGTTTGATTTAGGGATCAATCTAACTAGAAGCAGCAATTGAGGAGGTGGAGTGTGGATGCCCTTAGAGGGTGGAGGGATGTCATTTTACTTAAACCTACTTGTACTTTTAAAAATTTTAGGTACCTGTATTATGTAAGATAACCTGTTTGTCTTCATATATGAAATGTGCATATCCTGATTGATGAAAACGCTTTTAGCACATACACATTTCTTTTAATTGTTCTGAACACAAAAATTCCCTGTGTCTCAACAAACAAACATTATGAAGTTAATTTGCACCCTGAATGAGATGGCCAGGGTTTGAATCCTGACTGCATCTTACTGATAGTATGATTTTTGGTAAATTACTTAACCTCTATGTGCCTAAAGTAGAGACAAAAAAATAATACATGTCTCATTTTGGTGTTTGGGGCTTAAGTAATTAGTGTATAGTATTTAGAATAACCAACTATGATATATAGTTGTGTTTTGTAGTGAGTATTTACCGTTACTGTATTACCAGTTTTTATTTTTAAAGTGTCTTTTGTACTTCATGTAAATTTTTAAAATTGTTTTACTGGTTTATTGAGATACATTTGACATACAGTAAACTGTAATGTTTGAAAAGATGTACATATAAACCCCCCTGAGACCATCACAACAATCAAGATAATAAATGTATCTATCACCCCTAAAAATTCTCAGATGCCATAATAACCCTCTCTCTGTACCTGCCTGCCACCCTTCATCATCTTGTTCCCCAGGCTACTGTCGATCTGATTTACTTTCACTGTAGTTTGCATCTTCTGTATTTTCATATATATGAGATCCTATTGTACCTCTTTTTTCTTCTAGTTTTGGTCTGGCTTTTTTTTTCCAGCATAATAATTTTTAAAAATCTTTATTATTATATGTATCTATCGTTTGGTTCCTTTTATTGCTGAGTAACTTTTCAGTGTTTGGATATACTGTGATTTGTTATCCAGTCATCTCCTGATGGTACGGTGAATTGTTTCTAGTTTTGGGCTATTACAGATAAGACTACTATGATTATTGGTAAATAAGTCTGTGTGAATACAGACTTTCTTTTCTCTTGGGTAAATACCTAGTAGTGGAATAGCTAGATTGTATGGTAGGTACATATTCACTTTTTTCCACGTGGTTATACCTTTTTATATTCCACTAGCTATGTTTGAGACTATATAAGGTTGCTTCATATACTCACCATCAGTTGATATGGTCAGTCTGTAGTTGTGGTCATTCTAAAGTTAATGTACGGTAGTATCTCGCTGTGGTCCACTCAGGTCCACTTTATTATCCCCCTACTTAGATATCTTCCTCAGCCTACTGGAGTTTCACACCCTCTGTTTCACAACTCTGCTCCTCCTGGCTTTCTCTGCTCTATACTTCATGGATGCTGTCCTCACCCCTGTAAGACTCGGAGTCCCCACTGCACTACTGCCTCTCTTACACTCCCTCCATGGACGCCTCCTGTAGGCGGGCTCTGGTTGCCTGCGCTTGACTGACACTCTTTCATGCCTTGCACTCTTCCCTCTCACATATGCCTGTTTTGTTTGACTTTTAGGCTGAATTATTCAGGAAGGGAGAAAGAGGAAAGAACACTATCATCTTTCTCAGTAGTAGAGCCGAGTTTTAAGTCAACTTTGACAGTTTTTCAGAGCACTTTATAAGATTTTTGAAAGATAACATGTATCATTGACTTTTGAACAATATAAGTCCCCTAATATACACAGATATTTTTCAATAAATATGATCTACACTACTACACAAGCCACTGTTGCTTGAATTTATGAATATGAAGGGCTGATTGCAATGTTACAGGTGAATTTTTAAGTCACAGAGGATCGGCACTCCAACCCCCAGATTGTTCAGGGGTAAACTGTATATTTGCCTGGCACAAGTTTTCCTATTTACATAAACATATGTACATACACAGATTTAGCTTTCTATCTTTGTAGTCTAAGTTTAGTTTATTGCTTAGGTAGCCTTTTATAAGCTTGTTTTTAACAACTTGTACTTTTTTTCCTCCTGGAATGATTCTTATTTTTTGTTTACTTTTAGGTAAAAAGTTTAGAGTGGAAGAACAAAGAAAACCAAGAAAAAGGATTTTCATTTTTGTTTTCACATTTTAAGAAATATTATTTGCCTTATATTTTCCCAAACATCTGTAAGGAGAATAGTTTATATCATCCTGTACTTGGTAAGTAATCTTTGTAATTTTCTAAAATATTATACATAATAGTAAAACATTCATCAGTAGAAATTTAGCATTTATTACCTGCAGAAAACTTGCCACATTTCATTTGTATTGATTAATTAGAAATAGTGTACCATGATTCATGCTGAATGTCATACTGAAAGTGCAATATTATTAGTGGAGAATTTTCATTCCAAATGAAGAGATTTATGAAAAACTTATTTCTGGGTATCACCTCTTGGAGAAGTTAGCCTACCAGGAATATTTGTGATCACAAATTAAGCTTAATTCTAATGTTTGGTATCATCTTTAAATTATTTTGTAAAACTTTTTAAAGGTCCCTCAAAGGTTTGGTTTTGTATGTCTTTTTCAAATTCTGTATGAATAATTACATTATCATATATTTTGATCATATCTTGTTCCAGTATTTAGTGTCTATGCCAAAATGTTTTTCGGAACCTTGAAGCTTTAGTCTCAAGGACAAAGCCTGGGTTGGAAGTAGACCACTGCCATGTATAGGAGCCACTGACAGCCTGTATGTGGAAATGTCTTTTTTGCACAAAGATGTTTCTGTTGTAAGTTCTGCCAAGTTTAGACAACTCACAAGCTTAGGCATAGTCAGTAAGGCTGGTAGAAATGACTTAGACTCACTTGTTCAGTAGCGCTTTGGAGAGGGAGGGATACTGCAAACAAATATTACTGTGAAACATGTATACTATCATGTAAGAATGAAGCACCAGCCTATGTTCGATACAGGATACAGGATGCTCGGGGCTGGTACACGGGGATGATCCAGAGAGAGGAAATGGGGTGGGATGTGGGAGGGGGATTCAGGATTGGGATCTCATATACACCTATGGTGGATTCATGTCAATGTATGGCAAAACTAATAAGGTATTGTAAAATAAAGTAAAAATTAAAAAATAAAATAAATGACTGTTAAGCTAAAAAAGAAAAAAGAAATGACTTAGAGTAGCAGACCTTTATCATTGAAAACATTATTTGCTTTAAAAATAATTCTTCTATGAAAATTCTCATACTTTGTATGATATCAAAATATGTGTCTCAGACCTAGTTAATTGAAGTGACCTCTCATTAATTTTAAATGGCTCTGGAAGTTTCTTAATATTTTTAATGATTTTTTTAGTGATAGTTTTGCACATTTCCATGTATCAGCTGTATATGTTTCAGTCTTCTAGATTCCATGCTAATATCTAGCAAATTATTTTAAAAGGTATTAATTCTATTTCTTAAATCAGGATATTATCACATTTTCTGAAATATTTAAAAACATAGATTTATCTAAGCATAATTCCTTTCTTATTTTGGTTTTTGTTTCATTCTGCGTAGATATCCCACAGATGAGACCAAAGCCACATTATGTCATAATAAAGAAGGATGCTGAAACCAATGAGGCAATCTATTGTACAAAGGAGCCTTTCATTAAGGCTCGTGTTATTGTCATTCGTTGGCTGGTTTCATTCTGGCTGGAGCCAAAGCCGCATACAGGACCTCATATTCCTGGGATGGAAGGTGAAGTCTTGCCAAAAAATATTCAGGTAATATACACACAGAGCAAACTTGTTAAAGTTAAAAATGGGTTTAGAGATTTGTCCACTGATTTCAGTTCCTTAGATGTAGAACGCATTTTAAACAGATAATAACGCTACATTCTTTTTATAAATGTATTTTGTAAATCCAGATTTTAATAAGTATTATAGAAACAATAGTTTAATTTCAGTCATATACAGGTCTCAGCTTATTTCTTTATTTCTTATTAATTGTACAGTACTAAAAATATTCTAAATTGTATAAATAAAAATATTTTGAATTGTGCAAATTCTTGCAATTGGAAACAACTTGAAACTAAATGACCTTCATAGTTCTATTTATTTTTTATTTACTTTTTAAATATTTAGTTACTTATTTTGATTGCGTTAAGTCTTAGTTGTAGCCCATGGGCTCAGTAGTTGCTCTGTAGCATATGGGATCTTAGTCACCCAACCAAGGATCAAACTCACATTCCCTGTGTTAGGAGACAGATTCTTAACCACTGAACCACCAGGGAAATACCATTCATAGAGTACTGTTTTAAAGTCCTGTCACCATGTCATGTCTTCTTTTTTCAGGAACACTGACTCTAGAAATGTGATGTAAAGTTACACAGCTATGCAGTGGAAGGACTAAGCTTTAAAATTCTGTATTTTTAATTAAACCATTACCCTCTTTTTTCACTTGCCCCTCCTCTCAATGTGCATTTTTTTCCCCTGAAATTGTCTTTATTGCAGTGTTTTTATTTTTATTTTCCTTTTCTCATATTTCCTCATTTTAAAAATAATATGTGTGTGCTTTTTTATACAACCTCTTTAAGTACTTTAAAAGTTAAGTGGAGGTATAAAGTATGTTCATTAACATTCAGAAAATTTTACTTATATTCCCTCTAGCCTTTTATTTGTCTATAGCAGATTATGTGACGTGTTTTCCCCAAAACATTGTTCTAGGTTCTCTACAAAGAGTTTTTGAATGTAGACACTCTCAAGCAGAACTATTCTTTCTGATCCCAGAATTCAATAAACTAAAGATAAAATTTTTTTTTCAGTTGGGAAGGCATATTTGAGATCATTTACATACTTAAAACCCTTTTATTTTATAGATGATAGAACTGAGATCAAAAATTGAATAACGTACCAGAAAGTATATTATCATGCCACTGTCTGGTGCTACCTATCATACCATGGTAGTGATTTCTTTATTACTGCCTTAAGACTTTTGCATTTTCCCTAAGTTTGGCCATCATCTTCAGTCATGGTGAAAATTGTTGTTATTAAAATGTAGAGTTTTCTAATTTATATTTTATATGAACTTCATTTCTACTTTTTCTGTCATTTTTTTTTCTGTTCCTTTTTTTTTTAAGAAGTTTTTGCTTGCATAATCTTTGTTTATGGTAAAGTAGAGATGACTTCACACATGTAAGACAATAAATAGTCCAGTTTTAAGGTATTTGTTATTGAAGATCAAGCTGACTCCATTGGCATTATTTTTTACCCAGTCTAATTCGTAACTTGTTTGTGCTGCAAACACACTGAAAAACTTAATTGAGTAGATGTTTAGTGAGTATCACTATGTCACTTAGATATTGAATTATTTCATTGCCGTTTAATTATTTAGCATGGATTCTAAATGAAACTATTCCTAGATTTTAAACAATGCTATAAGTTACTTATGGAATGCTTTGAATTTTGTCAGTATTTGCTATTGGAAGACAAAATATTGAGTTAAAGGATCATGATATTCTCCCACTTTTTTTTTTTTATTTTAGAGAGCAGCTGCTAGTTTGGTATCCAGAGAAGAAAACAAAAATGATAATGCCGATAAAACAGATAAAAGTACAGAACCTGAACAGTCTCATTCCAACACAAGCACTCTCACGGAGCGAGAACCTAGCTCTTCTAGTCTCTGTAGTATTGATGAAGAGCATCTCACAGACATTGAAATAGTTCGCCGAGTTTTTTCTTCTAAAAGAAGTAACGTAAACTTTGTCACAGAGATATTTCGTCAGGTAAAATATCTCTCAATATTTTTAATTTGTAATACAAACTTTTGCCTTTAATATTGAATATACTGACTTTTAGCTATTTAGAATTTATTCTTCATGAAAAAGTTTTTTAAAGTTCATATTTAGTTTTTAAAACTTACTACAATCCTGAATCCCTCTCCCACATCCCACCCCATTTCCTCTCTCTGGATCATCCCCGTGTACCATCCCCGAGCATTCAGGATTGGGATCTCATATACACCCATGGTGGATTCAAATGTTTTTAGTTTATGATAACAGGAGACCTAGGTTCGATCCCTGGGTTGGGAAGATCCCCTGGAGAAGGAAATGGCAACCCACTCCAGTATTCTTGCCTGGAGAATCCCATGGACAGAGGAGCCTGGTGGACTATAGTCCATGGGGTCGCAAAGAGTCAGACATGACTGAGCGACTTCACTTTCACTTTCACTTTGGTTTAATGATTATCCCCCCAATATTTCTTCTGTTACCAGAATAGTTTTCTTAGTGACTCACTTTATGGTTTGAAAGTTTTCTTCCTATAATTTATTAATAAGTTATAGTAAAAGTATTTATCTTTCACTCTAAAATTAATAAAAAATGATTTGTGAATAGAGTGTCTTTATCCTCCACATGAAGGCTCGGTTTTGTCTTCTAAGGCATTCTGAAATTAAATTTGCTTAAGGCATATATTGTTTGGGGAATAAAATAAAGAAGAGGGAAGGGGAAAGAATAACATCTATTTCACATAAAGATAGTTAAAAATTCCTAAGTGCACATTTTCAGTTACATAGAAATTTTATGGGAAAATAAACCTTTTGAAAACTAATCATTTGCTCTTAATAGCAAAGGTACTTAACTTTTACAGGTAAACATCATTGAGTTTTGTAGCTGAAGGGGATCATTCAAGTCTCACAGCAAGTAAGTGGTAGATCCTGGACTAAAATTCTGTTAGTGCTCTTTATTCTATGCTACACTGTCTTCACATGCCAGGGAGCTCTCCAGGCAAAACAGATTTTCATCTCCTACATGTTTGTTGATACCTAAAAGAAAGCATGAGGCAGCATTAGCTTTGTCAGTCTAAGGTAAACAAACAAGTTGTAACATTTTGTCCAGCTTTGGCAGTGAGTTGCCAGCTTTAAGGTTTGGGTTGACAAAATATATGACAAGTACGAAGGGAAAGATATTTGACAAGTATGAGTGGACTCTACTTTGCTTATGGGAAAATTTAAAGCTTATAGAACTATAAAGGTTTTCTAGTTCTTGAGTCAGTTTGAGTATGTTTGTTTTTGTAGGAATTTGTTCATTACATTTGTTTTTAAATGCATTCTCTTATAATCTTTTTAAATCTCTGGAGCATTTATATTCATGTTTTTCCTTGTCATTCCTGTTAGTATTTGTTCCTTGTTTGTTTTTTCTTGATGATTCTTGCCAGAGATTTGTCAGTTTTATTAGTCTTTGCAAAGAGTGAACTTTTGGCCTTGTTGATCCTCTGTGTTTTATGTTCATTTTCTCATTTATTAATTTTGCTCCTTGTTATTTCTTTCTACTTTTCTGATTTTATTTGATGGTTCTTTTCCTAGCTAATTTAATTAGCCTCACATTTTTTTCATATAAGCATTTTTGAGACTGTTAATTTACCTCTTAATGCTGTTTTAGCTACAGTCTACAAACTTTGTATGTGTATTACTCACTTCTAAATGTTTTCTAATTTTCATGTTAATACTTTCTTTGACCTGTGAGTTATTTAGGTGTCCATCTTCCAAACAAATAAGATTTTTCTAGTTTTCTTTTCTCTCACAGATTTCTAATGTGATTCTTCTTGGTCAGAGGATATAATTTGTGTAATTAGTATGTAGTCAATCCTCATAAATGTCCTATATGTTTGAAGAGAATGTATTCTTTTCTATGAAGTTCATGATTTTTAAAGTTTATTAAATCAAACTTATTATTGTGTTGGTGAATTTTTCTGTATTCCTACCTAAAATATTTGGTCAGCTTGACCTCACAGTTATGGAGAAAGGTGTATTAAAATCTTTTCTTCTGATGGTGATTTGCCTGTCTCTTATACACATCTCCTACATGTTTGTTGATACCATGACTTCCCTGGTGGCTCAGTTGGTACAGCATCTGCCTACCTGTCTCTTATACACATCTCCTCCTTCCTATCACTTGGTTTGAAAGTTTTTTCTTTTCCTTTAGTGATAACTATCTAAATTTTAACATACATACTTCACTTTCCAAATATAAAATTATTGTTTTTTTACCCTCTTCCTAAACAATACAAGGTTAATAGAACCCTATTATTCTAATTTCTCCCCAAATAATATATTATTAACAAATAATTCAGTTCTATTTTGCATGTTTATATATTTAACTCCAGTATCATTATTATCTGTGTATTCAGTTGATTTACAGTTAGTTTTATTCATCACTCCTTTTGATTATGATTTCTTCCTTTTCAGATCTTTCATTTAGAATTACTTTCCTCTGCTTGACATTCATCATTGAGAATTTACTTGCAGTTCAGTTCAGTCGCTCAGTCATGTCCGACTCTTTGTGACCCAGGCCTCCCTGCAGCATGCCAGGCCTCCCTGTCTATCACCACTCCCGGAGTTTACCCAAACTCATGTCCATCGAGTCGGTGATGCCATCCAGCCATCTCATCCTCTGTCGTCCCCTTCTCCTCCTGCCCCGATCCCTCCCAGCATCAGGGTCTTTTCCAATGAGTCACCTCTTCACATGAGGTGGCCAAAGTATTGGAGTTTCAGCTTTAGCATCAGTCCTTTCAGTGAGCACCCAGGACTGATCTCTTTTAGGATGGACTGGTTGGATCTCCTTGCAATCCAAGGGACTGTCGAGAGTCTTCTCCAACACCACAGTTCAAAAGCATCGGCACTGAGCTTTCTTTATAGTCCAACTGTCACATCCGTACATGACTACTGGAAAAACCGTAGCCTTGACTAGACAGACCTTTGTTGGCAAAGTAATATCTCTGCTTTTTAATATGCTATCTAGGTTGGCCATAACTTTCCTTCCAAGGAGTAAGCTTAGTGGATGTCGAACACTTATAAATTTTTGTTCTGAGAATGCCTTTTATTTTGCCCACATATTTTTCCCACTGCATATAAAATTCTAGATTGACAGTTATTTTTACTCAGTACATATCAGATACTTTCCCATTTTTCTGGTTTACTGTGTTACTGTTGACATGTCAATCAGCAGTTGAGCTCTTGATGCTTTATAGGTCAGTTATGTTTTTCTGGCTTTTAATACCTTTTTAAAAAAATTATTTGGCATTTTGTATTTTACTGTGGCATACTTGGGACTTCCCTGATAGCTCAGTTGATAAAGAATCACCTGCAGTGTAGGAGACTCCAGTTCGATTCCTGAATTGGGAAGATCCACTGGAGAATGGATAGGCTACCCACTCCAGTATTCTTGGGCTTCCTATGTGGCTCAGCTGGTAAAGAATCCACCTGCAATGTGGGAGACCTGGGTTTGATCCCTCAGTTGAGAAGAGCCCCTGGAGAAGGGAAAGGCTACCCGCTCCAGTATTCTGGGCTGGAGAATTCCATGGACTGTATTGTCCATGGGGTCGCTGAGTTGGACACCACTGAGTGACTTCCACTTTCACTTTTCACTGTTCAGGTCTAGATTTCCTTTTATTCTTCAGGGGATACTTTGGGCATACTGTATTTATGGATTAGTGTAATGTGACAGTTATGGAAAATTTCCAGCCATCATTCTCTCTTTAAATATTGCCTCTGCCCTTTTTTTTTTTCCGCATTTCAAGATATGTGTTAAACCTTCCTGCTTTATACATCTACTAGTCTCACGTATATATTTTCAATCTCTTTGTCTTTCCA
Source organism: Cephalophus harveyi (assembly GCA_006410635.1). Taxonomy (NCBI): domain Eukaryota; kingdom Metazoa; phylum Chordata; class Mammalia; order Artiodactyla; family Bovidae; genus Cephalophus; species Cephalophus harveyi. Next base: position 122,671 of record SJYT01021607.1, read on the forward strand.
TGCTACATTCTGGATACTTTCTTTCTAATTACAACTGTTTCTGGAAGTTGGCCAGTCTGTTTGGTCAATTTTAGGTCTCTGGTTCATACCTTACTTTTTATGTATTGATATGAAATTTTTTATTATATTTATATTTTATTTTCTATTGACTGATCCTCCTGATATTCTTGAAGTCTTTATAGGTCTGAGTCTGCCATATTTTGTTTCTGAATGCTCCTCCTCATGGTGCTATATATTCTCTTGAAATATTTTATGATCAGGATTTTGATTCTGAACTTTTCCTACTTACGACTGTTTCTTGATTTGGTTTGTTAAAGGTTGATTGTTCCAGAGAGGAGATGTATTTACTTCATATAGATGCAAGGAAACTCTTCCAATCTCACATTAAACTGAACTCCTGAAGTTTAAGCCAGCCAGATAATATGAATGTACAAGTGTAAACCTGTTTTAAGGCTAGCTTTTGGTGACAGTGTCTCTGAGGAGATGTCTGTTATCTGCTTTGCCTCTATGTATGGGCAGTTTTCCTTGCAGACTTTTAATGGGGTAGTTTTAAGTGATGGGACTGGATGCCATCGTCTTTATTTTTTGAATGTTGAGTTTTAAATCAGCTTTTTCACTCTCCTCTTTCACCTTCAAGAGACTCTTATAAGTCCCCTTTACTTTCTACCATAGGAGTGGTGCCATCTGCATATATGAGGTTATTGATGTTTCTCCCAGCAATCTTGATTCCAGCTTATGCTTCATACAGCCAGGCATTTTACTGATGATATATATTCCTTTGGAACTCCCAATTTTGGAGGTTTCCTATCATTCTTTCTTCCTTGCCCCTATAGATCCATAAAATCCAGAGTAATTGGTTCCACTCAAAATGAAACCACTTTATTGCTACACCTAAAACCTCTCGAGTTTGGACCTCATGTAAGTTTTTATTTTCAAATATTTCGCCCTACGTTTTGGCTCATCAGTGCATTTAAGAAGATAAAAAGTTTTTTTTTTTTTTTTTAATGTATTACATTTTTTTTTTTTTCAGTTGTACGATTGGTTACCTAGTATCACACTCTTGGAAATAGAATTCCCCTTTTGGTTTTTAATGATCCTATTTATATTTTAATTTCTAGAAGTTAATATTTGGTTGTTTTTAAATATCTGTGTAGTGATTTTTTTACAGTGGCTTATTTGTTCGTATTTTCACTTTCTTAATATTAAAACATATTAAAATATTCATATTCCTTATTCCAGTAATTCTAGTAACTTAGGTTTTTGCTGTTCTGGCCTTGTTTGCTTGTTTATTCACCCTCATTTGTTTGTTTGGATTTTTATGTTTAAGGGCTTACATTTCTTTGGAATCTTATAAAAATTACTTTAAAACCTGGGTTGAAGCATGTGTTCCTCCAGAAAAGATTTGCACTTGCTTCTCTCAGGTATTCAGGAGTCCTGTCAACCTTGGTTTACTTTACATTACAATTCTTTGCTGATGATACTTCTCACTTTGCAGCACTCAAAGTTAGGTGATAGCCAGCCTGCGAATATGAGTTTGCAGGGAAGACTGGTATTCCTTACTCAAAGTCAGCAGACAAGTTTCCTCACTGACTCTTCTCTGGAGTCAAGTTTTTTCTTCTTCTCCTAGCTCACCATTAGTTTGAGGATGTACCCTTGATTGGTTTCTCGTTTATGTGATCTCTCCAGTCCACAGAGAGGGCATTAAAGCAAAGCTCTGAAGGCTGTCCAAGGCAGCACCCACCTGTTGCATTGCTTACTTGCCCCTCTAGATCAATTCTTTGATTTTGTTCTAGACTCAGAATATCCTTACAAGCTGAGCCATTCATTTAAAAGGTATATTATACTTTTTATGTGACAACTTAGGTGTTCTGTGCAAGTGGATTCTAGGGTATCTTTCTTACAATACTGCTGGGAAACTGAAGTTCTCTGAGATGTTTTTATTGTAACAGCTGCTTTTTAAAAGTGGTTTTAAGGCAAAACTTAAAAATAGATTTTAGGATGGTGACTCCAGTGAATCATTAATGTTTTGAAAGGAATCAATTTCTAAGATTAGATTGTAGTAGAAAAGCTATTTTTACTTGCTTAATACTGATGATAAGTTTGCACAACGGAGAATCTGTGTAATAATTTTTTTCTTAATTTGAAGGCTCATATGTTTCATACTGTGGTATAGACAGAAATATTTCATTAATTATTAGGTATATGGGCATATGATGATTTTGCCCTTAGCAATCCCAGCTAGAGCACAAGTCCCTCTGTAGGTGAGTTTAGTAGAAATGTCTTATCTTTTTGTCTTTCAAATAATTTCATCCTCATAGCCATTACACTTAACTGTTTCCCTGTCTTCAGCCTTCCTGTCTTTCCTTCTCACCTCCTCTTCTTGCCTGGCTAACCTTTAAGATCATAGCTTAAATGTGAGTACACCAGAAAAGTCTTCCATGACTACGCTCACCCATTCACCTTCCCACCCACGAAGCAGGTGTACGCACATGTGCGTTATCTCTCCTGAGTAGTTTTAGAAATTTTTTAATGTTTGTTTAATTTTGATCTTTCTTATTACCCTCTGTAAATACTTATCTTACTCATTCATCATTGTAGCCATAGTGCCTGGCAGTGAGTTAGGTACCAAATAAATTATGGTGAATTTGTTGAGTGAATTTTGGTGAATTGTCAAATTTGGTGAATTAATCAAGAAACTCAGTAACTGTTGAGTGCTGGGCACTTTGTTGTTGCTAGCTGTAGGCTAACATGTATTTCTGGAAGCCAAGTCTTGAGACAGTTTGTTACATAGGTGATAATTTTTTTTAGGGCCAGTTTAATGATTGTGAGTTCTAGCTCAGATGAGGGTATCTATAATGTTATGTGTCTTTAAAAGAAAGGTACAACTGTAAAGCGTAAATGCCCAGATTGTTTGAAATGATAAAATTATTCTCCATATCCCTTCAGTTCAGTATAGAACAGGCATAATAACACTCTAGACATCAACGCTCTATTTTATAAATAAACCCATTCTTTGTGCTGTGTGTTGTTAGTACTTGGAGGCTACAGTGAGGAGCCACATGTACTTTGATGTGTGATAAATAAAACGCAAAGAGTTTAGCCTTTAAAAACACCACAAATTTATTTATATGTAATTTAAAAATATATAAATGGGTGGTAGTGGGTGGCAAAGTATAACCTGGGGCTCCTGAGAAATCCCCAGAACCCTTTGAGGTTCATAAGGGCAAAACCTTTTTCACTCTTGCTCTCTCACAAGTATACAGTGAAATTTTCCCCAGGATACCTGACATATGATATTGTATCAGATTTAATATGAAAGCACGCATATAAGAGAATCCAGCTGTCTTCTATTAAGCTAAACATTAAAGAGATTTACAAAAAAATAAATACTCTTCTTTTAATTTGGAAAATGAATTATTCATGTTAACATACGTTAGATTAAGTATTCTGAGACAAAATGTGAACCTCTTTGTCTGTAAGGAGGTTTGTCTCTAACCTTTTTGTCTCTAAGGAGACAAAAAATTCCCAGGTCTGCTAAATGCTCACTGTATTTAATTTTAAAGAATGTGTTTGTCACAATCTGGGTTGGTTAATAATGGAAGCCCATTAAAAAAGCAATCAGAGACTAACATGTTTGTTAGTGTTTTTTTTTTTTTTTTTCCCAAAGAAGAGAGTGTTAGCTACCAGTAAATCAGATTCCATTGGCGAAGCCAGTTATTAGAAAACTATGTACCAGGTTGCCTTAAGCTGATACCATTAAATATTTTACTTATTTTTTTTATCTCTTGTTGTTTTGATTTTTTCTCCCTGTAGTTTTCTGGTTCTGATGTAGTTTTATGGTCATAGAATCATAAAAGTGGAGATGACCTCATAGGTATACCTATAGAGAGAAAATTTGCTGAGTATTGATTCACATATTCTTGTCTATAATGACAGATTCCCTTATTATCAATTAATACTTGTATCTGATTGTGAGTGGTACTGCTTTGTAGAAAGATTAAGGTCCCAATATATGGATTTGACTTCCCTGGTGGCTCAGTTGGTACAGCATCTGCCTACAGTGTGGGAGACCCGGGTTCAGTCCCTGGGTCAGGAAGATATCCTGGAGAAGGAAATGGCAATCCACTCCAGTATGCTTGCCTGGAAAACCCCATGGACGGAGGAGCCTGGTAGGCTACATACAGTCCATGGGGTCACAAAGAGTCGGACACGACTGAGCAACTTCACTCACTCATATGGATTTGAACGTTCTGGGCTGAGACACCTATTTTTCATTGTAAATGTAGAAAATGACCCTCTAGTTTTTATGCATCAGATTTTTAGCCATGACTAAGATCAATCTTTCCTCAAGATCCTTTAGTGTGTTGGCCAAAATCAGTATAGTGGCCTCTAAGGACAAATGTGGTATGTATTCACTCTTGTCTTTAATAGATACATCCAGCCACTTGGAATATAGTGTGATAATTTGTGCAGTAATGAAAATCGTAGCTCTAGGTCTAATATTTTTAAAATTAATAAGCTTTATTTTTATAGAGCAGTTTTAGGTTCAGGGGCTTCCCTGGTGGCTCCGATGTAAAGAGTCTGCCTGCAGTGCAGGAGACCCGGGTTTGATCCCTGGATTGGGAAGATCCCCTGGAGAAGGAAATGGCAACCCACTCCAGTATTTTTGTCTGGAAAATCCCATGGACCAAGGAGCCTGGTCAGCTACAGTCTGGGGGGGTCACAAAGAGTTGGACACGATTGAGTGACTTCTCTCTTTAAGTTCAAAACAAAAATGAGCAGAAAATACAGAGACTCCTCATGCTAATTTTAAGTAAATTTTTCAGTATTTGAGAATAGAACTTTTAGAGATTGAGCTTTTTTTTTTTCTTTTAATATTTTTAAGGAAGTCTGAACTGTTGCTTCAGTTGTAAAATAGTTTTAGAGCAGGCAGTGATGATCAAAATTATGCCATTGACCATTAAACTGTCAGAACATGAGAATGAGAATTTGGGAATGGGTTTGTTAGATGGAGGAACGTAGCAAGTAATGCAGTTTTCTAGGGAATCAATAATAGCAATAAATAAAAGGATTACCAAATAACATGAAATACCCTATTGATATTACATGTGAACTTTTCATCATTATTTTCTTGGCTAGTTTCAGTCAGATAAAGTAGTCTTTTGACCTCATGATTGTTATTAAATATTCATAGATAATTCTAGAGTAGAAAGTATCAGGTTTTAGGTAAAGGTTTTGTGATTTTTACAGCTGAAATTCTTAGATAATCATTATGAAACAAATACAAAAGAAAATCAAGTAAGTTGAATACCAGTTTTATTTGTTAAAAAAATACAGTGAAAATGTTAACACGTAAGCACAAATATTTTAAGGGAAGGACTTTGAGTAGTGA
>SJYT01021607.1:128341-143760 GCA_006410635.1 Cephalophus harveyi
TTCTTTAAACTTTCTAAATATTTTTGCCATATTGTTTAGCTTGTAAAATTTTAAGTGTGTAAAATGACAGAAGAAAACTCTTACCTTTTTAAACAATATGTTGTGACAAGCTAAGTTGCCTTGTTACATAGTGTTTTTATTGCTTTTTAGAGTCATTTTTTATTAAAATCTTTTTATCAAAAGTTATTTTAATCTACAAAAATGTGATTTATTATGAAAAGTTGTTTTTACATTAAACTTATAGGAGCACAGTTACAGGGAATATGTTCATTCTGAAATAGCCCTATTGAAACAAATCTTTGCTCCTAGGGCTTGGAAATCCATATCTACCTACCAAAAGTATTTGTCTTAATGTATTTACAGATTATTTGGAAACAAAAGGTTTTTCTGACAATGAGTTGTTTGACTTTAGCTCTTTAAGAATCATTTATATCTCACATTTTATTAAGATAGAAATGTATATTTTAGTAGTTTGCAGTAAAGTAAAAGGTGTCATTATATTCTCTCTTTTTTCCACTAGGCATTTTTATTACCAATTTGCGAAGCAGCAGCTATGAGAAAAGTGGTAAAAGTATATCAAGAATGGATCCAGCAAGAGGAAAAACCTTTGTTCATGCAAGAGCCTGAAGAAATTGTGATCTCTTCTTCAGACCTTCCATGCATTGACAATGTCACAGACCATGATATTTCAATGGAAGAAGGAGAAAAAAGAGAAGAGGTAAAATAAGACTTAGGTATTTTAGTATAAGGGTAATAGATAAGATTTTCACAGAAGTGTGGTGATATGGGATAGATGGCAAGGTAAAGATACTTTTCAGTATATAGTTGATCCTTGAACAACGTGAATTTAAACTGTGTGGGTCCATTTATATGAGGATCTATTTCGATAGTAAATATTACAGTACCACATAATCCATAGTTGGTTAAATCTGCCAATAAAGGAGAAACTGTGGATTTTGAGAGCCAACTATAAGTTATATGCAGATGTTTGAATGCTGGAAGGGTTGGTGCCCTACACCCAATGTTGTTCAACAGTCAATTATATTTCACAGTTTAGATAATATGTTATCTCATTACTCCATCCCAAAGCTCTTTGATGTTACAACTTTTACAAGAGCTTGTATTCTGATTCTTTCAGTCATTGTCTAGATCAAAATTGGATGGTATTACAAAAGGTATAATATTTTAAAGTGTGGTGGGAATTCCCTGGTGGTCTAGTGGTTAGGATGTGGTGCTTTCACTGCTGGGGCCCAGATTCATCTTTGGTTGACTATAAGTTATATGCAGATGTTTGAATGCTGGAAGGGTTGGTGCCCTACACCCAATGTTGTTCAACAGTCAATTATATTTCACAGTTTAGATAATATGTTATCTCATTACTCCATCCCAAAGCTCTTTGATGTTACAACTTTTACAAGAGCTTGTATTCTGATTCTTTCAGTCATTGTCTAGATCAAAATTGGATGGTATTACAAAAGGTATAATATTTTAAAGTGTGGTGGGAATTCCCTGGTGGTCTAGTGGTTAGGATGTGGTGCTTTCACTGCTGGGGCCCAGATTCATCTTTGGTTGAGTAAGTAAGATCCTGCAAGCTGCACATCCCAGTCAAAACAAAACTGTGAGAATGAATCAAAATGGATGCTATAGTACATATACTGAAAATACTTTCATTTGGCTGTAGCTAAGAGTCGGTGGTTGAGAGTGATAAGAAATGTGATATAGACAAGAACTAGACCCTGTTTAGTAACTTGTATGCTGTCATGATGGACTTTGATTACATTCTGGACACTGGAAAGATTATGAATAGAAAATGGCATAGATAATTAGAAATCTCAGAAGGCTCATACCAAGCTTAGAATGGAAGATAGATTGGAGGCCAGTCTAGAGGCAAGGACACTAGCTAGGAAGTACCAAAAGGAGATAATAGGCACCTGATAGAGGACAGTGGCAGTTGCAATGGAAATATAAGGGAGAAGACAGATTTATGAGCTCCTTTGATGGTGAAATCAAGTTTTGATGATTAATTATATATGAAGAATGAGAAGGTGTCCCAAGCTTTTTCTTTTGCAACCAAGTTAGTTGCCATTCACACATGAACAGGAGTGAAAATAAGTGCAAGTGTGGTGATGATGTCCAAGGAAGCTGTATTCAGATTGGTAGAAATGAGGAGAGCATGCTTGTATAAATTTACTTTTAAGTGTCTTGAATTTGAGGTGCTTGTGGGTCATTCAGGAAGAACTGTTCAGAAGATACCTGATGGAGAAGTATGGAGCTTAAGAGAACAGTGTAGACTAGACCATGATCTATTGTATTGGCTACTCAGACAAAGCTGAGTTCCAGTACTGCTTCTGGTAATGAAACAATAGTTTGATTAGACTGAATCTCCCATATATTAAAATTGTAAGTTCTAGGCAGCATACTTAAAAAAAAAAAAAAAGTGAAGATACTATTGAGTGACCAAAAGCAGAAATTAGAAACTTAAAAAAAAAAAGAACACCATTGAGTGAAATTTCTGTTTAACTGAGGGAACTCCTTAATCAGCAGGACTTTTGACAGCTAACACCCCGGCAGAAGGATGCAATATTAGTGGTTTGAAGTGTCAGTATTCATCTGTCTTTGGATAACAGGAATTTTATTTTTCTTAAGTGGCATAAATAGAAGCTATTTTCTTTTATTTCAGTCATTTGGATTCTGGCATTTCCTTTAGAAGAGGACTTATCTTTTACAAAGCTATAAATAATATGATCCCATTCTTTTTAAGATTTATTTATTTACTTATTTGGCTGCGTTGGGACTTTCTCTAGTGGCAAGTCAGGGCAGGGGCTGCTCTTTGTTGTGGTATGCAGGCTTCTCATTTCAGCAGCTTCTTGATGCAGAGCACAGACTCTAGGCATACTGGCTCAGCAGTTACGGCTTGTGGGCTCAGAAATTGTGATGCACAGGCTTAGTTCTGCGTCATGTGGGATCATCCCAGACCAGGGATGGAACCTGTGTCCCCTGCACTGGCAGGCGGATTATTAACCACTGCACCACCAGGGAAGCCCAGTACAGTCCCATTTTGAGTGTGTAAGAGGGGAGGTTTATACATTAGACAGGTAGAAAAATGTCTCTGTATCTGAAATAATACAATTTCTGACTTGTCCTAATGGTTGATTTTTTTTTCCTTATATTTTTGTCAATGAGAACTTTTTTTTTTACAGTGTTCATATATGTTACTTTTGTAGTCAAATAGGATATCTTCTATTTTGAGATGTTTAACAGAGGGACCCAGTACTTTCCAGTTTACTTCTTGAGCTTACTCTGACTTGTCACAGCATTCTTAATTGATAAAGTATTAACTTGATATTTTACTTCAGGAAAATGGGACCAATGTTGCTGATCATGTTCGAAATTCCACTTGGCCTAAAAATGGAACCTACCAAGATATTCTTCATAATGCTTCTGAAGAAGCCATAGAACAAAACATACGAGCTGGTGCCCAGGCAGTTTTGCAGGTAGATCACTTTTTGTTTGTTTTTATAAAATGAAATAAAAATCATTAACTATTTCAAATACATATTTCAATATTTCAGTGTAATTTTTTAAATACAATGAACTCACCACACATATTTATCAATTACTGTTATGCCCTATTAATGTTTTTTCCTTAACCTTCATATCATAATGTATATTGATAAACATTGCATTTTTTTAATACAGTTTTAAAATATATATAAATTGTGCCATGGTATACTGTCATCAGCAACTTTTTACATTATCCAGTATGTTTTTGAGATTTCTTGTAGATACGTAGCCATAGTTAATTCATTTAAAACTACTTTGTGGTATTATAATTTATGATTATTTTGGATTTTTCTTAATCATTTTTCTATTGATGTTTTTTGTGTGTATGTGTTGATGGTTTTTTAAGTTGGTATTTTAAGATGGTTTCCAGTTTCTCAGTATTCCAGATAATGCTGCATTGAACATTCTTATAAATGTATTTTTGGGTACGTGTTGGACAGTTGCCCTGGGATACATATGTAGAAGTGGAATTGCTGGGTTGGAGCATTTGTACGTTATCAGTTTTACTTAACTATTAATTGCCAAATTGTTCTTAAGCATGATTATATATTGCATTCTCTTAGTAGTACTTGTAAGTTCTTATTTCCTTGTCTCTTCCTCATAGCTTATATTGTCAGATTTTAATTTTTGCTGCTCCTGTGTATATGAAATGTTATTCTTTTTAGTTTGTGTTTCCCAGTTTTAATTTACTTTTCCTAAATCACTACTGAAATGAAGTATCTTTTCTTATGTATGGCCTATTAATATGTTTTTCCATATTCTTTTGGATTATTTTTTTGTTACTGATTTTTAGTTCATTGTATTTATTCATTTTTTAAATCTTACTGTTCTTGTCAAGGCCACATGTGACTTTTCCATTGTTAAATCACATGGAATTTTTCAGTCCTAATTTTACCAGATTTGTCAGCATTTTACAGAGTAGATCATTCCTCTCTGTTAAACCATTCTTCAGATGGCCTCCTGCTTTTCTATTTTCTCCTAACTTACTGCCTATTTCTTAGGTTTTTGGTTTCTTTTTTTTTTTTTTTTTTTCTGATTTTTCAAAATATTTCTGAACTTTCATGTTGAAGTACCCAGGAACCAGTTCTTGGCTCTCTTTTCTATGTAAACTTACTGATGTCTTATTGATCTTATCCATTCTTAGGGCTTTAAGTGTCATCTCTACACTACAACTTACACTTTTTATTTCCAGTCTGAGACTTATTATCTGAACTCTTAAGAGTCCTGAACTCAAATATTCAAATGCCAAGTTGGCATCTTTACTTGACTATCTAATAGACATTTTAAATTTGACGTATCTAAAACTTGACTTATCTTGTGCAACAAACATGGTCTTCTGCAGTTTTTCTCATTTGATGGCAGCTCTTGTTTTCCAGTTTCTCAGGCCATCTTATTTCCTGTGTTTCTTGTATATCTTATATCTAATTTGACAACAAATCCTGTCAATTTTCAGAATGTATATAGAATCTGACTACTGTTCAGCACTCATACTACCTCTTTTGTTCAAGCCTCAATAATCTTTCATCTGGAATATTGCAATAAATTTCTAATTACTATTCTTGCTTCTGGTCTTTCACCTGCCATCACCCTGGTATATTCTCAACCTAATAGCCAGAGGGATCCCATAAATCAGATCATGTCATTTTTCTGTTCCAAAGCCTCTGGTGACTTCATTATCACTGAGTTCTTCCCAGTGATCTGTCAAGCCTTTTACATCATTGCTGCTCAAAGTATGTGGTCCACAGACTAGTGCCAGCCCACAGGTAGTTACAGAATTGAGAGTAAAAGTTTAGAAACTTAAGTCATTTAATATCCCTTGATTCTGATGAGAAGTGTGGGTTTGTATTTTGCATGTCTTTTTCTCAGTTCCTTTATCCTATTCATTTTTTTAAATTGTATTTTACAATAGGATTGGTCTGCAAAAGACGGGGGGGAAAACCTGTACCTTACCACTGGCAGTATAAGAAACTCTGCTTCAGGTGCTCTGGCTGTTTCTCAACATACCTCCCACTGCTTTTCCCCTTCCTCACTTCACTCTATACTTGGTATTCCTCACTTATGCTAGGCCGGCTCTCACCTCAGATCATTTAAACTTGCTTTTCCTTTTCTTAGGAACATTTTTCTTCCAGATTGCTACGTAGTTGACCTTTGTCTTTTCTAAGTCATCCTTATTTATATTTATTTTCTGCTCTGTCACTTCCTTTGCTTGCTGGGTTCCACGGGACAATGAGATGATAGTGAGGAATCCTTGTCTTGTTCTTGACTTTGGCACTACTTCCATATATTCAGGTTCAGGCAGAACTTTTCAAGTTCAATTGCTGTTAAAACATTTGCTGTAGTTCCTGATAAATACTCTTTTTCAGATTAAGAAATTTTACCTTTTTTTTTAGTGTGCTAAATTTTTTAAAAATGAATAAGTGCTAAGTGCTTTTCTTTATGCAATGTGATGATTCTACCTTTTCACATTTTAATCTGTTGATAGGGTACATTATGTTATTAAACTTTGCTGATGTCAAGGCATTCTTAGATTGCTGAGGTAAATATTACTTGGTCATAAAGTATTATATTTTGCTTGAGTTGAATTGCTACTTTTTTTATCTTGTCTGTATGTTCTGAAGTATCTCTTACTTTTCTTATATAGTCCTTATCTGTTTTTGATAACTGGGTTATAGTTTTATAAAAATAAATTTGGTAGTTTTTTTTTCTTTTTTTGTTTCTGAAACACTTTATGTACAATAGGGATCATTTTCTGGGAAAATTGGACAAAACTCTGCCTGTAAGGCAGCGTAGGCCTGGTGTTTAGGGATGGATCAGGGATACCTTGATTAGCAGTTCACTGTCTTTGTATTGTACCTCTTTTCTACTTTTTCATGAGTCAGTTTTGGCCGTTTATGTTTTATCTACAAAATATCCATTTTATTAAATTTTCAGTTTTACTGGCATAAAGTTATTCACTAAACCATCATTTTAAAATTCTCCACTGGGTATGTAGGTACATCCTTATTTTATTTCTAATGTTATTTGTGCCTCTCTTTTGCTTTTCTTAGTGTTGGTAGACCTACAGAATCAGCTCTTTTCACGATTTTAAAGTTAGCTTAAGTGTTCTTTGCTCATATGATTTTACAACTATATTTTGTTACAGAGTTCATCCAGGGAATTTAAATCAGAATTGTGGGTATGGAAGATGTAAATGTCCTTGGTTCACAATAGATGTAATGTTCTGTTCCTCCAAAGTGTTTTGAGAACCTTTGCACATACCTGTCACTAATATAACAACTTTGTCCTCTATAACAAAGTATAATTAATGATATTATAATAAATTTAAGATACATATTGATAGATCCTGATTAGTAGTACTGTAATATGCAGTCTGTTATTAACAAAACAGATATGCACACATAATCAATAAACATGAAAAAAGAAGATAGATGATTTTGAACACCTCATTCAGAAAGTTCACCTTGATTGAGTTACATATCATCTTGATTGAGGTATCTATCCTCTTTTATCCTAAACTGTTTTTATTTTTTTATTCTTTCCATTTTATGACAGTAATAAGGTTATTATGTTAAAGCCTCACTTTTAAAAATGGCTGTTTTTCACTTGGTTTATTTTCTTTCAGTGCCTGATAGTAATTGTATATTTGTCTAGATAAACATAAAAATAGATTTAATGAACTTTAATTTCCCATATCTAGCTGGTAGTAGAAGCAGGATTAGAATTAACCTACAGTCTAATGCTTTTAAGTTTGTTGTAGATCACCTAGCATCTTGAATTTTTTCCCTTTAAATTTTGTAACAAAAAGCTTATGATTTCTTTTACCTTAGGTGTTTATTATAAATTCTTCAAACATATTTCTTCTTGAACCTGCAAATGAGATAAAAAGTCTTCTGGATGAGCACACAGATATGTGTAAACGAATTCTTAACATTTATCGGTTCATGGTTGTGCAAGTATCAATGGACAAAAAGACTTGGTAAAAAAAATGCTTTTTTTTTTTTAAAGTGTATTGCACATAGTAAATTCTAGAGGAATAGTGTCTGAATAGGGCTGGTAACAATATTGTACAGGCTTCTATTATTGAATGAATGAATGACTATAATATTTTAGGTAATAATCATTACGGCAACAATGTTCTCCTTCACTTTATCTCAAACATCTTTGATCAAACTTTATAAGATCCCTTTGTTTATCTTTCTAAAGTGGGCATTGATAGCCTTCCCCAGGAATGAATACTGGCATGCATGGATGAATAAATGAATTTATGTATGTTTGAGTGAATGAATGTTTGAATGTATGACTGCCTGATTCCTGAACCTGATATTCAAGGCCTTGTACAGTCAGGCTCCTGACTACTTTTCTAGCCCTATCTCAAGCCTAAATTCTGTGCTGCAGGATGTGATCCTACCTGCCAGCTTTATCAGATTGCTCTCTCTCTTAAGCAGTCTGAACTTTTCTAGAGAATCTAATTCCTGTCATCTTTTCCTGTTGTTATCATAACTGTCCTTAGATTCTACCTTCCTTTCCTCACATATTTCTCTTTCAGTTCTCTTCCTTTCATTCTGTGTTTTTACCTCTGTCGTTTTGTGGTTTTGCAGTCCCTAAATCGTGTCTGAATCTTTGCAAACCCCTGGATTGCAGCATGCCAGGCTTCCCTGTTCTTCAACATCTCCTGGAGTTAGCTCAAATTATGTCCGTTCAGTTGGTGATGGACATTTATACAAGTAGTTTAGGAACTAAGACAATTTTGACAAGATCTACAACAGAGATGAGGATGAGATGGTTAAATAGCATCACCTGGTGTTGTAGATCTTGTCAAAATTGTCTTAGTTCCTAAATTACTCTATATATATCTGTTTACCTCACTGAATTAGGATGCTCTACAAAGTGTATACTAACTGTCTTGTTTTCATATTTCCTACATTTCTTAGCATAGTATCATATATTATGGATACTCTATAAAAATTTAATTGAAATTAAAAAAGGACTTTTAGATGAGAAGAGCAGTTCTTCAGTTTTTGTAAAGATACTTTTCATTGTAAAATTCAAACAAAGAAAAGTTTTAGAAAGAAAACAAAAGTTTCCCAGAAGCTCATTCCCTATAGGTAATCATTGTTTGTGGAGAAGGAAATGGCAACCCACTCCAGCACTCTTGCCTGGAGAATCCCATGGAGGGGAGGAGTCTGGTGGGCTACAGTCCATGGGGTCGCAAAGAGTCGGACACGACTGAGCGACAAACTACTAACTACTACTACTAATCATTGTTTGTCCTTTGGTGAACGTTTGGTTGATCAAACCACATAGAGTCACATAGTATTATACCTTATGTATGTACCAAACCTTAACTAACCACCTTTTGGTGGACATGTAGTTAACTTATTTTGTTGTTGGAGGAGAGAAGGACAGTAAAGATCCTTATTATGTATATAATTTTCCTCTTTTGACTCATTCTTTAAAAGTAGGAGTACTTAGTAAAAGAACATGCCTAGTTTGTTTTGTTACATATAGGAAAAAAGTTTTATTAAAAAAAAGCTTTTTATTATCCATATTGATATAGTTAAAAGTAATTACTGTTATTAACTTATTTGGAGCACTTTTCTGTGTCACATCTTTTTAATCTTTTTACATCTAATTTTTTCTTAATCCTTGTAGCACTCCATAAGGTAGATAATTTTACATGGCGATTCTTAGGCACAAAGAAATTAAGTAATTTATCATTGTTCACACACCTTTGTTTTGAACTGTGGTCCTTCTGACTTCAGAGCCCAAGTTATTGTCAGCCAATAACTTTTACTTTGAACCATTCTTTGTTAGTCCTTCCCCTTTTTTTCTTTTCATATGCTTTGAATCAATGGTCTTGAGCCAGGTTAAAGTGAGAGACTTCTATGTGGAACACAATTTTAAAATTTTTGTAAGTTCCCTTGAAGTCATAGCATTGTGCAAGATTACTCACATATTTACATTGAATTTACAGGACTTTATAATTAAAGTCATTATTGTATTATAAAGTGAAAAGTTAGATATATGAGTTAATTGGAGTTTGACCACAAATCAGAAAGTTTTACTTGGAAAATTCATTATTTATTGAATGTGTAGTTGACTTTAAAGGGCTTTTTGTTTCATATAGTGAAACTGGAAGCCTAAAGGTTACAAATACATTACCTCTGATTTTTACTTTATGAGCTGAATACATGTATTTGTTTAGTTAATAAGTTTAGATACTGTTCATTGAGTGATACTTTTATATTTAATTCTGCCCTCACTTCCCAGAAAACCATGATACCTACATCTGGGATCCCTTGCTGCCTCTGGCACATTTCTCACATGGACTGTCCCGCCTATTGCTGTGCCTGGAATGGGCCTGGAGACAAGCCAAAGAAGAGGAAGCTGTGATAGAGACTTGGGCTATTAGTCTGTCTATAGACCCACCCAAATCCCCTTGTCAGACTTTTTTTTAGCATGTGGTTGAGTCAGTTTTTGAATTACCAGGTGCAAATAAGGTAGTTTTATGGTCTTAATATTAAACATGAAGGAAAGAGAGGCATGGTAAGGATAATATAATAGGATTGGGTGACTTGCAGTACATGTTGAGGATAAAGAGTTGAAAGATGACCAAACTAGAAAGGACAGAAAGAAGCAATGGAGTAATGATCCTTGCTTTCTCATCAGGCTCATTGTGATTTTTTAGTCTTAAAGTATCATGCAGTTTTTGAAATTGAACCTGGTACAATTCAAGATACGTAGTTTCTCCATGTTGTAAAGATGAATGAGGTAGACAGGCATCAAGGTAGAACTGTGTTGTAAAGACAAGGAAGTGTTCTTCAGACAGCTTCGTAAGGTCACTGTTTGATTTGTGGGGTGGGGGGATGGGAGCAGTCTCCATATTCTCACCCCTAATTCATCAGCTTTGTACAAATTTTTATTTGATGGAGAGGTATTATGGCTGAAAAATGGCTGGTGTAGATTTGTAAAATGAAAATTTATATTTTAATATATAAAGAATTCTGAAATTTGAAAGATATTTGATATTTGAATTATTGAAAGATAATACCATTTTTATAGCAAATATTAATTTCAAAGTTATTCATTAACCAAAAGCAAACATATGCAAGAAGGAAACATTAACTAATTTTTTTACTTTAAGGGAACAGATGCTGCTTGTGTTGCTCAGAGTCACGGAGTCTGTACTGAAGATGCCATCTCAAGCTTTTCTACAGTTCCAGGGGAAAAAAAACATGACTTTGGCAGGTCGACTTGCAGGACCACTTTTCCAGGCAATAAAAATAAATAAATAAATAGATAGATAAATAGGTGGATAGATATGTATTTTTTCTTAAGATTCATTGAGCCCTGAACTTGTTTCTTGGGGAAAAAAGCTTTAAATCAGAAATCATATTAAAGGAGCTTTTGTAGAGCCAAATAAAAGTTGTATATCTAGTAGTATGTTTGCCATACATACAAACTAACAGCCTAGCAGAATAGATGAAATACCAGTCAGGCCTATGAAAAAAGTGTTAAACTGATGACATTTACTTTATCTCTTGTGGGGTATACTTTCGTATGATTGCAAAAAGCTGCCAGAAGGCCTTGTGGTAATGATTTAATTGTTTGCGTTATGAGTTTCCAAGTCTCTGGCATTGTTAGAAAAACAAAACTTCCTTTTAAGTTGTTCTGTAGTTTAAAAAAAAGTAAATCAAGATTCTTTCCCACCACTGTATACTATAAGACTTTACTCTCTTCACATCTTCATTTGAAGTATCAGTAGTAGTTGATGATATAGGAATTACATGTTGTGTTTTCCAACCCAAGGATAGAGTACTAACTTTACATGTGTAATAGATTATTTGGAGAACAGAAAGCAAAATAATGTTTTTTAAAGACAAGACATTAAATATAAACACATGGGTAAAATGGCTCCTAATGTCAAGTATAAAAACTATCTCAGACCTAATTCTTGGCCATTTAGTGTAGCTTTTCAATTTAATGTTTTTTCCCCAGATGGTGCTAGTTTACCTAAAATTCTGTGCTGATAGTGAATAAGTCTTTCAAATCAGCTACATTTATTATTTAAATTCCTCTTGACTTCATTAGTCTTTTATTCCCCCCCTCATCATTAGAACTAACCTAATGGTGAGTGCTATTGGATGATACAATTTTAGCTTGCTATATGGAATAATATGTTTGTTCTCTGAATGGAATGGAAAGCACTAGTTATTACTGTTTTATGTCATAAACTCTGCTTATTTTTATGTTTAATGTTAAACTTATGTAAAATTTGTTGAGTTATGCTTTTAAAGCACTTATTTTGTGACTATTTCTTAAGTAGGATTTTATCTTCAGTAGAATTCTATAAAGTCTCAAGGGTATAGTCTGATCAGTAATTTCTGCCCTTTTATAAATAAGTTTTTATCCTATGATTGAATTTGTACAGAACACCTTTAATTCCTAACCCTGGGTTCGATCCCTGGGATAGGAAGATCCTCTGGAGAAGGAAATGGCAACCCACTCCAGTATTCCTGCCGGGAGAATCCCATGGATGGAGGAGCCTGGTGGGCTATAGTCCATGGGGTCGCAAAGAGTCAGACACAACTGAGCGACTTAACTAACTTTTTATCTTATGATTGAATTTGTACGGAACACCTTTAATTCCACTGGTGTCTTTAAAATCAAATTTAATTTTATCCTTCAAGTTTACATACAAATTTTCAGAAACATGTATCAACAAGTTAAATACATCTCTAATAACTTTTCCTTTTAGAATACTCAAATTGTGTAGTTAGTGATTCCATTCTTTTTTTTGAGAATGTTAGTAGTTAGTTCAGTAACTATTAATTACTCAGTTATTTCAACCTGTAATAATGTAGAGACTTATCTCTTTTTGAATAACATGTACTTAACATATTTCTTTTCAGTTTTGGTAACTTGTCCTAATGTTAGAATGTTGGAAATTGGCAGCTTTTTGAAATTTGGAGTAGATGCTAATGAGTGCATGTGTTACTTTTATAAGTATTATGTACCAAGAAAGGATATCATGGATATTATATGATTTAAAGTTCTACTAGTTTGGGGATAATTTTTTAATAATTGATTTTGAACATATTTCATTATTATTTCTGATTATTTGTCTTTATAGACTCTTATAGTTGCCTGGATTAAAGCAAATCTAAATGTGTACATCTCTCGGGAACTTTGGGATGACTTGCTGTCAGTATTGTCATCGTTGACGTATTGGGAAGAGTTAGCCACTGAATGGTCGCTGACTATGGAGACACTAACTAAAGTTTTAGCTAGAAATTTGTATAGTTTGGATCTCAGTGATTTACCATTGGATAAGCTGAGTGAACAGAAACAAAAAAAGCACAAAGGGAAAGGTAAGAGTTGTTCACAGAGATGCTTCATATAAAATTGTTTAAATAATTTGCTCTGGGAGTATCAAGCCAGGGAGAGGAGTGAAAGTGAAAGTCATAATTTCTCTTAATTATTCCCTCCTTAATTTACTCTGAAGGTTATAAATTTTCAACTGTGAAACATGTACTTGTAACTGTTCTTGAAGAGCCTTAAATTCAGTGGTTCTGTGCATATCTAATAAAGTAGCTCAAAATCTTAAATATTTTATTTCTAACAACCAAACTGAAAATTATAAAACACTCTTCCTTTTTATCATACACATATTTTTATTAAAACTTAGAAGGTGATTTCATGTTACTGTATTCGAAAAGAAGTACTTGAGAAATTATTTTGAAAGCATTTCCTTAGTTTTAACTAAAAGCAAACATTCCCTGACTATGGATTATATATCTGTCTAATGTTAAAAAGCTGGAGAGGGACAGTAACATAGTGATTATATCAAAGAAACATGTCTTTACAATACTGGTAATTGTGCTTTATCACTAAAGTCATGTCTGACTCTTGTGACCCCATGGATGTAGTCTGCCAGGCTCCCCCTGTCCATGGGATTTTTTAGGCAAGAATACTGGAGCGGGTTGCCATTTCCTTTTCCAGGGTATCTTCCTGACCCAGGGATTGAGCCTGGGTCTCCTGCATTGCAGGCAGATTCCCTACCTACTCAGCTACCAGGGAAGACTTTTATAATACTGAGTTTGCTAGAATTTTTTGTTATCAATAATTAGTTGCTATCTAGAGATTACACAAGTCACATTTCATGCTTAACAGTCCAGAGTGGTAAGTATGTGACCAAACTGCTTTTTCCCAGACTGTTTATTTCCCAAGTGGCTATTATTGGCAGGTAAAGATAGAGTAACTTCCTTCCTAGGATGAATTTTGGTTAGTTCATTTTCTATCGTTTTTTGCTTGTCCAAATGTTTCACTTCTATATGAAATAAGTGGGTGGCAGAGGATTTATTATCACTTATTGTTGATGGTGCCTCAGTTTTGGAATGTGATTTTTACACAATAAATTTCAAAAACCCTTACAGTACACAAGCATGTTACCTAGTTACTTTATGAGTAAACCTAAGACTCTGAGGGAGAATGGCATACGTAATTTGATGCAGTTATTGATGAGGTGACAGTGCACTGAGATTGAACATCTGCATTTCTAGGAGTGGGACATGAATTTCAGAAAGTTTCAGTTGACAAGTCATTTTCTAGAGGATGGAGTCGCGATCAGCCTGGCCAAGCCCCAATGAGGCAGAGAAGTGCAACAACCACTGGTTCCCCAGGCACAGAAAAGGCAAGGAGTATAGTACGGCAAAAAACTGTTGGTATGTACTTTTTAAAATCATGAGAATTGTATGTAGTGATAAGTTTATAGTTCTTAGTAACAATATATGCAAACACAGTTTTCATATCAGTTTTTCTGTTGTTACATGAAAATCTTCTATAGCAAAACATATTTCAGGAATACTTGGGGTCTGATGACATACTGTGTTATTCCTTTATGCTAGTAAGGTGTATCTTACATTACTGTTTTTATGTAGTTTATTTTACCATTGATGTCAATAATTTAAAATTGTTATTTTACAGAATTGAGAAGTAGAACTCTGATTCACTCTACAGAACTCATGCATTAACTGATGTAGTTTCTAATAAACATGAAAAAATAGGGTAGCTTATTTTCAGTGCTACAACTATGTAATTATATTGGCTTCACAGACTTCCAGTGAGGATTTTATGTTTTCTGCTTATAGACAGCTGAGGCCAAGGTAGAGGATATTGCTAGGTTCCTTGCTGCCTTTAACAGGTAGGGAAGACATTTCTAGTCTTGGAAATATCCACAGAGGGCAATGATGGATAGAATTTCTGGATGTGGGATCACTTGGCATACTGTGGACCTAGTTCCCATCTCACTCCTTTCCTCTCAGATTTAAAACCTGGTCTGCATCATAGTAGAAAGAGCGCTGCAATGAAAAGCAAGAGGACTTTGTCCTGATCTCTTTTCGCACTCATCACTAAACAGCTCGATAACCTTGAATAATTGACTGAACTTTCTAGACTTTATTTACTTCATCTGTGTAGTTGGAATGATGATATCTCATATGCCTGAAACAAAAATTGCTTGAAGTTACTTTAGACTTTGCAATCTGATTCTGTGAAAGTGGAATTTTCTGTGGGAATGTATCTATATTTTATAGAGTCAATGAAAAACACTTATTTTAAATAAATTTAAAATTCTTGTAGGACATGTCTTCTGTAAAATGAGGTGTTCTAAAGTGTTAAGAATTAGAGTTCTAAAGGAAGAAACAAGTAGAGAATAGGGAAATTAAGGGTTTTAAAAGAATTTAAAATGTTTAAAATTGTTCAAAAGAATATTTTTCCCAGTTGTCTCCTGCCTGTAAAATAACCATAAAATTATATTGATTGTATGTCAAGCAAGAAGAGTAAGAAATTATACA
>SJYT01021607.1:144111-154403 GCA_006410635.1 Cephalophus harveyi
AAGAAGGAATTCTTCTAAGTTTAAAATTTTACTTTATTTTCTTTAAAAATAGAATATTTTTTAAAGGTTATATATATTTTTCTGATTATAGAGGTAGTTTATGCTTAATGTGAAAGATAAAAGTTTAAGGAAGCACAAAAACATCTTAGGTGTCTAATGAGAAGAAATCATAGCTAACATGATGGCATATTTCTAATCTTTATAAAAGCATATAATGATTAAAATACTCATCTTAAGTGCATGCCTGACTAATTACTTTTTGGTACCTCTGTCAAAATCTTATCTAGCTTGTTCATTGGACTGACCAATCAGAAGTTTAATGCATAATAAATTTTGTTCAGAAAGGTGCCTACATAAAGTTAGAAAATACTAAAAGGGGAACACATTTAATTTGGATATCCTTTAGACATATATTTTCTTAAGTTTAATTTTTTATGTTTTTAGGGAATGTACATAGTTAAAAATTCAAACTGTGATAAAGCATATATATATTCTAATAAGTCATTCCTGCATCACTGCTCCTCACCCACCAGGTCACCCTGTTAGAGATAACTGCTATTACTAGTTTTTGAGGATTTTTCTAAAACTGTGCATATAGTATAAAGTATGCATGGCTTTTAGTCATTCAAATGAAAAATACTTGTACTCACAGTGGAAGCTTTGTTGTAAGCATTGAGGATACATGTGAGAACAAATTTAATAAAGTCCATTGAAGCGGACAATTCTTTTGTCAGGGAGACCCATAATAAGCAGATAAACCAAACATCAGGCAGCATTACGTGCTATGAAGAAAAGTAAAATAGGGTAAGGGGCAAGAGTATAAGGATAAAGAGATGGGACTGTTAGATAGGGAGGTCAGTGAAGACCTGTCTAATCATATAAGAACAGAGACCTGAATAAACTGAGAGGGAGCATCTAAGGAAAATTGTTCCAGGCAGAAGGAAAAGAATAAAAGCCCTAGTCTAAGAGTGTGCTTTGTTACTTAAGGAAGAGTAAAGAGGCCAGAGTGAGTGAAGTGTAGAGTAAGAAAGACAAGAGTGCAAGGAGATGAAGTCAAGCTGTAATGCTATATCTTAATGATTGTTGCATATCAGAAAATGTCGAACACCTTGCACCAGATGTATGTTACATGACAGTACCATAATTTAACTTGTATCCTGAAGATGGACTTTCAGTTTATTTCCAGTTTTGTAATGTTAAAAATGACACAGAATATAGTTATGTATACTTCTGTAATTTGTGCTTGTATGTGGATATGTCTATAGGTTTAGTCTATAGTATTTGAAATTAAACTGCCCTTAAAACAATGAAATACCACTACATATCTATCAGAATGTTTGAAATCCAGAACATTTATAACACCAAATGCTGATAAGGATATGGAGCAACAGTAACTCTCATTGGTTGTGAAACTGCAAAATGGTACTGCCATTTTGGAAGATGGTTTTGTAGTTTAGAAAAGTAAACATATTCTTACTGTAGCATCAAACTTTCCTTGGCATTTATCCAGGTAAGTTGGAAACATATGTCCACACAAACATTGGCATGCAAATATCTGTAGCAGCTTTATTCATAAACTTGAAATTTATGCCAAAACTCGGAATCAGCCAAGATATTTGTAAATAAGTGAATGATTTAACAAACTGTGGTACATCTATACAGTGGAATATTATTCTTTGAAAAGGTACAGTGAGCTATCAGGACATGGAAAAAATAGGCAAGAGTTCTGAATGCTATTGCTAAGTGAAAGAAACCAATCTGAAAATGTTATATACATGGTGATTGCAACTATGATATTCTGAAGAAGGGAAAACTGAAGAGACAATATGCTGATTGCCAAGGAATGGGAAGCAGGGCAATGAGGAGGGAGAAATAAGTGGAGCACAGAGGGTTTAAATAGAGCAGTGAAACTATTCTGTATGATACAATAATTGTATATACATGTTATACATTTGTTAGAAACCTGTAGAATGTACAACACTAAGAGTGATCCCTAATGTAAACTATAGACTTTTGTTAATAACACTATGCTTTGAAGCTTAGAAGCCAGGCAGTAACTTCTCTAGTTACGAAAGTCCTTGATGGCTTCTTCTGTTGAAGCTGTTGTGTCCGCATTGAAAATCTGTTGTATAATGTAGCTACCTTCATTAATGTTAGCTCTTCCAGATAGCTCACTGCAGCTTCTACTTCACCACTTGCTGCTTCCTATGTACTATTATGTTATGAAGGTGGCTTCTCTCCTTAAATCTCATGAATCAACTCTGCTAGCTTCAAACTTTGTGCAGCTGCTTCACCTCTCTCAGCTTTCTTAGAATTGAAGTGAGTTAGGGCCTTACTCTGGATTAGGATTTCGCTTAAAGGAATGTTGTGGCTGGTTTGATACTTCCAGATAACTTTCTCCTTACCAGCAATTAGACTTTGTTGCTTTCTTATCATTTGTCTCTTCAGTCTTAATTTTCTTCAATAATTTTTCCTTCACATTTACAACTTGACTGTTGGGAGCAAGCAGTCTAGCTCTTGGTCTATATTGACTGTTTACATGTCTTCCTCACTAAACTTAATCATTTCTATTTACAGCATTTGATTTACAGTAAGAGATGTGTGACACTTCCTTTCACTCGAACACTTAAGAGACTGTTGTAGGGTAATTCATTGAAGTTGGGCCAGTTTCAGTGGCTTTACAGAGATTCTGTGATACAAGCTTTAAATTAGTAAATCCACCAAAATCTCTGTAGCTAATTCATTGTTATTTTCTATACTGTAGATTGCACAGCTGTGAGGCACTTAACAGATTTCCAGGTAAACATAAAGATAGTAACAGATGGAGGCATGTCTTTTTGAAGAATTCATTCAGGATCATAGCACACAAACTTACATCATAGTGATTATGGTGAAAGTTCCAAGGGAAATGCCCAAGCTCTTGCTTCAAGTTGGTGGTAGAAAAGAAAGAATAGAAGGAATTGTTATTGCCAAGGAATTACCTAACCCAAGAGAAAACATCAAGAAAGCTTGTAATTCATCTGTGGAATTGAGAATTTGATTCAATTTGGTTCTAAAAGAAATATCTCTTTTTAATCACATCTGATTATCACTGTAGATGGTATTTACCTTTTGTGTTGATAAGCAGCACTTTAGGTTTTACCTTTGTGTTTATATCTTTGTTCTAACAAGTTCTAAGGAATGATTATCTTGAAGTCAACATAACTTATTTCAAATTGGATCATAAAATTGTTGACCACTTTACAAGAGGGAGAGGAAGCCAGCAGAAAAACATGAGTAGGGTCAGACTCTGACATTTTGTATATGGTTTCCATTTTAAAATACGCTTAACCTTTAATATAATACATGGGAAGTCATACACTGAAGACACGTTGTTGCCTTTTCTTAATATATTCCAGCTTTCCACATTTTGCTACACATAAACTTATAAAAAAGCTACTCTTAAAGAATCTGTTATTTTGCCAGCATTAATAAATTTGGGGAATAGGGACTCTTAGATTTTTCTTTTCCAGTGATAAACCTATGACATACAATCTAGTTTTTGGTTAGTAATTTTTTTTGGTTTCTTTTATATGTTCACAATGAAAACTTTAGTTTTTTTCCAAATAATTTTGCTGTGCTATCCAAATAAGGTACTCAGTCAGTAAAGATTTGTTGAGCTCATATGTGCCAGGCACTGGAGATAAGATACAGTTTTTGCCTTTTAAAAACTGGGAGGCATATAAAACGTACAGTCCACTAAAAATAGATCATAAACTTTGTAGAAAAGGAATTCTTGTTTGTTTTGGTAACTGCTGTATTGCTAGTAAATTAACTATGTAGGAAAGTCTTAAAGCTTCACAGATGAGATAACATTTTATATATGAAGGAGTGTCAAGAAGAAAAGAAGACCAAACATATTATGAACTCATAAGGCCATGTTGTGAAAGAGCATGGAATTTTCAAGAAATGGTATAAAATTCTGTATGGCAGTAGCATGGAATAACAGTAGGAGGAGATGAAGTTTCAGTGGATATTGTGGTTGGCTTGCAAAGGCCCTGATACACTTAAGGGATTTAGACATTGGGGAACCAGCTGTTTCTAATAATCAGGAAAACCTAAGATTTTTGAAATGATGGTAACATTCAAATATATATGTATGTGTATTATGTCACCATTACACTGGATTTTATGCAATCTTGTTTCTTTTAAAATCTTTATACCTTCATTTATTCAAGAATCTCTAAGTGTTAAAAAGTACTTGAGATATAAACTTGACCATTAAAAAAAAGACCTGTGAGTAACTTTGAAACTTTATTAGGGAAAAGTATGAAAGTAGGAATTTGCTCTTGGAATTCAGCTTCATTAAGAAGAGTGGCTCAGAAAAATGCCCAAATATGGTGCCCAAAGTCTCTTGAAACTATTGATATGGGTTCTTTTCAGTGTTTCTGTTCAACGAACTTTTCAGTCTTTAGTTTTGAGAACATAGTGCTGATTAAAGTGTATGCTGTTTTTAATGCTGTACCATTGTAATTGCTAATAATGAAAAACAAAAAAATCATTTTCCTGCTTTACACCAAAAAATTTACATTTGAAATGTCATGTGTGTTCTCTGATTTCTTTTCTTACAGCTTGCCAGTATTTGCCGTGCTGAAATGTTTTAATTTAAGATTTCCTTCCTTTGTATCTTTTAGTTTTCTCTGTTGCTGCTTTTTCTATGACACAAGCCTTTCATTATAGTCACTCTTCTTTTTTCCTTCCCCACTTCTTTCTTTTCCTTTTTTAAAGCCATGAGAAGCCGATCCATTGGTGAATGTGCTCTGCCATCGGCCTATATACGCAGTGCTAAAAGTGCTCCTGTTCTGATCCATACTTCCAAACCCTTCTTGCCTGATATTGTTCTCACTCCCCTTTCTGATGAGCTTTCAGGTAGTGCCACCTCTGCTAATTTCTGCACCACCTTTTTCACTTTTTAATCCTTCTGCTTTCAAATTTTGCTTAATCAAATAAACTCTTCAAAGTTAATTTCTTTGGGGGAGGTGTGGGAAATTGGGAAAGTGGTTGAGAAATCAACATTTTGAGTTATTTGAACTCTAATGCTATCCTTGCAGTTCATTCTGGAAGTGCTAAGTTTAGTGCTGTGCCAATGACCAATATTTGGGGTTGTAAATGGCCGGGTTATTTTTTCTGTTGATGTCTGATTTTTTTTCTTCTCAGGTGGTCAGGTGAAGTAGTAATGTATATTTATAATTTCATTTATAATGTCATCATTTGCCTGAATATATGGTAAATATTAAATAGTGCATTCTCCATCATCTGTAGTAATGAAATTTAAGCTAGGGGAATCAAGTATATAATCGAAAAGTTGCTTTGGAATAAATCTTTATATTAGATTATAATAGTGTATAGAATTCTAATAACTAGTTTTTAAACCAAATAGCAAAACCATTCTGTGAAGCCCCAATTTCTAAGGAGCCTCAGAACCTTCCCTCAGAAAGTGATCGACTTTCCACTTCTGCCTCAGGTCCTTTATCTATAGTACTGGGATGATCTCCTTTTTAATAAGGCATAATTAACATAATAAAATGCATAGTTCCTAGGTTCATTTCAATTAGATTTGAGAACTGTACATCCCTCATCATCTTTCACCCCAAACAAAATATAGAATATTTCCATTACTGCCAAAATTCCCTAGTGACACTTTCAAGTCAGTCTCTCTCTCACACACACACGCACACACATACTGTCATTTCTACCACCTTAGCTTAGTTTTTTCTTAAAAAAATTTTTTTCTGTATGACTAGAATCATATAGTGCCTTGTCTTTTAGACAGAAGCAAGTTTGTTTTTAGTAAACACTTGGTACTTGAGCAATCCAAGGGTGAAGGTTGCTGTCCTTAACACATTATCCAAAATCCATGTATATATAACTTTACAATGAGCCCTCCACTTCCGTGATTTCCCATGGGCAGATTTGATCAACTACACATAGTGTAGTCCTGTAGTACAAATTTGTTTGTAAAAACCCACAAATAAGTGGACCCACACAGCTTAAGTGCTTCCCTGGTGGCTTAGCAGTAAAGAATCCGCCTGCCCAATGCAGGAGAGGCAGGTTCAATCTCTGGGTTGGGAAGATCCCCTGGAGAAGGAAATGGCAACCCACTCCAGTAATCTTGCCTGGGAAATCCCATGAACAGAGGAGCCTGACGGACTACAGTCCATGGGGTCGCAGAAGAGTCGGATACAGCTTAGCGACTGAGCAGCAGCACAGTTCAGAGCCCTGTTCAAGAGTCACAAAACTTAAAGAAATTTACTTGTGCATTCTTGGGTGCTTTCCTATTGTTTTCTTAGGAGTGTTTCCTTCATATTGTGACTTTTGGTGAGGTTACTGATTTTTATTTTTTAACAACCTATCTTTGTACCCTTTTAGTTCCTAATGAACTGTAGGCTTATGCGAGAGAAGGTGTATTTTTATTAATAATGTTATTTCAGGTTCATGAAGGTCCCTTCCACCATCCCTAATCCTAGTAAGATCAGAGATTTTTCCCAAGCCAAGAGGAGGTACATAAGTGAAAGCTAAAAAGGAAAGTGAAGTATGGTTTTCATAGTTTAATCTGTCCTGATGATGTAAGCAGGCTTAGTTGAACTCATAATAAATATTTCCTGGGTGCATCATCTTAAGAACAAGAGTTGACGTTTCTATAACTGCTTCACCACTAAGACAGTGAAACTACCCATAGACGATCACTCTAGCTTTTGGTTAGAAGTATAATTGGCCAGAAAAATATTTACCTGATAACTCTTGAATACTTACATGGCAAAAAGACACTCCTTTTAGTTCTTTGATGTTTGTTTGGTTTAACATACTATGATTTCTTTCTAAGAATGAACTGTCAGTTTTCAGTGTACTCTATTGTCATCTAGCCCTTTTTTTCTCCTCCAGTATTCTGGGTTAGATGACTATTCAGTCTACATTGTTGTAAATGTGATTCTATATGGTATAACTTTATATAGATAGACTAATTGAGTCGCTGATATTAGATTATAATAGTGTATAGAATTCTAATAACTAGTTTTTAAACCAAATAGCAAAACCATTCTGTGAAGCCCCAATTTCTAAGGAGCCTCAGAACCTTCCCTCAGAAAGTGATCGACTTTCCACTTCTGCCTCAGGTCCTTTATCTATAGTACTGGGATGATCTCCTTTTTAATAAGGCATAATTAACATAATAAAATGCATAGTTCCTAGGTTCATTTCAATTAGATTTGAGAACTGTACATCCCTCATCATCTTTCACCCCAAACAAAATATAGAATATTTCCATTACTGCCAAAATTCCCTAGTGACACTTTCAAGTCAGTCTCTCTCTCACACACACACGCACACACATACTGTCATTTCTACCACCTTAGCTTAGTTTTTTCTTAAAAAAATTTTTTTCTGTATGACTAGAATCATATAGTGCCTTGTCTTTTAGACAGAAGCAAGTTTGTTTTTAGTAAACACTTGGTACTTGAGCAATCCAAGGGTGAAGGTTGCTGTCCTTAACACATTATCCAAAATCCATGTATATATAACTTTACAATGAGCCCTCCACTTCCGTGATTTCCCATGGGCAGATTTGATCAACTACACATAGTGTAGTCCTGTAGTACAAATTTGTTTGTAAAAACCCACAAATAAGTGGACCCACACAGCTTAAGTGCTTCCCTGGTGGCTTAGCAGTAAAGAATCCGCCTGCCCAATGCAGGAGAGGCAGGTTCAATCTCTGGGTTGGGAAGATCCCCTGGAGAAGGAAATGGCAACCCACTCCAGTAATCTTGCCTGGGAAATCCCATGAACAGAGGAGCCTGACGGACTACAGTCCATGGGGTCGCAGAAGAGTCGGATACAGCTTAGCGACTGAGCAGCAGCACAGTTCAGAGCCCTGTTCAAGAGTCACAAAACTTAAAGAAATTTACTTGTGCATTCTTGGGTGCTTTCCTTTTGTTTTCTTAGGAGTGTTTCCTTCATATTGTGACTTTTGGTGAGGTTACTGATTTTTATTTTTTAACAACCTATCTTTGTACCCTTTTAGTTCCTAATGAACTGTAGGCTTATGCGAGAGAAGGTGTATTTTTATTAATAATGTTATTTCAGGTTCATGAAGGTCCCTTCCACCATCCCTAATCCTAGTAAGATCAGAGATTTTTCCCAAGCCAAGAGGAGGTACATAAGTGAAAGCTAAAAAGGAAAGTGAAGTATGGTTTTCATAGTTTAATCTGTCCTGATGATGTAAGCAGGCTTAGTTGAACTCATAATAAATATTTCCTGGGTGCATCATCTTAAGAACAAGAGTTGACGTTTCTATAACTGCTTCACCACTAAGACAGTGAAACTACCCATAGACGATCACTCTAGCTTTTGGTTAGAAGTATAATTGGCCAGAAAAATATTTACCTGATAACTCTTGAATACTTACATGGCAAAAAGACACTCCTTTTAGTTCTTTGATGTTTGTTTGGTTTAACATACTATGATTTCTTTCTAAGAATGAACTGTCAGTTTTCAGTGTACTCTATTGTCATCTAGCCCTTTTTTTCTCCTCCAGTATTCTGGGTTAGATGACTATTCAGTCTACATTGTTGTAAATGTGATTCTATATGGTATAACTTTATATAGATAGACTAATTGAGTCGCTGAATATCCTCGGAGAGTTTTTCTTAAGCTCTAGGAACTATTTCAGCGGCATTGACACAGTCAGTGACATGAGTTCTTAACATCGAACTCATCTGATGTTGAACAAATGTTTCTTCCCAGACTTGTGTCTGTCTCTGGTTTTGTTATAATATCCTGGGGGTTTCAGGAGATCTTACTTTATTTTTAAAAGCTCTGCAGGTAGTGCTGGTGTCTGGGCAGGCACATTTTCCCTGTCGTGTCTCCTATACCACCAGATTGTACTTTTACATGTATGGTAGCCCAGTCTAGCAGTCTTTATTTTCCTAAAAAAAAGAGAAGTCAAAAATCTCAATAATTTTTCTTAAGTAAATTAGCTTTCACTGCCAAAAATAATACTTTCATGATAGAAGGCATGTAAAAGAACATAAGCATGGTAGGCAATTGACTTTTGCAACTGTTGTTGGTATTTTCTAATCAAGTACTGTCTCAGTCTGAAATTGTTTACAGGCCCATTTTGTTCCCAGTTAGTTCTCAAAACTGCAAATTTGTTTGCCACATTTGATGCTGTTAAATTCTAGGCTGTCTAAGCCATGTTACATAGACCGCTAAGGTTATTAGCAGTACTTCATTATTTGAATTGAGGACTGCAGAGCAAAAAATGTTTTTGATCTTTCAACTTTTACTTTCTGAGTATCAGGAGAAAGAAGATGGTATGTCTCATGCCCCATCTTGTTCCTAAGATCTGCCTAATCAGGAGAAGAATTTCCTATCTAATCAAACAAGTAGGTCCTTTGCACAATCAAGGAATTTATTCCTTCTCACCAATATGTGATAGTAATTTTCATGCCTAGAACCAGCAGGTTCTAGTGTAATTCTAAATTACACTAGAATTTTTTTCAATGAAATAGTGTTAATTCTTTTAAAAGTACATAACAAGAAAAATTTGAAGCTAACTTAGACACAGTATTATTTAACATGTTTGCAAACAAATACTAAATCTGTATGATTTTCTTATAAAAAATATATTGGTCATTTATCTATTTCCAGAATGTGAGTCAAGGAAACAACATTAAAAGGGTAAGAGTAGATGATAGTTTAGTATTTTAAATTTTAGTGGTCTAAAATTAATTATTTTGGCTGGGCTATTTTTTTTTAATTACATAAAGAACATTGTCTTTTCCTTCAGTAATTCCAAAAAAACCTTGAGCCTCTAAATAACATCAGTTTCTACATATATTAATATAAATGATTTTATGAATTCAAGAGCTGTAAAAATATTGCCACTCATAGCTACTGTTTGTGATTAGGAATAGAGTTTAGCTTTGGTAAAAGGGATTTGGGTACTTTTTTCTGTACATTTTAGAAATTATTAAAATTTTCCAGTGATATCTTAGTATTATAAATTAAGTTTTTCCCCTTGAGAAACTAGCTTGATGTTTTACTAGTTAACAGCTTCTGGTTTTTAATATAAAAGATGCTTCCCTTCTACCAGTATTTATTGAGCTCCTACTATGTGACAAGAGCTATTTCAGACAATGGAGATATGGTCATGTTAATATAAAAAAAGAAAATCCTGAAAAATAGTAAATTTCAGTGAAAAGAGTTTTTTGTTTTTTTTTTTTACATGTTACAAGCTAATATTGCCCTTTCATTTA
>SJYT01021607.1:154528-169736 GCA_006410635.1 Cephalophus harveyi
TTTTTTTTTTTACATGTTACAAGCTAATATTGCCCTTTCATTTACAGCTTATCTTTTCAAAATATCAAAGAAAACTTTTTGAAACACAACATTCAGAAAAAACTATGATTTAATCCAGAGATGATTTCCAACACTTTAATGGTAAAACATCATTAAACAAATCCAGAGATGAAACTTGACATTTCAAATACTTTATAGGCTCTATAGGAAGCATTTTCTCAATGTTCACTTATTTTTTAAATTTTATTAAAAAACTTTTTTCTTGTTTTGTTCAGTCATTGGTTAGTGATTCTTTAGATTGAACTAATTTAATTAGACACTTGTTCAAGGTAAAATGTAAGCAGCGTAATTAAATAGTTTTGAAGGCCATGTCTGTTTTAAGCTGTTATTACCATTATTTTCAGCAATCCAATACAAAGTTTTTGTGTTTTTCTGTTATAGTTTACTAATACTTGTAGTTGACCTAAGTTTTGATTCCTAAGATTTTTAGCTTTATAGAGATAAATTACTATGCTGATTTATTATATTAATAGTAATTTTTAATTATTTCATGAATACATAATATTCAGGAGATAAGAACCTGGACTAATTTTTGCCTTCCTTGAAATCCCAGCTCTCCACCTTCTAGCTGTGTATCCTCAGGCAAGTCTTAAAAATGGGGATAATACACCTAATTCATGAGGCTATTGTAAGGATTAAATGAGTTAATATACGTAAGATGCTTAGAACACTGCATGTAGGAAGGACTATACAGTCGGTCTTTCATATCCAAGGTTGGTTGAATACAAGTAAACCTGTCGGTTTGGAGAGCCAACTGTATTTATTGTACTTGGCCATTTTATATAAGAAACTTGAGTGTCTGTGGATTTTAGTTTCCACGGGGGCTCCTGGACAGCAGTCCCCAATGAATACAGGACAGCTGTGTATGATTGAGCTGTCATTTAGACATTATCTTCAATAAGGTTCAGGTTTATTTCTTTAAACTTTAAGCCTTGTTAGAGTCAGTTTTGCTTAATTTCAAGTGCTGATTTTGATTTCCTCTCGACAGTTACTTTCTTCTTTGATTTTATGTGATTAGTATTAGTGTTATATGCCTGGGTAAGAACTGTATTTTAAAACTTAAAACTTTCAGAAAGCTTTTTTGTTGAAACTTAGATTTAGTAACAGTACATTATTGTTATAAAAATATTTCCACTTTCTTCAAAGCCCTTGCCCTCTTAGACTTGAACGTTTTTTATATATTCATATGTACTAAGAAAAGTTTAGGGAAAAAACAAGCTGAAATAATGGCTGAATTTCCTAACATGCAACATGAAGACTAGATTTGGGGGGAAATGCCTAAAAACAGAACTTCACACTAATCTTTACTGGTTTCTTTAGAATGGAAAAAGTATGAGATTATCAATAAAGAAAACTAAACATTAACACTAATATTCAACTTTTTCCCTGAAGTTCATATATTTTCTAGTCTCATAGCATTAGATTTTAATAAGGTTTTACTACTTGATTTTAAATTTGCAGCTAAAAATATTCCAACTATAGAATTCTTAATAATTTTTATAGAACGTTATGTAATCTGTATTCTTTGCTGAGTCCTTTTAGAATATTTTGTGGGAAGAAACTGGAGTGCATGGTGAATATAATCTCTTGGCAGAGGTTCTTATGACCTATTATGGGACACAAACCAAAAATACTTCACATTTGTCAAGATGCACAAATATGCATTACTTATCTGCTACAGTGTTAAAATATATGCATAAAGTTCCCAGGGAAATGCTTTGTTTTTCACTTAGAAGAATTTGTAAGAAAAGTGTATGAAGAAGAAAGCTAACATTTTTTAAAAGTATTCTCCTCAACTTAATGATAAAGAGTTGTTTCAACTTTAGGAGATAGTTTATATTTGACATGTACTGGGAGTCTCAGTGTATATTTTCAGGAATATAGTGCAATTTTAGTATATCACAAACTGCTCTTGATTTGAATTTAGTATAAGGTGGCTCCTTTTGGATCTCATACAAAGAAAGTGATATCAGTGAAATAACAGAGGTACCAGCCTCTCTTCATCCGTCACATAGATCCTGAGAATATTTTGAATTACTGTCCCCATTTTATAAATGAGAAAAATTATTTCTCAGAGTCTGGAGTAAGAAAACCTAAGTTTTAGATCTTGCACCACTTCAATGAATATATCTGTGATCTTGGACAAGTGACTGTTTTCTCTGGATCTAAATCTTCTCATTTTCATCAGTTACAGTTCTGTTACTTTTAGTCTATGCATTACAAGGCTAATGAATACCAATATCAGACTTTTTGACTCTCTGTCCCTTTTTCATGATATTTTTCTGAATGTGTCTTTTAGTAAAATGCCAAGATGTTTTTGTAGACATGACATTTTATCAGTAGTAAACGTTTTAATTTGTATATATCTCTACAATTAAATAGTATTTCATATTGTGATTTTCAATTTTATACATATTTTTGAAAATTTATCATAATTAGCACTTCAGGCACTAAAAACAATATAATGACATGGAACACTAAGCCTGCTTCTCAAACTTTGAGAAGTGGTTTCCTCTCTTTAGGACTCAGTTTGTTCAGTAGGAGAGTTAAATAATCTATAATGTCCATTTTGACTCTCAAATCTGTAATTTTAAAAAGAAGTGTAAGAAGCTGTAGGTGCAGTTTTTAGGGTTCACTGGTTACCTAATGAAGTGGACCAGTGTTTGGCAGAGGAGATTGCTTCCTAGTAGATTAATGCTGTTTGTGTCAGAAATGAAAAAGTATAATTTTTTTTAGCAGTGTATTGATTTTATTTGATAGGGTAAATAGATTTTGCAGGGTAGGGGTAAATAGATTTTAATAGTGTAATAAAGTAAAATACCTCAGAAGAACAGATAACTAGTTTCCTGACAAAGAGAACTTTAGGAAGAGGATGGAGATTTCTAAGTGTAATAAGTGGTCAAATAAGCAAAATTTGAAGAAAACGTGATGTTTCTTGCCTGGGAAGGAAAGAAACAGGAATTTATGAGACCCTATGAGTTTCTGTAGTGGGATACTAAGATGAGCTTTTTTGTGTTAAGATCTACTTTTTTCTGCCTAAAACTTTATTAGGAAAAATTGAATAGCAAGTTTGAATTGCTTGATTTATTGGCACAGCTCTATCTTTAACCGCACTTCCAAATGTTTCATCACCTCACTGTTTGTTCTATGCATGTTAACATTTTAAAATGTATTCTGGTAGTTTTCTAATTCATTTATACTACATGCTCTATTGGCTTGTGCCCATCATTATTTACAAACAAATGTGTAGATTTTCTTTCATTGAGCTTATAAAAAAACTCAAAATTTTTTATTTTTAAGCATATCCTTAGAAAATGGTTGAAATTAATACTTTTTTTGGTATTTGTATAGTTTCTACTCTATAATTTTTCTTTCTTTTTTTTTTTTTTAATAGATATTGATGATGCTCAAATACTTCCTCGTCCAACTAGAGTCAGACATTTTTCGCAAAGTGAAGACACTGGAAATGAAGTTTTTGGTGCTTTGAGTGAGGAGCAGCCATTGCCTCGAAGTAGCAGCACTTCTGACATCTTGGAACCATTCACTGTTGAACGAGCCAAAGGTGCAGTTCCTGTCATTGACAGTTCATCCCGTCATGCACCAAGCTTGCAGAGTTCCACAGAGGCTTCTTCAATAACTAGATCCACTGAGAGCCACATCACTGATACTCATAGTAGAGAGTCTTCTCTGGAAGTTGGTGATAGCATATATGACCATCTCTGTCACTTAATAGATCCAGTAGAACTTGCAGATTCAGCTTTTGAACAAATCCAGTACATTGACCTTGAAGGAGACGATGATCTTCTTTCCTCCCTGAAAGAATATTTTAAGGAAACCCAAGAAAGTCACAGTAAAAACGAGTTAGAAAAAGATGGAGCTTCGCAGGAAGTGATCTCTGTTGCAGTAAATAAGGATGAAAGATCATCCTCAGATAAATTAGAGTACATAGACCAGGAAAGTAAATCAGAAAATACCACCTCTTTTGTTGGAACTCCTGAAAACATACAGTTTCAAAAAGAACCAAACTCCGCTGTCTTCACAAATATTAGTGCACCCAACCAGTTAGACAGCTTTATGAAAACAAAAACTTCTGAAAAATGTAAACAACTAAACAATGATAAACAGTCATCGGAACCTAGTTCAGGTAGTCCTTGTGATAAAGAAAAGAGAAAACATCTGTATAGACAAACAGCCACAGAATTAGATGCCTGTATAGATATAACACTAGCTGAAAAGGTTAAGGGTGTGCAAATTAATGAAAAAATCACTGTCCCACATGTTTTGCATGCCAAGAAAACTACACTAAAAGCACCTGTTAACCGTAGAATGCCTCATGTTACAAGCACTAGCAAGCTTTCTCCAACTAAAAGGAGCTTGTCTGAAACAGTAACTCACAGAGCCAAAATCATGAAAATTGCTACTAAAAAGCGAAATAGTGTTCATGTTACTTTTAGACCTTCTACTGAGTCAGTTCAGTTTTATAATCCTCTGGAAAACAAAGAGGCTCCATGGAAGATGAGACTGCGGAAGCTCAGTGGCTTTAGTGGTAGTAATAGCAACCTCAGCAACCCCCACACCAGCTCCACCAGTGCTGCAGAGCTAGTAAAACCTGGTGTGTACAGGCCTCTAGATACAATCAGTGCAGCATCAGCAAGCAGTGAGACAATTAAGGAAACAACAGAGGTTCCCACCGCCATATTACAAAAAGAAGGAATTGCAGCTAATCAGTTAGGTAGTCGTAGTACTACTAAGTCATCAAGTCACGAGGCAGGACTACCGCAGGGCTCCCTGGGTGGCGTTTATAAAACTGTTGTCCATGCTCTTTCGAAGCCGAAGGCAAATGTTTCCCCACAGAGGCAGAACAGAATGCCACCAGAGGCTCCACTGAGGGATCTGTACAGTCATGTAATGGGCTATTTTGGAAGGAAAGCTGCAGGTGAGCACTAACTGTGCAGAGCGCAAAAGGAGAAGACAGCACCAGTTTGGCTTAATGCAACTGAAGCAAGCTATAAGCAATCAAAAAGCTTTGGGATGGTCACTGCTTTCTCTCTGTTTGGTTATGCATGCGCCTTTCCCCAGCTGTATTTTTCCCAGCATAAAATGTTTATTTAAATTACTAATTTCTTATAAAGCATTTAGTTAAACCTCTTTGCTGCTGAACAGATAGAGAAGAGGGGATACAGGAAAATTTAATGACCTTCCAAAGACTATCTAAATCAAATGTTTTTAGTGTTTACTACATGAACTTGAAATTAAGTTTACTGAGGAGTTGGAATACTTTCTCCCTTGCTCCCCCAATAGTTTACATTTAAAAGGATCCCAGCTCTTAATAATTAGTTTCATTTATTTTTACTGCTGATTTATTTTTATTTTTTCTTGTAGAAAGTTATTTTGACATTATATAACATAATGGAAATCAGGGTCCGACAATGAACACCCAACATTTTTAGTTAATTATTATTGAAGAGGAAATTATGTCTTAAACCTCAAGGTGTGCTTGGTTACTTTCATGTACTCCATTTCCAAATAAGCTGCAGCTTTTTAGTTTTGCATTCATTTGTATAGAATGCAATTCATATCCTTAAAACACTTATTTTTTCTGAGATTTTAGATGTACATAAAGGTTTCATGATAGCCAATCATGATTTAGATATGGAACCTCTATGGACAGATTACAGAAAGCAAGATTATGGTAACTGTTTTATCTTGATTCAAATTTAAAATAACTACAGTTATAGAGAATTAACTTTCAGCAGTAAGGTAGGTTTTGATTTTATTTGTTTAACATGGTTTTGTTAGCATGATTAACAGAACGCTGCATCTTGCACTGAGCCATTAATGCCACTTGAGGGCAGTATTGGACAGCTTAGCAAAGCCTGGCCAAGTAGTATAAAGATAATGGTATTTCACAGTGAGTTCCTGACCAGTATATTTTCTTAACCTGAAATGCTTAGAAGTTCATTAGGAATATTAACAGTGTTGATTTCCTTTGGTTGTGGAGAAATCTCCTTTTCAATGGCATAATAGTGAAATAAGTAAATGTCTTACTTTCTGTCAGTTTCCCAAGTTTTAAAACATCTGTGTTAATGTAAATCACAGTATAGTCTTAAAAAACTCAAAATAACTGTTGTTGTCTTTTTAAAAAAAAAAAAGAAAAACCTTTGTGAAAATCTTTTTTCTTCAAAAAATAAAATTAGATTTTGTAGTGAACAGAAACAACATTATGTATTTAACTTATTAATAACTTAAAATTCAGGGGATATATTCCTTGTAAATCTTTGGGGAAGATGGATTTCTAAATTATTAAAGCTCCAAATAGAAGCATAGAGACAGGAAGAAAGAAAAATATACCAGTTTCTTTATAGACAATATTAACCTAACTCCCAACTAGTGCTTATCTATAAGCTTTCTTGCTGTTTAAGGTTGTACTGAAGATTGACTAACATCTGCTTAGTTAAATAAAGTAAATATCAATTTACTAATTCTTAAAATTAAATCTAAAAGGAGAAAAATTACTCTTAGATGCATGTTTGGCAAATAATTGATATGGCATAGGTAATTTGTTGTGGCTGTTTTTGTTTTAAATTTAAGAAATGTAGTTAAGTCTTTACTCACTATATATAGTTGTTTATTTGTTTTTAGTCAATAAAGAGGACATGAGCACAAAACTGCCCCCTCTTAATAGTGATATTGGCAGCAGCAATGCTAATGTTCCTGATCTGATGGATGAGTTTATAGCAGAACGACTTCGAAGTGGCAATGCCTCAGTAAGTGTTATTTTATTTATTTGTTTTTAGAGAGAAGGGTAGAGATACTAAAAGATACATACCTTTTACATATATACATGTGTGATACACATGTGAATAATTTTATTCCAATCAGCCTTCACCCCAGATTTAGGCCTTTTTTTAAAATTAAGATTCTTAAATTATATTTTTATAATATTCTTTATCCAAAGACATAAAACAAGCAGGCTTTTAGTTTTGACCAGAGCGAAAGACTGGTGTACCTGTTTGCTCAGCTACTGCATGATAAGCCACTACCTTGCTAGCTCTTTGTTTTTCATCTTCGCTCTTAGGGTGCTCTATGCCTGCTGCCAGCCCTCAGCAGGAAAGGAACAGTAGAGGTCTTCTGGCCCAATTCCCACAATTTTAAATATAAATATATGTGAAATTATATAGATAAGCATATGTGGAGTTGCTTTTTCACTTGGATTTCCGCTGTCTTCAGAGAAAGTCTGCAGCTCCATTACATTTTCCTTTCTTCTTAAATTTGTCTTTATTTTGGCTGCACTGCAAGGTTTGCAGGATCTTAGTTCGCCAACCAGGGATGGAGTCTGGGCCCCTTGGAGTGGAAACCTGAAGTCCTAACCAGTGGACCACCAGGGAATTTCCTCTTCCATTGGCCTCTGTTTTTCCGTTTGAATTTCTTAACTTAATATTCACTCCATGGATCCTTTTAGGTCTTCAGAGTCTCAGGCCCAGCACCGTTTATGATATTTGACTCTTTGATTTAGGCAGACCAACAGTGCAGGCTCTGGCTCCATACAGTTAACGTAGACTCTTCAGTTAGTGTCTCCCCCGCCCCGCACTTCATGCCTTAAATTTCAGTATTTATTGTGATGATTATCTTGGAAATTAAAGATTGCAGATGCTTAGTGAGAATTAAAAACAATTTTTTTAATGGTAAAATTTTTCTTTTAGACTATGACACGAAGAGGAAGTAGTCCAGGTAGCCTCGAAATTCCCAAAGACCTCCCTGATATTCTAAATAAGCAAAATCAAATGCGTCCTATTGATGACCCAGGTGTACCCTCAGAATGGACTTCTCCTGCCAGTGCAGGGAGCAGTGATCTTATCAGCTCAGATAGTCATTCGGATTCTTTCAGCGCTTTCCAGTATGATGGCCGAAAATTTGACAGCAAGTATCTTTTTACTGCTTGAGCAATATGGTTTTTTGTTAACATGTTTTCTGTTCGAGACTGACTTATGGATTATATAACCATCACCTTCCTCTCAATGTTGCTTCCTATATATGTATTTTGATTTCATTTTCAGTGAAACTGTAAGGATTTTTGAGGGGAGTCACTTCAAGTTGAGACTACTTTGTTTTGCCAACTAAAAGCATTAAAAAAAAAAAAAAGAAAAACTTTTATTTCGTAAAACAAATGGTATCTTAAGACCAGAAACATAGAAGAGGGAAAAATTAGGATGGACTTGGTGTTAGAATAAGGGACAGTCATGCTTATGAGAGGGACTATTTTGTGCAGTCATTTGGGGGGCCCACTGTCTAGTCATGGGGGCTTCCCTGGTGTCTCAGACAGGACAGAAATCCTTCTGCAATGCAGGAGACCTGGGTTCGATCCCTGGGTCAAGAAGATCTGGAGAAAAGAATGGCCACCCACTCTAGTATTTTTGCCTGGAGAATCCCCTGGACAGAGGAGCCAGGTGGGCTCTAGTCCCTGGGGTCGCAAAAAGTCAGACACGACTGGAGTGATTAACACTTAACATCTAGTTACGGACAAGGCTTCAGTATGTTCAGTACAGTTACACTCAATGTTACATTACCCAGAATCTTACTTGAGTAGTCATTTCATGTTAAAGTGACATCAGTGATGTTACTTGGTGCTGTATTACTACCACATAGCTTTTCTGCTATAATCTGTATTACACTTGGTAGTCAGTGAAGGATACCAACATTTAAAAGGAGAGAGTCAGAATCTTGGGAACTGAGTTTATGAAGAGCTGGGAGATTCATTGGAGAATTATATTTCTTGCCCTCATGGATTATATACTACTATAATCTTGGACTGGAAGTGTGTTTTAAGAGAAAAATTACTTTTACCACATATGTGCCATTTTTATGATACATATCTCTGTTCTAGAGATTCTAAAACTTGAAAAGCAGTTAGCTAAATTTCCATCTACCAGAAAACATGGATAAGAATAGTGATGATTGTGTTTCTGTCTTTTTATCATTATTTTTGTTAATAATAGGCTCTGAAGATCTTTAAAAATTTTTTTCTAATTATAAACTTCAAAGTGTTAACATTGTTTACACTTGCCTGAATGGTATGTAAATATGAAGTAGATTTAGGGGGGATGTTCATATTTAATTATTTTGATAAAGTAGCTCTGTCTCTTTTGTAAATATTTTTGTTTTGTAATCAGAACATCTGTTCACTAGCATGTCTTCTTCCTGTAGATTTTGGTTTTGGAGCTGATACTGGGAATGCATCCTCTGCTGACATGGATTCAGGTTCTGGCCATTATCAGAGTGCCGAAGAGCAAGAGGTGGCTAGTCTAACCACACTACACATTGACTCAGAAACAAGCAGTCTTAATCAACAAGCTTTCTGTACTGAAGTTGCAACGGTTACTGGTAAAGTTACTCAAGGGAATGTATTCCTTAAATGCATTTTTTAAGCCACCAAAGAACTTTTGCAGGCTTTTATTTGATAGATTTTATTACTACTATTTAAGTGTTATTTTTTTCCACTCATCTTTATGTAACAATGGAGAGAGAAGAAAAAACATTATTATAAGAGTCGCTTGACCTGGAGTCCACATGGATAAGCTTTAGGGAACTCTATGAACTCCTAATATCATATGCAAAATTTTATAGATGTTTGCACCAGAGCATTTCCTGCAGCAATTTTTAAATAACCGAAAAACATTAAGGGGCACTGCACTTTATCTTTTTCATTGATTTTCAGAATTAGCCTAGATTTTTGTAGATTTCTTTGGTAAAATATTATTGAAAAGATAAACCACACCGCCAAAAAGAAACTGTACTAGTACTCTGTATTCATACAGTCAATTATGAATTTCAGCAACTTTTTATTTGTGGTTAAACCTGACAACCATATGACACGTGGGGTCCAAGAAACTGAGCCATGAAAGGTGTCACTTTATTCCAAGAGCAGTACAGTGACCAAAGGAAGCCTGAGCAGCCTGTGACCCATATTCAAGAGTTCCACTGTCTTATCCAAATTCACTCTGGTTCCCATTGTAGTTTGATGCCTTTTTGATGGATAATAGGTGAAATATTTGCCCATTGCAGAATGAGGGCTGAGTGGAAGACAGGAGCCAGTTAGGGTTGGCTCCACAGTTTGATTGTTGGAGAATTTAAATTACTACTGAAAGAGAAATACTGAAAAAATTCTTACTTTACAATAATACCTTTTACTTTAGTTGTCCTGAAACATAAATTTAGATGAGAAGATACTCAACATTACTAGTAATCAGGGAATATAAATAAAATCCATGAGATACTGCTATACATATAATAAATCAGCTCAAGTTAAAAAAACAAACCCTAACAGTACCAGTGTTGAAAAGAGTGTGAAGCAACTGCAAATACATTACTAATTGGAGCACAAAGTGATATGGCCACTGCAAAAGCATTGTAGTATCTTCTAAAATTAAACAATACATTTACTATATGACCATCCCTAGGTATTTATTTCAGTTGTTTATATGTGAACATTCATAACAGCATTATTCATAGTAGCTAAATTGAAAATAGTCCAGATAGCCATTAACCAGTGAATAAATTATCAAATTGTATTCATTCATTCAGTATTCATTGAAATTGTACTCGGCAATTTAAAAAAAATTAAATGCTTATATTTGCAAAACCATAGCTGGCTCTCAAAAATATGTTTTTAAATGAAAAATGTTGAAGCTAGCAGTGGTAGTGGCATATAGCAATAAGATAGTTTCTCTGCTCCTGAATCACATCAAGCCTGAAGTAAATGAAATAAAGTAGTAGTGGGTACCAGAGTTTCTGTAGCTGGACCAGGAATGGGAGTAGACATTCTTGCTTTCACTGATGGTCCCTGTTAACTGCTAAGTCCAGTTCTCATTCCACACTAGTCCCAAGGTAGACATGGAATGAGACTGCTAGATATGAATCTTATAAAGTATCATGATTTTATTGAATTCTTCACTCAGTTTATAATCTATTTTATCTTTTGATATTTTCAGTTTGTGTTTTATTGGGCTTTTAAGCATTACATCTTAGGTTGAGGGTATTAAATATACTCTTCATGGTAATTTTATGAAATTATATTTACAGGTTCAGAAAGTGCCTCTCCAGTCCATTCAGCTCTGGGATCCAGGTCACAGACACCTTCTCCTTCCACACTGAATATAGATCACATGGAACAGAAGGATCTACAGCTCGATGAGAAGCTCCACCACTCTGTTCTTCAGACACCAGATGACCTAGGCAATATTTAAAAATTAGATCTTTGCCATTTTTTCTTTTGGGAGCATTAGTGTCAGGAGATCTTGAATAATGCATCTTAAATTTGATTATGTATTTTATATATGTTATATAAGTAGTATTGTAAGTCTTTTGAACTGTTCTGTCTTTGGGAAATTTATTGCTGTAACATTTTTTTCCCTGCCCTTAAAGGTATTTACATGCTGATTTTTGTTATATGATATTTTATTATAAAGTAGGCAGTCCAAAGGAAGTATTTATATGCTTAAGCAAATGTTTAAAAGTGACTGGGAAGCCTTAGAAACTGGAAGTTAATAAAAAGTTATTTTTGCAGTGCCCTACATGATGTAACAAGCATCAGGATAAAAAAATCATTTTGGAAATATGCTAAAAAATTTTTCCAAGGACACAGTTGATAAACTATTTATAATGAATAATATAAAATACTAGTTTTAATTGGTGATGCAGCAAATTTACTCTTTGGCCAAAGGAAGAAATTTAAAACCACATGACTTCTCCCTCTCCCCAGTCCCCCACTCCCTGCTTCCTCCTCTCCCCATCCCCTCCTCCCTGCTTCCTCCTCTCTCCATCCCTACCTCCCTACTTCCTCCTCCCCCTTCCCCTCCTCCCCTGTAGGTTTGTATCAACAGATTATTT
This sequence comes from Cephalophus harveyi, assembly GCA_006410635.1. NCBI lineage: Eukaryota > Metazoa > Chordata > Mammalia > Artiodactyla > Bovidae > Cephalophus > Cephalophus harveyi. The sequence goes on from SJYT01021607.1 coordinate 166,475, forward strand.
CTGACCTTTTCTTTCCTCCTCTTGGCCTGCAGTTTTTTGGCTTTCTGGTTTTTATTTTCAATTTTTCCCACAAACTGATAGAAAAGTTGCAAGAGTAATAAAATGAATGCCCATAAATCTTTCAGATAAATTCACCAGTTGTTAATATTTTACCACTGTATCTTTTTCTGTACACACACACACACACACTCACCACTATAACACACACACCCACCCACCACCACCACCACCATACCTGACCTTTTTTTCTGAGCCATGTAAGATCAAGTATTAGACTCTTTACATCTAAACACTTCAGCAAATATGTCCTATAAGTATACACTTCCTGAAGAATCGTAAGGGCCACATTCAGGATATTTAACATTATGTATTACTACAATTTTAGTCTATAGTCAGTTATCCTCAGTTCTTCCAATTATATCCTTCATAGTTACAAATCTGCTGATTTATCACTATATTATAAAGGTTCTGTAGAACAGAGAATATGTTAACAGTGATGATTAACGCTAGTGTTTTTTTTTTTTTTAATTTCATTTTAGTGAATTTATACTAGAAGCCTGTTTATATTATTATGGAAGATTGTTTAGTAACTTTTTAATAATATATTCAGTTACTACACACTACATGCAAAGAAGAAAAAGTTAAACATTAAGCATAAAGGATATATGTCTACTACATATGACTGTAAATTATCAGTACATTGAGATATTATCAAGCAGGAAAAACCTTCACTGACTTTCTAATGGTTTTACATTTTCCATTATATACGTTGCATAGGATAATGACTTTTTTTAAGCTGGAGGAGATCTATAATGATACCTACCTAAACCATCTATTTTTACAGATGAGCTGTAGTCTTAGATTATTGAATAACTTATACAGTGTCACATAATTAGTGACAGAAATGAGACTAGGACCCTAGGTTACCTGTAGGCCTTATATATAATCATGCCAATATTAATAAACAAAAGAAATTTAATTATGGAAGTTTTAGATTACGGGTTTTTTTCATGCCATTGTGATAATCCCTTTTGATGCTAGACCTGACTTAATTGTGAAATACAGAAATACTATTCTTCAAAAGTTTTAATTACAAAGAAACAAGCTTAGGAAAACTTGTTTCCTCCAGGATTTGCCTTCAGCCTGAGATTTTCTGTTAAATTTCATGAGGTAACTTGAAATAGCTATTAGATGAAAGAGAGAGTACATACTTATATAAATAAGATCCTTATTTCAAAACATAAATTTCTCCATCTTGTATCTGTGTCATTTTCTTAGGTAAATCTAGATAGAAGCACTATTGAAGAAGTAATTTTTGTCATAATAAGTGAAAGTGAAAGTCACTCAGTCGTGTCCAACTCTTTGCGATTCCATGGACTATACAGTCCATGGAATTCACCAGGCTAGAACACTGGAGTGGGTATCCTTTCCCTTCTCCAGGGGATCTTGCCAACCCAGGGATTAAACTCAGGTCTCTCACATTGCGGGGGGACTCTTTACCAGCTGAGCCACAAGAGAAGCCCAAGAATACTGGTGTGGGTAGCCTATCCCTTCTCCAGGAGATCTTCCCAACCCAGGAACTGAACTGGGATCTCCTGCATTGCAGCTGGATTCTTTACCAACTGAGCTGTGAGGGAAGCCCATATTGTCATAATAAGGAATTACAAACTAGTGAGGTTTTGACCTTACCAGGAAAAAATAACACTAAGCATATTGGCATTTCTCTTATTCACTTTTGTAGATATTTAAGATTATTAATTTGACTCCTATGTATTTTTTTGATCAATTTTCTAGAAAAATTACTGACACTTGTGTATTATTTTTTTCTATAGAAATCAGTGAATTTCCATCTGAATGCTGTAGTGTGATGGCAGGGGGCACTCTTACAGGATGGCATGCTGATGTTGCTACTGTAATGTGGCGAAGGATGCTGGGTATTTTGGGAGATGTCAACGCTATTATGGATCCTGAAATACATGCTCAAGTTTTTGATTACCTCTGTGAACTTTGGCAGAATCTAGCTAAGGTAAAAAATAAGCAAAAGCTAAAAAGGGAGAAGGAAAGAAATGTAAGAAAAAGCCTAAGTTAATATTCCCTCCCCAGTCCCCTACTACAGACTGATGCCTTAACCATGATTGAATATATAGTTGGTGATAGGAACTAGATCTCAGGTTTAAGGTAAGGTAAACCAGAAGAGAACACTTTTCATATCATAGATTTGTTGCATTTTATTTGAAAATTACAGATTAGAGATAATCTTGGCATTTCAACTGATAACCTGACCTCCCCTTCTCCACCGGTTTTAATTCCTCCACTGAGAATTCTTACACCTTGGCTTTTTAAGGTAAGTTTAATATATAAAATATTAATTTAAAAATTGCATTTAGTGAATAAGTATGTAGTCTCAAACATTTGAGAGAGAAAAGACTGTTGTGTAGTCGTCTAGAGCACTTAATTTTGTTTTGTGTTTTGTTTTGCATTTTAAAAATTTGTTTCATTGAAGTATAGTTGATTTACAATGTTGTGTTAATTTCTACCGTATAGGAAAGTGATTCAATTATGTGTGTGACACATTCTTTTTCATGTAGTTTTCCATTACAGTTTATCACAGGATATTGAATATAGTTCCCTGTAAAGCACTTAGTTTTTAACTAGCCATTAGGGGTTATATAGAGAGGAGTGGGCCTAGCAAAATTATTATTTAGGATGCATCAATTTTATTACTGAAATAAAAATGAATATAGAAAATTATAGTATAGGAAAGTGATTCAATTATGTGTGTGACACATTCTTTTTCATGTAGTTTTCCATTACAGTTTATCACAGGATATTGAATATAGTTCCCTGTAAAGCACTTAGTTTTTAACTAGCCATTAGGGGTTATATAGAGAGGAGTGGGCCTAGCAAAATTATTATTTAGGATGCATCAATTTTATTACTGAAATAAAAATGAATATAGAAAATTATTATATTTAAATGAAATGTAAACCTCAATTTTCTGTTACAGAGTATGCTGTGTACTTTTAAGGAACTGATTCTTTTAGGTATTATTTGATATGTTTGGTGCATTTCCCTAAGTGAAACTGTGTGTAGTTATTCACACCTACAATGTATAATTTTAGTAATAAAGATAATTCCAGTAATTCTGATATTTGGTTCAATAAAGAAAATGGGCCAACACAGGAATAAATAAAAACAAATATATTGCTTGTTGTATTCAGTTGCTTCAGTTATTTAACAAATAGTATTTGGTTTTGAGTAT
>SJYT01021607.1:174746-208094 GCA_006410635.1 Cephalophus harveyi
TAACTGTTGCTTCCTGACCTGCATACAGATTTCTCAAGAGGCAGGTTAGGTGGTCTGGTATTCCCATCTCTTTCAGAATTTTCCACAGTTTATTGTGATCCACACAGTCAAAGGCTTTGGCATAGTCGATAAAGCAGAAGTAGATGTTTTTCTAAGTATAATTATCTTTATAGTGAACATATTATTGCTTTTCTAATCAGGAAAAAAAAGCTGGCTTAAAACACAACATTCAGAAAACCAAGGTCCTGTCATCCGGTCCCATCACTTTATAGCGAATAGAAGGGGAAAAGTGGAAGCAGTAACAGATTTTATTTTCCTAGGCTCCAGAATCACTTTGGATGGTGACTGCAGCCATAAAATTAAAAAACGCTCCTTGGAAGGAAAGCTGTGACAAACCTAGACAGTGTATTAAAAAGCAAAGATATCACTTTGCCAACAAAGGCCATATAGTCAGAGTTATGGTTTTTCCAGTAGTTGTGTACAGTTGTGAGAGTTGAACCATAAAGAAAGCTAAGCGCTGAAGAATTGATGCTTTGGAATTGTGGTGCTATTAAGACTCTTGAGAGTCCTTTGGACTGCAAGGAAATTAAACTAGTCAATCCTAAAGGAAATCAACCCTGAATATTCATTGGAAGGACTAATGCTGAAGTTGAAGCTCTAGTACTTTGGCCCTACAATGCAAAGAAGTTGACTCTTTGGAAAAGACCCTGAGGCTGGGAAAGATTGAAGGCAAACAGAGAAGATGATGAGATGATTGAGGATGAGATGATTAGATAGCATCACCAACTTAATGGACATGAATTTGAGCAAACTCTGGCAGATAGTGAAGGACAGGGAAGCCTGGCATGCTGCAGTTTATGGGGTCACAAAGAGATGGACACAACTCTGTGACTGAACAACAACAAAATCAGGAAAAAGTTTTTGAACATACACATTTGGTGGATAAATTTCCAAAAATATTTGTCTGCTATAACAAAATACTACAGAATGAGTAGCTTATAAGTCACCGAAATTTATCTCTCACAGTTCTGAAGGCTGAGCCCCAAATCAAGGCTCTAGCATAGTCACATTGTGGTGAAGGCCCTCTTCCTGGTTCTTAGCTTGTGCCTTCTTGCTATTTCCTCGCAGAGTAAGAAGTGCTTAGGGAACTCTGGGAGTCTCTCTTAGAAGAGTATTAATCCCATCTATAAAAGTTACACCCTGGTGGTCTTAGTACCTTCTAATAACATCATCTTCAGGGGTTGGGATTTCAATGTATGAATTTGCAAGGAGAACACAAACATTCAGACCATACTGTTGTTTTATTTATTTAGCTAATTTTATGAATAACATTGGAATATATTAAAATTATGTACACGAGAACAAAAATGTCTGTTTTATTTCTCTGTTGTATCCCTAGTGCCTAGGCCCATAGTGGCTATTTAATAAATATTTGCTGAATAAATGAATGAAATCTTAGTCATTGCTACTGTTTCTCTTTCATTTTAGGAGCTTATAATCAAAACTGTGTTAAGCTCTGCAAGAGATGAGCCCTCTGGTCCTGCACGGTAAGTCAGACTTTCTTAAGACTTGACATAACTCTTCTGTGTGTGCAGTTTTATTTTAAAAGTTAATTGAATTATTTAGCAGTCCAGGTTGTTTCAAATGCACAAAAGCTATTCTGAATCACAAATTTAAATGATTTGGATGATTAAATTTTTCATTACAAACTTCCTTCAGTAAAAATAAAATCCTAGTTACCTTCTTCAGTATTTTCATCTTCTATAACTAAAATTTCTTTTAATCTTATTAAAATTCAACTACTCTAGAAAATGATATTGTCTTTTCTATTATTCCACATTTTCATTTCATTTAGCTTTAACTCTAAATTTGATGATTTTCAGTATTCTTTCCCAAGCATTTTCTGTGCTAATAATGGCAACCTTCTAAGTTTACAGGGATATTCCTATAATATTGTTCTATTCCATCCTCATCACAATTCTGAGAAATTATTAGAATCATGATTCTTCCAATTTTACTAGCTAGAAACTGGCAGCATAGAAAGCTAACATTCATTAAACTTTTTTCCAAGTGCCAACCACTGTTATAAATACTTTATTACCTCACTTAATCTTTGCAACAGTTTTTATCCTCCTCTTTATAGATGGGAGCCCAGAGAATTTTAGTAATCTGCCCTATCATACAGAAAATGTAGAGCCATAATTCAAACCCTGGTAGTTTGTCTTCAGAGCCTCATTAGATGTATAAGTAATAGTGGTGGAAACAAATTTGAACCTTAAGCTTCCGATTCTAGATTTTCTGCCCCCCCTTTTTTTTAATGTCATTGCCTTTCCAGTGAAAAAATATTTACGCCAAAAACATAATTATCCAAAATGGATTTAGGAATCGTTAACATAACAGCTTGTGTTGACAGTATCGGAGAATCCCAGAAGTTGAACATTAAACATTTTCTAAACTTGTTTGCCTATTCTTTTCAGAAATGTAGGGCCCTATGCGCACAGACACACGCCACACCCTTTTCCTATACTTTTCAGGAATGTATGGCCTTACATACATATACAAGCAAAAAGCAAAACTTAAATATTTGTATTCCAGTGTGTGCCTTTAGTTAGCTGCATCCATGGAGAACTTTGTTTCATTTCAAAGTTTATTTTTATTTTAGGATTACAGCTCCTTCCACTGCTAAGCCTGACACTTGGTTATTTAGATCTGTGAATGTATGGGTGGACAAACTGAGAAAGAAAGAAAGCAGTAGACTGCACATAAAGATTTTCTGCAGTTTTGATCGTAAATTAGTAGCATTAGCACTGAAAGGGGAACTTTGATCCATTACGTTCAGGAAGAAAAATATTTCTGCATTGAATTGTTCTGAAATTTAGCATTATACTGAATTTAATTTAAGAATATCAGTATCAGGACATGGAAGATACATCAGAAAAACTAGAAGGAGTTGACTAATTTTTATACCTTGAAATATTACATGCTTCATTAGAAGCTTATACTTGAACACACTAATAGAATTTTTACTGATTCTGATCATCGGATAACTTTCTTCAAGCTGAAACTCAGTTGAAGTAGGGAACTGGAGTTTCACATTAGAAAACAAAACGAAAATTCTACAAGTTCTGTTTCTGTTGGAATTCCTTTATAAAGTGTATAAGTTTTGTGTTCTCAATTTGTTTTAAAGAGAATTCAAAGCTAGTTATGTTAAATTTAAAAGATATGAAAGAAAAAATATCTTATTACTGCTATCAGTCAATAAAATTACAGTTTCCTTTTTGAAAGCAGGTTGCATATTTGTTTGGGAAATTGATGATATCAATTTGTCAATATGGGTTTGTCAGAAAGATCCTGTGTCTTTATCCCCACCTATGATCTTGGTAGTAAATTGTAGTTGAAAATAAGGCTTAGAATAGGAAACTCTACTCAATAGTCTGTAATAGTCTGTAATAATCTATATGGGAAAAGAGCCTGAAAAAGATGGATATATGTATATCTGAATCACTTGGCTGTACACTTGAAGCTAACACAGCATTGTAAATCAACTATCCAATATAAAATAAAAATTAAACTTAAAAAATAAGGCTTAGAGTTTGGGGAATATGCTTTTCTCCCACTTTATTTTCCTAGGTAACAAATTGATTAATGAACAGTAATGAATTGATTAACAGTAACAAATTGATTAATTCACCTAAATTGTGCATCTTCACTCTGGGTTGGTTGGTTGGGAATATTTTGGTTGTGGTGGTGGTTTCGTTTCATTTACAGGCACATCCGCTTTTATTTGTATCATTACTGGTTGCCTTTTTGCAGATGTGTAGCACTTTGCAGTTTAGGTATTTGGATTTGTGAAGAACTAGTCCATGAGTCTCATCATCCTCAAATTAAGGAAGCTCTGAATGTAATTTGTGTTTCCTTAAAGGTAAGTAAGTAAATATTTAGAATATTAAGATAGTATAGAATGCATTATTATTTTTCCCCAAATGTTAATTTTATCTTATGCATTACATTATTTCCTTGATTCTGATGTTTTCCTTAGTAGTTCTACTCTTGAATTTAGGGTATCTTAGTGATGGCCTATTTTATCTCAGCTTTTTATGTATTTGGCTTTGTCCCTAAGATACATATGGATGACTGCTATAAAGGAAACCAGTCATTTAACAACATGTGTAGGGCTGTTTACCATTTCTTAATCAATATTTTTATAACCTACTCTTTGATATTTATTACCTCCTGAATTCTTAAGCTGTTCCACTTTTTGGCTTTATCATTCAAGTTAAATGCCCTGTTTATGACCAGAATCAGATTTGTTCGGAAATAATAACCTGATTATTTGGAGTCTGAATGAACAATGTATATTTTTATTAGTAAAGAGATTAGTGATTTTTTTGTGTGTGTGACTTGTAATACAATATCTATATAGAACTCTAAACACACAAAATACAAAAATACTTGACAGGTATTTCTGAGTATATACTATGTTTGAGGTGCTTTGCTAGGCAGAGGAGAAATACAGAATAAAAAAAAATGTAAATACTAGATTGAAGAGAATAATATGATGGCTGAAAAATATCAAAATAAGAGTAATAAAATATGAAAAGCTGAGAGAACCAAATGAATGGTGTGTGTAAGCTGCTGATTCAGTTCAGAGAAAGCGGAGGTTACTTTGACGTAGGTATCAGAGAAGACTTTAGAAAGAGGACACATATAGTCACGGCTTAAAGAGCGGGTGAGATTTGGTCATAGAGAGATAAGCATAGAAGTTTGGCTTTATACAAGTGGGGAGTCATCTAAGATTGTTAAGCACAGTTCAGAAGACAATTTGGAAGTATCTTCTACAGTTGATTGGAGTGGGGAAAAATGGGATAACAAGATGAGCAGTTTAGAGGCCATTCTAGAAATGAAATAAAAACTTTAATGAGGACAAACATTACAAAGAAAAAATAAAGTTATTATATATTTGGAATGTGTTATGATTTTTTAATTTTGCAGGTTATATTTATCTTTCCAATATTAATATAAATATAGAATGACAAAAATAAACATGTATATACAATTAAAATTTTTTCAACAACTAGTGCATAGATAAATAATACCAAGAAGAAATTTTTTATCATATTTCTTTTTTGTTTTTTTTCTTATTACTACAGTTTACTAATAAAACAGTAGCCCATGTAGCTTGTAACATGCTTCACATGCTGGTTCATTATGTACCTAGACTTCAGATTTACCAGCCTGATTCTCCCTTGAAAATTATTCAAGTAAGTAATTTCTCATTTGTTTATTATGACTTGTTAAGGATTCTTACATTTGGATACCTTGAAATATAAAATTATTTAATAGTTTTCTTTAAATTTTGCATAGCTAAATAGTGGCCGCTCAGGGTACATATTTGAAATACCATAATTCATGGTAGTCCTTTTCTATATTATGTTATCTTAATATATTAAGGGATTATGTGGTTGGTTTTAAATGCTATGTGCAAATTTATTATTGCTATTGTCTTTGTAATGTATATTCAATATCGTTCCCTGTCTTAGGTTAGAAAACATACCATCCCTTCAGTTAGCAAAATCAGAACATTATTTTGGTTCATTCCTTCCCTTTCTTCTTCTGCCAGTCATTTATAAAGTCTTTTATTAATTCTGTGTGTTCTGTGCTTCCTGTAACACAAGATACTATAATAGCCTTTTAAACTGGTCTCCTGGCTTCTGAGGTCATCCCTCCAAGTCATCATTCATATTGGCATGACTTATGTCACTATCCTGAAGGAGAAAAAAACAATGAAACTAAAGTCTCCAAGTGACTTTCTTTTACCTATAAGACCCAAACTCTTTATTTGCAATTTACTTGGAAGCCTCCAGATGAGAACCCATACCATCTTTTCAGAATCATGTACAGATTGAAATACCCTATAGTCTAGGCACCTGAGTCAGCTATTATCCCCTAAACATACCCTTTACTCATCTTCTTACCTAAAATGCTCTACTTTCTCTGCCCACCTCATCTTTCAGTGATTGGTTTAAACACCATCTCCTCAAAAAACAAGAATCCTTATTTACTCTTTCCAACCAGAATTTCTTTTTCTTATCTTTATGTTCTTATAACATTTTTAGGAAAGACAGTAATATTTATTAAGCACTTACTCTGTATCAGTCATTATGCTAGTCACCTTTTCATATGTTACCTCATTTAATTCATAAAAGATCATTTGAAGCAGACTATTATGTTATCTCTTCCTCCTCTTCTCCCTTTGTATAAGATGAGAGAACTGAAGATACAGTAACTATATAAAGTCATAAGCTAAACCAGGGTAGAAACAGAGTTCAAACCCAAGTCTGTTAAATTTCAAGTCCAAACTTTTGCCAGTCAACCATGTCACCAAGGCCCTGTTGTAGCACTAAACATATTTGTGTAAAAACATCTAAGCTTCTTTAAGACAGTGACAGTTTTTCTTTATTATTTTTTATGCATAGGATGACTTTCATATAGAATCTCTTAAATAAATATCTGTTGAGTTTAATACAGTATTATGGTTCAGAGATTGGGTTTGAAGGTTAGACCTGGTTTAATTAACCCACGACTCTGCCATTTACTACGTTTGTAACTATGAACTCAGTCCTCTAAACTCTGACTTTATTTATGTTGGCATTTGGGATAAAAATAACTACCTCACAGAGTTGCTCTGAAAACTAAATGAGAAAATATATATAAAACACTGATACATTTTGCCATAAAAGTGATGGGACATAAATTTTAAAAAGTGTGTTGGCTGCAGCTACTGTTGTAATCATGCAGGATTACATGATAACTGGATGTAAATGTGAATGTTCATATATATATATATATATATGTATTAAAGCATTTGAAATTCTAAAACTTGAAAATTTTACCCTTTAAGATTGGTTATTCTGTTGAAAGTTAAGGTATTCTTTAAGCAGATTTTTTTTTTCTCATTTGAAAGCCTCCAAATGCTTTCTTATATGTTCTTTCTCAGTTTATTATTTTTAATACTTATCTAAGTAATTCTTAGGTGTGTAGAGTTTTTGCAGATTGCCTCACTATAAATTATGGTGGCCAGTNGCTTTTTATGTATTTGGCTTTGTCCCTAAGATACATATGGATGACTGCTATAAAGGAAACCAGTCATTTAACAACATGTGTAGGGCTGTTTACCATTTCTTAATCAATATTTTTATAACCTACTCTTTGATATTTATTACCTCCTGAATTCTTAAGCTGTTCCACTTTTTGGCTTTATCATTCAAGTTAAATGCCCTGTTTATGACCAGAATCAGATTTGTTCGGAAATAATAACCTGATTATTTGGAGTCTGAATGAACAATGTATATTTTTATTAGTAAAGAGATTAGTGATTTTTTTGTGTGTGTGACTTGTAATACAATATCTATATAGAACTCTAAACACACAAAATACAAAAATACTTGACAGGTATTTCTGAGTATATACTATGTTTGAGGTGCTTTGCTAGGCAGAGGAGAAATACAGAATAAAAAAAAATGTAAATACTAGATTGAAGAGAATAATATGATGGCTGAAAAATATCAAAATAAGAGTAATAAAATATGAAAAGCTGAGAGAACCAAATGAATGGTGTGTGTAAGCTGCTGATTCAGTTCAGAGAAAGCGGAGGTTACTTTGACGTAGGTATCAGAGAAGACTTTAGAAAGAGGACACATATAGTCACGGCTTAAAGAGCGGGTGAGATTTGGTCATAGAGAGATAAGCATAGAAGTTTGGCTTTATACAAGTGGGGAGTCATCTAAGATTGTTAAGCACAGTTCAGAAGACAATTTGGAAGTATCTTCTACAGTTGATTGGAGTGGGGAAAAATGGGATAACAAGATGAGCAGTTTAGAGGCCATTCTAGAAATGAAATAAAAGCTTTAATGAGGACAAACATTACAAAGAAAAAATAAAGTTATTATATATTTGGAATGTGTTATGATTTTTTAATTTTGCAGGTTATATTTATCTTTCCAATATTAATATAAATATAGAATGACAAAAATAAACATGTATATACAATTAAAATTTTTTCAACAACTAGTGCATAGATAAATAATACCAAGAAGAAATTTTTTATCATATTTCTTTTTTGTTTTTTTTCTTATTACTACAGTTTACTAATAAAACAGTAGCCCATGTAGCTTGTAACATGCTTCACATGCTGGTTCATTATGTACCTAGACTTCAGATTTACCAGCCTGATTCTCCCTTGAAAATTATTCAAGTAAGTAATTTCTATGTTAATTTTTTTTATGGTGAAAATGCTTCAGGTCTACTCTTAGCAACTTTAAGATAGTATTGTATGATTAACTGTATTTACTGTACTATACGATAAATCCTTAGAATTTATTATTCTTTTAACTGAAAATTTGTGCCCTTTGACCTCCATCTCCCCAGGTCACTAGACCTCAGCCCCTGGCAACCACTATTCTGTTTGTACAAAATTAGCTTTTTTTAGATTCCATTGTAAGTGATAGGATACAATATTATCTTTCTCTGGCTTATTTCATTTAGCATAATACCCTCCAAGTTTTTTCATGGTCTCACAACTGGCACGATTTTCTTCTTTCCTATGATTTAATAATATTCAATAGTGTATGTATGTACACCACAATTTCTATATCCATTTATTTGTCAAAAGACATGTGGGCTGTTCCATATCTTGGCTGTTTTGAATAGTACTGCAGTGAACGTGAGTGTGCATATATCCCTTTGAGATACTGATTTTATTTCCTTCATATGTATACCCAGAAGTAGTATATATGGTAGTTACATTTTTAATTTTATGAACCTCCATACTATTTTCCATAATGACTGTACCAGTTTCCATTCCCACTAAGAGAGCATAAGGGTTCCCTTTTCTGCACATTCTCACCAACATTGGTTCTCTCTTGTCTTTTTAAAAATAGCCATCCTGACAAATATTAGGTGATACTTCATTGTGATTTTGATTTGCATTTTCCTGATGATTACTGACGTTGAGTACTTTACCATGTTCTTGTTGGCTAATTGTGTGTCTTTGGCAGAACGTCTACTCAGAATCTTTAGCCTTTTATAGATTCAGATAATTTGTTTGGCTGTTGGGTGTAGAAGTTCCTTGTATATTTTAGATGTTAACCCCTTACAGATATATGGTTTGCAGATATTTGTTTCCATTCTGTAAGTTGTCTTTTCACTTTATTGATGGTTTCTTTCTCTGTGCAGAAGCTTTGAGTTTATATAGTCCCACTTGTCTCTCTTTGCTGTTGTTGCTTGTGCTTTAGGTATGATTTCCAAAAAATTATTACCAAGACCCATGTCACGGAGCCTTTTTCCTATGTTTTCTTCTAGGAGTTTTAAGGTTTCAAGCCTTTGTATTGAGACTTTGATCCATTTCAAGTTAATTTTTGTGAGTGGTATAAATTAGGGGTCCAGTTTCATGCTTTTGCACATGGATACCCAGTTTTTTTCAACACCACATGTGTGTGTGTTCTCGACACCCTTGTCAAAAATAGACTGTATGTGTGGGTTTATGTCTAGACTTCATTCTAATGTACTGGTCTATGTGCCTGTTTTTATGTCAGTCCCTTACTGTCAGTGCCATATTTTGATTGTTGCTGTTAAGTCATGTCCGACTCTTTGCGACCCCATGGACTGCAGCATGCCAGGCTTCCCTGTCCTTCACTATCTCCCAGAATTTACTCAGACTCATGTCCTTTGAGTCAGGTGATACTATCCAACCATCTCATCTTTTGTTGCCCCTTTTCCTCCTGCCTCCAATCTTTCCCAGCATCAGGCTCTTTTCCAGTGAGTTGGCTCTTCCCATCAGGTGGCCAGAGTATTGGAGCTTCAGCTTCAGCATCAGTCCTTCCAATGAGTATTCAAGGACCGACTGATTTTATCTCCTTGCAGTCCAAGGGACTCTGAAGAATCTTTGCCAGCACCACAATTCAAGAGCATCAGTGCTTCGGGGCTCAGTCTTCTTCATGGCCCAACTCTTAACATCCGTACATAACTACTGGGAAAACCATAACTTTGACTGTATGGACTTTTGTCGACAAAGTGATGTCTGTTGCTGCCTGGGTTTGTCATAGCTTTCCTTCCAAGGAACAAGCATATTTAATTCCATGGCTGCGGTCACTGTCCACAGTGATTTTGGAGCCCAAGAAAATAAAGTCTTTCACCACTTCTTTTTTCCCCTTCTGTTTGCTATGAAGTGATGGGACCAGATGCCATGATCTTAGGTTTTTGAATGTTGAGCTTAAGCAAGTTTTTCACTCTCCTGTTTTACCTTTAAGACACTTGTTAGTTCCTCTTCACTTTTTGCCATTAGAGTAGTATCATATGCATATCTGAGGTTGTTGATATTTCTCCTGTCAGTCTTGATTCCAGCTTGTGATTCATCAGCCCAAAATCTCACATGATGTACTCTGCATATAATTTAAATAAGCAGGATGACAGTATACAGCCTTGCTGTACTCCTTTCCCAATTTTGAACCCGTCAGTTGTTCCATGCCCGTGTTCCATATTTTGATTGCTCTAGCTTTATAATAAAACTTGAAATCAGGGAGTGTGATGCCTCCAGCTTTGTTCTTTTTTCTCAAGTTTGCTTTGGCTCTTTGGTTTTGTGTGTGGTGGTGGGGGAGGGGGAGGAGTTCATTCAAATTTTATGATATTTTAGGATAGTTCTCTCTAATTCTGAAAAAAATGCCACTGGAATTTTGATAGGTGTTACACTGAATCTGTAGATCACTGTGGGTAGTGTGAGCAGTTAAACTGTTAATTCTTCTAATCTATAGCATGGAATATCTTTCCATTTATTTGTCTGCTTCAGTTTCATTCACTAGTGTTTTCTAATTTTCAGTATATAGGTCTTTCATGTCCTTGGTTAAATATATTCCTAAGCATTTTATTGACTTTGATGCTATTATAAATTAATTTCTCTTTGTGATAGTTTGTTGTTGGTATATAGAAATGCAACTGGATTTTATGTGTTGATTTTTGCATCCTGCAACTTTACCGAATTCACTTACGAGTTCTAATCTAATAGGTTGTTTCTGTGGAATGTTTAGGATTTCTTGGGTATAGGATCATGTCATCTACAAATAGAAATAATTTTATTTCTTCCTTTCAGATTTGGATACTTTTTATTTCTTTCTCTTGCCTAATTGGTGTGGTAGGATTTACCATACTGTGTGGAATAGAAATGACAGTTAAGAGCATCCTTGTCTTTTTCCCAACTTTAGAGGAAAGGACATTAACTTTTTACCTTCATATATGTTGCTAGCTTTGGGCTTGTCCTATATGGAGTTTATTATGTTAAGATACATTCCTTCTTAACTTGTTGAGCAAAGCAGATGTCTTGAGTAATAAATTACCAATGGTTTTTATATGTCATTTTGCTTATCTGTATCTTCTGATTTTTCTGTCAGAACATATATTACTTGTATATTTATACATATTGATTCAAGAATTGAATCAATAAGAAAACCATTTATAGTTAAGAGAGCGTATATAACTTTGGTTCTGTACATTAAGGTTGTAAATGTTGGATAGTATACTTGAAGGGTGGCTCAGAGGTTAAAGAGTCTGCCTCCAATGCGGGAGACCTGGGTTCGATCCCTGGGTTGGGAAGATCCCCTGGAGAAGGAAATGGTAATCCACTCCAGTATTCTTGCCTGGAGAATCCCATGGATGGAGGAGCCTGGTAGGTTACAGTCCATGGGGTCGCAAAGAGTCGGACACGACTGAGCGACTTCACCTTCACCTTCACCTTCATATTCATACTTGAAAAACTGACCTATTAAAAATTACTTTGAAATAACAATATATTTTTGCTTAAACTTTCAACAGTGTATTTCTATCACTTTATTAGCATTAGTGTTTGTTTTAAGATACAGCATTAGTTTGACATATTTTGAGCTTTTTTTAAATTTCTTACAGATTCTAATAGCCACTATCACCCATCTTTTGCCAAGTACGGAAGCATCATCTTATGAAATGGACAAGAGGGTAATTTAAATTTGTTTTTATATTTAACAATATGATTATCTAGTAAAATACTTATATTTTTAAACCGTGAAAGTATATATATTTATATGGGACACAGTCTTACATCTGTCTCTTATACACATCTAGATGTGTATAAGAGACAGCTCCCAGAATTTACTCAGACTCATGTCCTTAAAATTATATTTTTAGTTCATATTTCAAATTAATCATGGTCATTTGATAAAGTCATTTTGTAAAGAACTTGGGAGGGTTCTGTCCATTTTATTTTTTTTAGTTATGATCTTATTTATGCTTGAAAGTTATTAATTGTGAGGAATTCATTCTTAAGGAAGCCATGCATTTTAATATAACTGTTACTGATAGGAAGTAAAGAAATTTCCATTAAGGAGAGTTCATATAATGTATAAAGGTATGACGCTTTGGAGAAGACATACCCTTTGGCCATCAAAAAGTTCTACAAGATTGTATTTACCTCAGTAAATTTACTATGAGATTCCTTTAATTATTTCAGATATTGTACTTATCAGCCTAAAGTTTCTATTTGATATCTCTATAGTTTTCATGTCTTTCCTGAAATTCTGTATTATTTCATCAGCTATCTCCATTTTCTTTCATAGATTTTTAACATATGTATGTAATGAAAGTTCTAGCTGCTAAATTCAATATCTGGATTATTGATGAGTCTGTTTCCATTGAACTTTTTTCCTGAAGACTATAGGTTCCACTTTGCTGTTGGTTCATATATCTGTTAATTTTTTGCATGTAGCTTGTTATAGAGACTCTAGATATGGGCTGCCCAAATGGTAGTTACTTAGCATGTGTGACTTTACATAAAATGAAATTGAAAATTTACATGAAAATTTTAATTCCTTGTTTGTACCAGCCACATTTCAAGTGTTCAGTAGCCACATGGGCAAATATATACTATTTCCATCACTGCACAAAGTTCTATCAGACAGTTCTGCTCTAGATCCTGTTAATTTTCTCTGAAAATTATTCCTTCCCATTTTCACATCCCAATCTTGAATTCTCTTCTCCAAATCTCAATGTTACAATTTCTTAATCATATTGTGTTGAAATCTCATGTATTCTGCCCATTGTTTACAGAACTCTGCAGTTATAATTAAGTTTCTGGACCTCTTCTCAGTTATTTTCTTGTGTGGGCTTGTTGTTCAGTTGCTAAATCATGTCTGACTTTTCGACCGCATACTGCAGCACGCCAGGCTACTCTTTCTTTCACTATCTCCCAGAGTTTGCTCAAATTCATGTCCATTGAGTCAGTGATGCTTTTTAACATTTTTTGGTCTTTCCTGTTGTCTTCCATATCACTAACTTCATGAGTTTACCTAAGAATTTTTTATTCTTCCTCTTTGTTCAGTTCAGTTCAGTCGCTCAGTCATGTCCGACTCTTTGCGACCCCATGAATCGCAGCATGCCAGGCCTCCCTGTTCATTACCGTCTCTCGTAGTTCACTCAGACTCACGTCCATCGAGTCCGTGATGCCATCCAGCCATCTCATCCTCTGTCATCCCCTTCTCACCTGCCCCCAATCCCTCCCAGCATCAGAGTCTTTTCCAGCAAGTCAACACTTCGCATGAAGTGGCCAAAGTACTGGAGTTTCAGCTTTAGCATCATTCCTTCCAAAGAAATGCCAGGGCTGATCTCCTTCAGAATGGACTGGTTGGATCTCCTTGCAGTCCAACGGACTCTCAAGAGTCTTCTCCAACACCACAGTTCAAAAGCATCAATTCTTCAGCGCTCAGCCTTCTTCACAGTCCAATTCTGACATCTGTACTTAGTTTAAAACTCATTTGATCGTGTTATCTAATGATTGATAAATACATTCTCCCTCATCTTTAAAAGACCCTGTTACTCCATTTTTAGGCAGGATTCCTTCATTTTAGTGTCTTAAACTGTGGTCAAGAATTCCAAATTCAATTTGTGAACTATATCTGGGTCATTGATGAGCCACCTCCTTTATCATTTTGTCTTCCAAAGGCCTAGCTATTCATAAGAAAAAGCTCCACTACTAGGTTTTTGTTCCCCGCCTACTTTATTCACTAAACATTTATTAATCACAAAATATGTCTGTGGTATTCTGCTCGGAGCTAGTTAAACAGACATAAATAAGATGGTCCCTGCTCTCCTGGATTTTGAAGATTAGAGAGGCAAGTGAAGCAATCCAGTATAGTAAATGCTTACTGTAAAAAGTAGAAAAATGCGTATAATACAGGGTAGAGGAGGAAGTAAGTAACTATCAAGGCAGGAGGACTTGTTTTAAGGGAACAGTTGCTTAAAGATGAATGGGGTCTTCTACATAAATGGAAATAAGTAGAGTCAGAGTTATTCCAAGTGGAGGGAATAGCATGAGTAAAATCATGTGTACAATGTCATGGTGTGTTATGGGAAGACAGTTGTTGATAGTCGGTTATGTCCAACTCTGTGACCCCGTGGACTGCAGCACACCAGGCTTCCCTGCCCTTTACTATATCTCCCAGAGTTCACTCAACCCATGTGCATTGATTTGGTGATGCCATCCAACCATCTCATCCTCTGTCATCCCCTTCTCCTCCTGCCTTCAGTCTTCCCCAGCATCAGGCTCTTTTCTAATGAGTCAGCTCTTTGCATCAGGTGGCCAAGGTATTGGAGCTTCAACTTCAGCATCAGTTCTTCCAATGAATATTCAGGGTCAATTTCCTTTAGGATTGACTAATTTAATCTCCTTGCAGTCCAAGGGACTCTCAAGAGTCTTCTCCAACACCACAGTTCAAAAGCATCAGTTCTTCGATGTTCAGCCTTCTTCATGATCCAACTCTCATATCCATACGTGACTACTGGAAAAACCATAGCTTTAACTATATGGACCTTTGTTGGCAAAGTAATGTCTCTACTTTTTAATACACTGTTTAGGTTTGTTATAACTTTTCTTCCAAGGAGCAAGCATCTTTTAATGTTATGGGAAGACATAATGTTATGGGAAGGCAGTAAGCAATTATTTCCATATTATAGGACATGAAATGCATGATTCAAGGTTGGGAAATTAGGCATTAGACATAGAAAGGGGTCAGAATTCTACATTAAGAAACTTGGACTTTTAAGAAAGTTGTTTTTTTTGAAAGTGACTTTTTGGAGAGGTTTTAATATGCAACAAAATGCCAAATTTGTGAGAGATCACTTAAGAACATGTGAAAGTCAAAAGGAATAATATAGTAATTGTTAATTACAGTAATCTCTGAGAATTTATAATGTTCTGAAATAAAGCTAAAGGAATAAAGGTAAATATTGACAAAGTGGCATCCATCACTAGTATCAGGAATAAAGAAAAAGGCAGGATATTTGAAGAAAGATGAATTTCAGTTTTTAGTGTGTTGCACGTAAGGAGTGATGCCCAGGTAGAGACCACCATCTGTATAACTAATGTAGTAAATTTTAGGCTGGAAACAAAATTATTGGCATTGTCAATATATGAGTTGTATTAAACTGGGAATATATGTGATCACTTAAGGAGATGCTGGGAGGGATTGGGGGCAGGAGGAGAAGGGGACGACCAAGGATGAGATGGCTGGATGGCATCACGAACTCGATGGATGTGAGTCTGAGTGAACTCCGAGAGATGGTGATGGACAGGGAGGCCTGGCGTGCTGCGATTCATGGGGTCGCAAAGAGTCAGACATGACTGAGTGACTGAACTGAACTGAACTGAAAGAGTAAGATAGGTTAGCAAAGTATAACACCTTGAAGAGTAACAGTTAAAGAATAGGCAGAGAAGGAGTCCCAAGATAGTAACCTAGAGGGCTCCTGAGTTTTCCTCCTCTCTTGGACCTGTGGAAGATATAGCTCCACATGGAGCAGTTCTCTCTGAGAGAAATCCAGAAACTAATCAAGTGACCTCTACACATCAAGTGACTGAAAAAATATCTATATCAAAAATAGGTAGGAAAGGCTGTAGCACTCTTGTCATAAACCCCACTCCTAGCATAACTCCATACAATCAGGAGGAAACTCCCAACTCACACCCTGTCAGAGGAGAGAAGGGTTTAGACCATACATCCAGCACTCCACCATTTAAGCCTGCCACCCAAGGGACAGATGCCAGATCACCTGACTTGTACCTAGTTCCTCATTCTCACTTATGCTCGCTCTTCACAAAAGCTTACATTTGCTGTGTATATTCTATACTTACAGATAATTTTAAGTTTGAATGTTCTGTTTTCTGGTTATACTGAGGATGTGGAGTTTTGTTGTTTCAGTTGGTGGTATCCTTACTTCTGTGTCTTCTGGACTGGATCATGGCTTTACCTCTTAACACACTGCTCCAACCAGTCCATGCTACAGGAGCAGAAAATGATAAAATAGAAAAATCTGTCCTTAACTGTATTTATAAGGTAAACTTTGCTTTATTATTTATTTGGTAACCAAGGATTTTTGAATCCTAAAGAATTAACATTTCTTAGTATTGCATTTTTATTGTTTTAGAGCTAGCAGTTTTCTCAGAACATAGATTTATCTTACAGTACCTATGGATAATTAAAAAGTACTTCTTACAAGACTTTGTTTCATTGCAAAATGTTGAAATGTGAAATTTTTGTTGAATGTGAGAATCATTAGTTAAATATTGCTCATTCTTTTTAAGAAAAATTTTACCTTGATCGAAGAGCTGTGTTTAAATATTTAAAAATTTTGTCAAGTTCTTGTATTAGCAGTTGTTTTTTCCTTTTACCTTTATTTTCACTGAAAAGGAAAATGTGGCATGTTTTTTCCTCTGTATTTGCAGGTATTACATGGGTGTGTGTATGGAGCTCAGTGTTTTAGCAATCCGAGGTATTTTCCAATAAGCCTTTCTGATTTGGCATCTGTAGATTATGATCCTTTTATGCATTTGGAAAGCCTAAAAGAGCCTGAACCTTTGCACTCTCCTGATTCGGAACGATCTTCTAAACTCCAGCCAGTAACAGAAGGTAAAATGAATTCTCTTTAGGACAGTATTGTTGCTAGGGTTCTGCCAGAGTATGATTTGAGGCCTTCGTAGAAATACTGGAAGGTAGTATGCCTTACTTTATAATTGTATATTATACATACCATGTATATTATAACTAAAGTTCATTTTTAGTTTAAGAAATAACTTCAGATACACAAGTACTAAGATGATATGTGATGACATTCCCTTTATACTTAGAGGTATTCTGATACTGATTAAGTTCTTTAACCATATTGTGATTAAGTTCTGATTAAGTTCTTTATTCTGATTAAGTTCTTTAACCATATAGTTTTTATTTCTGATTAAGTTCTTTAACCATACAGTTTTTATATTCTGTAGTTAGTTACTCTTCAAGGTGTTATACTTTGCTAACCTGATAGTGAGTTTACTATCTGAGATAAGGAAATATGTAGACAAGTAACCTTAGGATAAGACTACATATAAAAATAAAAGTACATCCAAGATGCAGGGGTCTAGTATGATGCAGGGAACTCAAACCCAGTGTTCTTTGACAACCTAGAGGGGTGGGAGGTGGGAGGGTAGTTCATCCGGGAGGGGACATATGTATACCTATGGCTGATTCATGTCGATGTATGGCAGAAACCAACACAATATTGTAAAGCAATTATCCTTCAATTAAAAATTAAAAAAAGATGCAGGGGTAGCCCAGAGGAATCCCGCAATTATTGAAGGATTTTAAGGAGGTGATATATATGGTAAAATTAGTATTAAGAGCTCTTTGAGAGTAGTATTTTAGGAGTCAGCAGACTGTGGCCCACACCTGCCACCTAAATGCAGTTTTATTGAGAAACATCCACACTGTTCATTTATGTATCATCATGGCTGCTTTTGTGTAGTAATAGCAGTGTTGAGTAGTTTGGACAGAGAGAGCATGGCCCATAAAACCAAAGATAATTTACACTCTGTCCTTTGCAGAGAAGGGGATTTGCTTGATCTCTAATATGTTAGATTGATTTTTAGGGAGATTAATGCAGGTTCAGAGACCAATCATGATGCTGTTGCAGTAGGAGAAACAAGAGTTGCTAAAGGGTTAAATTGGTTATATCTTCCCCAAACTAGACTAAGAATATGAGAAAGTTTAGAGAATTAGGAAGGGAAATGAAAGCAGTATTAGAAATGGTTTAACTTGGAGCGCCTGTTGGATATTCATGTGAGACAGTTCATTGTACATGCAGATCTACACCTTAGCAGAGAGGTCTTTGTTAGGAATATGTATTTACATGGATGTGTGTGTGCGCTGAGAAGAAAAGGTTGAAAAGGAAGGAAAACCAGGAAAGAGTAGTTTCTCAGAAACAGAAGAAAAAGATTTTTGAAAGACTGGCCAAAGGTATTAAATGATAGAGATATTAAGTACAAAAAGACTGACAAATACATCTACTTTGGTTTCAGCAGAGAAGTAGGAGACAGAAGTGGATGGCTGTGGGTTAAAGAGCAAGCAGGACTTAAGAAGTAGAGCCGTTTGTCAAAAGTGCTCTTTAAAAAAGTCAAGAAAAATGATAAAACAGATAAGATTATTCAGGATTAAAGGAGTTTTAACGACAGAAAGAGCTAAACTCAATTATAAGCTGAGAAAGAAAGTTGTAAGGGGTTCATTAACAGAGTGAAGTTCCTGAGAGCTAGAAAGTTTAGGTATTAATACTAGCTCTTCTTCTGAAATCAGAAGGATGAAGAAAATTGAAATAAGTTAAGAGGACTGACAGAAGTATTGAGGACCCAATAGAAAGGGGAAACCACAATGTTTTGTTTATCTCTCTCAACATTCAGTAAATTGGATCTGGCAGATAGACAAGGGAACGATGTCTTTCAGAATATTGATATATGGTTTAATTATAGAATCTAGGGTTGGTGAGGATTGAACTGATGTTAGGAAATAGCTAATAAGCTGGAAGAAAGTAGAAGTGATCCTGTGAATCAGAAAGTAGATGTGGTTGGTGATAAGAAGTTTGAGCAGTGATTCTCAGCCTTGGCTACATATTACAATACTGATATTCTGGTCCCATCCATAGAGGTTTTGATATATTGATCTGGGATTCCTAGACTTTTAAAATGTTGCAGGTAATTAATATCCAGCCAAAGTTGAGAACTGCTGAGCTTATCAGTATGTTAGGACAGTGGCTTATTAAATGAGTTTTTAAGCAGCAGACACTCTTCAGATAGATTTCACAAGGAAGTCTACTTTGTAAAACTTCTTAAAGTATAGCTACAGTGAAGATTCGGCTGACTTCTCTCCCATTCATGTCTAAGAGCCCTCTCCAAGGGCTCTACAGAATTGGAAAGTCACTAGACTAGGAGGTTGTGGTTAGAGTATAAACTATTAAGGAAAAGTTTGATTTTTAAAGGTAGAATAGTTATAAATGATTAAAACATTCAGAATGTGGCCATAGTAATGGATTGATGACATAAAATGCAAGTGAAGGTATAAAGCTATGTATCAAGGAAATACAGAGCTTGGGTTTTTGAGTCAACCACAAATACCTAATAGTTTGTCTAGAACACATATGTACAAGTGAACTAGGAATGTAATAAAAATAATTCAGACAATAATTGATATAGATGACTTATTTCTTTAGATTTGGCATAGTATAATACAGTGTTTATTTTACTTAAAAACAAAGTTACATGAAAATATTCTTTCCTTTTTGCATTTTTAAAAGTGTAAAACAAAACTTGGTTCAGGGCAATATATTTCTTAAACAGTGAAATAAATAGTTTACTTAATATTTACTTACTAAAAGGGAAGTTTTAATGTATTTCATGTAAAATTTACTGTGCCGTTAACAGTCACTGTAAAAGAAAGGTGTAAAGATTTTAAACAGATGAGCTTTATATTGATACCAAATACTCCATGGGGTACTATTCTCTAAATGTATTAAAGTTGTTCCCTTTGGACTTTCTTAAAGGTAGTAAGGACCAGATAAATGCAGAACCTTTTAGGAACAGCTGTGAGCTAACAGCAGGTGATTCTTTGGTCTGTAGTGACTACATGCTGAGGGTTTTTTGTTTTTTTTTAATGTGGCAAAAATGGCTAATCATTGATGCATGCCTTGTCTAAGGCATGCATCATCATCTTCAAGTACTTTTTTGGCCAAAGATTTCTAAACACACTGTGTCTCTAATAAGCTCAGTATTGGACTGAACAAGTCTGATTTGAAAACTATTGGCAGGAGTAGCTGTAATTATTAAATTTACTAAAGAAGCAAGATAGTGAAGTTGGCTTTTTGTCAAATGGCAGTAGTCTTATTAGCAGAAAGTCATCATTTGCAGGGTCAGAGTGGAAGAAGGCTCCAAAGGATTCATTCTGTCTTAATTATAGTTTCACCTGTACATATTATGCAAAGCTAATATTTAAAGCATTTGCCAAAATTAACTTCCTCTGCATGTTCTGTTATAGTGCAGTGAATTGCAGCAGCTTTTTATGTCTTGCTGCTTTTGTGTGCCATAATAATCTGTAATTATGGGTTTGCTGCAAATGCTTGTAGGGTTTGTTTAATCTGACGATCTGAAAAGACAACCTTGAATAGACTTACTTAAATGAATGATAGTTACCCAAAGCATTAGAGGCACTGATATATTCATTTTGCATTTTCTCACAAGGCTAGTTATTTTAGAATTTCATTTTTAATTTCTAAATTAGAGAATTTCATGTTTTTTATAACTAGGTAGATATGTAGAAGATACGTATGTTCAATAGCTAATGATTCAAAATAAATCTAAGTAATCCTAATTGCCAAATTAACAAGTTGAGAGGTTTTTTTTTTTTAATCCTTGTATATTTTTAGATATCCTGAAATTAGAGAAGCAGTTTAGGAAAGAAAACTTTTACCAACTTCTGAAATCTAAGTTCATTTGTTAAATGTTCTCGGTGTTAGTAATTATGACATGTGTGAACAGGCTCACTAAACTGCGTTCTCACTGTCTCTTTCCTTGAGCGGAGCATGTATAGAACGAACAGGACCTAGACTTAGGTTATTTCAGTTTTAGGGAAGGAGGTGGCTCATTCTTACAGTTTAGTTATAGGCAAGTTTGCAAAAGGAACTCATAAAATCTTTGTGACTTAACAGTGCTCTCAAAATTGATTTGTATTGTTTCAGTTATATCAGGCTTTGTATATGAGTTTTCAGTTCATCTTTACCAAAAACCCCATATTATCCTTAGAGAAAAATGGAGTTTAAGAAGTTTTATGTGACTTGTCCATGATCACAGAAGAAGTCAAAGTCAGAAGTTCTTCTCTTTTCTGTAGTTCATTTCTATTATATTACACTCTTTTGCTTCTTTAGAAATGTTCTGCAAAGAAGATTCACTGCCTAAATGAGTCAACTGTTTGTCACTCAAAAGGAAGAAAGGGGAAAACTCTCTTGCATAAACTTAATTTAATCATAATTTTCTATTACTATTTAAAACATGGCTTAGTTTATTTTTTCATGGTTTCCTTTAAATGAGCTTTTCCAGTTGATCTTGGCCATTATTAATTTATGTTAAGTACTCTTTTTTGACTCTGTACGCAGAAAAAAAACTTTTTTGAATGCGTTGTTTCCGTATGTCAAAGTAATTTGCCAGAAGAAAAGGACAGTTTAACAAAAGAGAAAAATACGGAGATTTGAGTTGTGATAAAGATGAAAATAACACTGCCCCAATGTGATACCTTCTGTGGCAAATCCCTGAACTTGTGAACCCATTTGTCGTCTTATTCAAAATGAGAAGTATTGGCTAGTTTATCTGCAAGGCCCCTTACAGTGTGAACACTCATTATATTCTAAGTTATAATTAGAGAAGCAAAAGCAGACACTAGATTCAGATTACCCGTTTCTCATCATTTAGTGGCATATCTTTTTGCTTTACCATAGTAAGTCTTGAAAATGTAGGACTGAATTAAGATGAGTCATTTAGTTTGTTATGTAGTGTTAAAATAGCTCATTTTCAGAGCTAGCCCTAACTATAATCAAAGAACAGCTCGATGAAATTGGAACTTTTTAAGTAAATTGAAGAATGTTTATATATACATATATGTAATAAAACTTGATTGATTATGGAAGAAGATTAAAATTTTGACAGTAACATTTCCAAATCAACAAAGTCCAAAGAAAATTGTTCTTTTTTATATTTGGAATAATGAAGAAGATGTTATTGGTATTAATAGCATAGCTGCTGACTTGTTGCTTACGCTTTGCCTGTACCAAGGAGTGTCAGTTCTGAATCTTCCAGGCTGTTGCCTGGAATATATGACACTATTTGTCTCTCTTGCCTCTTTTTAAGTAATCATACCAACAGTGTACAACTTACTTCCCTTGTAAACTTTTAAAAGTTGAGTTTACTCTCTTTCTCCCTTTACTCTCTTTCTGTGTTCTTTGTCTTCCTTCCACCCTCCCCTCCTTTTTCGTCTTCCTTCAGGTCCTGACATTAGGCACCTTGCCTCTTCAGGCCTCTTATTGCTATATTCTTTGAATTTTCTGTTTTTACCATTTCCTTTTTTTTTTTTTTTTATTAATCTGACGATCTGAAAAGACAACCTTGAATAGACTTACTTAAATGAATGATAGTTACCCAAAGCATTAGAGGCACTGATATATTCATTTTGCATTTTCTCACAAGGCTAGTTATTTTAGAATTTCATTTTTAATTTCTAAATTAGAGAATTTCATGTTTTTTATAACTAGGTAGATATGTAGAAGATACGTATGTTCAATAGCTAATGATTCAAAATAAATCTAAGTAATCCTAATTGCCAAATTAACAAGTTGAGAGGTTTTTTTTTTTTAATCCTTGTATATTTTTAGATATCCTGAAATTAGAGAAGCAGTTTAGGAAAGAATGCTTTTACCAACTTCTGAAATCTAAGTTCATTTGTTAAATGTTCTCGGTGTTAGTAATTATGACATGTGTGAACAGGCTCACTAAACTGCGTTCTCACTGTCTCTTTCCTTGAGCGGAGCATGTATAGAACGAACAGGACCTAGACTTAGGTTATTTCAGTTTTAGGGAAGGAGGTGGCTCATTCTTACAGTTTAGTTATAGGCAAGTTTGCAAAAGGAACTCATAAAATCTTTGTGACTTAACAGTGCTCTCAAAATTGATTTGTATTGTTTCAGTTATATCAGGCTTTGTATATGAGTTTTCAGTTCATCTTTACCAAAAACCCCATATTATCCTTAGAGAAAAATGGAGTTTAAGAAGTTTTATGTGACTTGTCCATGATCACAGAAGAAGTCAAAGTCAGAAGTTCTTCTCTTTTCTGTAGTTCATTTCTATTATATTACACTCTTTTGCTTCTTTAGAAATGTTCTGCAAAGAAGATTCACTGCCTAAATGAGTCAACTGTTTGTCACTCAAAAGGAAGAAAGGGGAAAACTCTCTTGCATAAACTTAATTTAATCATAATTTTCTATTACTATTTAAAACATGGCTTAGTTTATTTTTTCATGGTTTCCTTTAAATGAGCTTTTCCAGTTGATCTTGGCCATTATTAATTTATGTTAAGTACTCTTTTTTGACTCTGTACGCAGAAAAAAAACTTTTTTGAATGCGTTGTTTCCGTATGTCAAAGTAATTTGCCAGAAGAAAAGGACAGTTTAACAAAAGAGAAAAATACGGAGATTTGAGTTGTGATAAAGATGAAAATAACACTGCCCCAATGTGATACCTTCTGTGGCAAATCCCTGAACTTGTGAACCCATTTGTCGTCTTATTCAAAATGAGAAGTATTGGCTAGTTTATCTGCAAGGCCCCTTACAGTGTGAACACTCATTATATTCTAAGTTATAATTAGAGAAGCAAAAGCAGACACTAGATTCAGATTACCCGTTTCTCATCATTTAGTGGCATATCTTTTTGCTTTACCATAGTAAGTCTTGAAAATGTAGGACTGAATTAAGATGAGTCATTTAGTTTGTTATGTAGTGTTAAAATAGCTCATTTTCAGAGCTAGCCCTAACTATAATCAAAGAACAGCTCGATGAAATTGGAACTTTTTAAGTAAATTGAAGAATGTTTATATATACATATATGTAATAAAACTTGATTGATTATGGAAGAAGATTAAAATTTTGACAGTAACATTTCCAAATCAACAAAGTCCAAAGAAAATTGTTCTTTTTTATATTTGGAATAATGAAGAAGATGTTATTGGTATTAATAGCATAGCTGCTGACTTGTTGCTTACGCTTTGCCTGTACCAAGGAGTGTCAGTTCTGAATCTTCCAGGCTGTTGCCTGGAATATATGACACTATTTGTCTCTCTTGCCTCTTTTTAAGTAATCATACCAACAGTGTACAACTTACTTCCCTTGTAAACTTTTAAAAGTTGAGTTTACTCTCTTTCTCCCTTTACTCTCTTTCTGTGTTCTTTGTCTTCCTTCCACCCTCCCCTCCTTTTTCGTCTTCCTTCAGGTCCTGACATTAGGCACCTTGCCTCTTCAGGCCTCTTATTGCTATATTCTTTGAATTTTCTGTTTTTACCATTTCCTTTTTTTTTTTTTTTTAGTTACTCATATAGATATACTCCTTACCTGTTTACTGCCTTATAAAAATAGGCAAGCCATAAATATTTTTCCTTTAAAGTTGCCTTGGCATGTACAGGCTACACTGACTCACTGTTTAAATTGACCTTGACTCCTGAAGTTTAGTTGAAAGGTCACTTTTCTGTGACACTTATACATCATCCATCTAAGCCATAGTTAAATGACATTCAAGGCATGTTACAAACTATGTCTCTGCATCTCCTGATAAGATAAACTTATCAGTTGGATTTTGTTGACTTTTTAATCTGGGAGCAAAGCTATTTCACATGATTTAAAACACTTTTGAACCTTCTTTGAAGGTATGATGTACATTTAAGGGCCTCAATTTAAATTATTAATAAGAATCCATAAGCAAAAATTTTAAAAAGGGCTTTCTTATCAAAATTAACAAAACCTTATCTGAGTAGTTTTCTTCTTCTTTGCCATCATTCTTGTAGTTCATATGCTACATTGAAAATATTTGCTCTAATATTTGAATGTTATTTTGATAATGTGATGGAATCCCTATTTGCTGTCTGTTTCATTGTTATATGACTCTCTAGGAAGCAGCAGTATTCTCACTCACTTATATTTTTCTTTATTCCTAGTGAAAACTCAAATGCAGCAAGGATTAATCTCCATAGCTGCCCGCACTGTTATTACACATCTGGTGAATCACTTGGGCCATTATCCAATGAGTGGTGGTCCTGCTATGTTAACAAGTCAGGTGTGTGAGAATCACGACAATCATTACAGTGAAAGCACTGAACTTTCCCCTGAACTCTTCGAGAGTCCAAATATTCAGTTTTTTGTGTTAAACAATACAACCTTAGTGTCCTGTATCCAGATCAGAGCTGAAGAGAGTATACCTGGAGGAGGTTTATCTGCTGGTCTTGCATCAGCCAATTCAAATGTCAGAATTATAGTACGTGATCTTTCTGGAAAATATTCATGGGATTCTGCCATCCTGTATGGACCACCTCTTGTAAGTGGTCTATCAGAACCTACATCTCTTGTACTTTCATTGTCTCACCAAGAGAAGCCAGAAGAACCTGCATCTAATGAATGCCTAGAAGATATAACAGTTAAAGATGGGATTTCCCTCCAGTTTAAAAGAAGTTTTAGAGAAACTGTACCAACTTGGGACACAATAAGAGATGAAGAAGATGTTCTTGATGAGCTTTTGCAGTATTTAGGTGTAACCAGTCCTGAATGCTTACAGAGAACTGGAGTCTCACTTAATATTCCTGCTCCACAGCCTGTGTGCATTTCTGAAAAACAGGAGAATGATGTTATTAATGCTATCCTTAAGCAGCATACAGAGGAAAAAGAATTTGTTGAGAAACACTTTAATGACTTAAACATGAAAGCTGCAGAACAAGATGAACCAACACCTCAGAAACCTCAGTCAGCATTTTATTATTGCAGATTGCTTCTTAGTATATTGGGAATGAATTCCTGGGACAAAAGGTAAGGATAAAGGACAGGTTTTTTCTTTTTTAAAAGAAATATTAGTCTTAATCATTTTATGATCAGCATTTTAGTCTCCATTCTTTCCCTCACTAAATTTTACCTACCAGTTAGTTCTTTGACCAGTCGGCAGATTTTCTTTCTTTTTTTTAATCCACAGAGTCATAATCAGGTTTCAGAGGAATAAGAAGATAATTGAATCTAATGAATTAACTCTAACATTTTCATAATGACTAGTATAACTATCTGACTTAGAACACATAGCTCAAATAATTGAGAAAAATCTTTTTTCCAACCTTCATGTAAGCTAATAGGAAAAACTGTTTTTTCTTACAACACTTCTGACACCAAATGTGTGAGTTTCTCACACCAGGCCGTTTCAACAATACCTGGAGTTATCACAAACAAGAGCTTAGACTGATGAGATTGCCCTCTACTTCAGACACCAGTTGCAAGTCTGGGTAAATCAGGGGTTCCCACAACCCCCTTCTTGGATTTGATAATTAATTATAATGGCTCTTAAAACATTTACTTAGGTTTATCAGTTTGTTATAAAGGACAATTAAAGGATATAGATGAGCAGCCACATGAAGAGGTCTGTGGAGTAAAGTCTGGAAGGATT
Source organism: Cephalophus harveyi (assembly GCA_006410635.1). Classification (NCBI taxonomy): domain Eukaryota; kingdom Metazoa; phylum Chordata; class Mammalia; order Artiodactyla; family Bovidae; genus Cephalophus; species Cephalophus harveyi. The sequence goes on from SJYT01021607.1 coordinate 201,352, forward strand.
CCAAGTGTGGAAATTCTGTCCCTGTGGAGTTGGAGCGTGCCACTCTCCCAGCACATTGAATGTGTTCAACCAGGAGGCTCTTTGAATCCCGTTGTTAAGGGATTTTTATGGAGGTCTTACCGTGTAGGCATGATTGATTATTAACTCAATTCTCTAGTTCTTCTCTCTCCCCAGAGGCAGGGCTGAAAGTTTCAAGCTCTTTCTGGTGATGAGGCACCATCCTGAAGTTAACAAGACCACCACCAAAAGTACCTTATTAGAACAAAATTAAAAGGAAACTCCAGAAGTTTTAGGAAGTCTGTGTACGACGCTACTGTAACCTCCTATACTCTGGAAATTACAAGTTTTAGGAGCTCTGTTTGAGAAATTGGGGACACAGCCCCAGTGTATATTTCTTACTGTGTTATATAAGCTTAATTTTTTTACTTTTTAGACAAACAGTGATATATACTTTCTTTTTTGTATCAGAGAAATTAACTCAGGATTTAGCATCAAATCACAAAAAGAATTTAGATTTCTTTTTTTTTTAATGTTATTTTGTTTTCTTTCATGTATATTGCAAAACCTGTTTAAAAACTTGCAGTGCACACAGAGTTTTGTAGGAAGTTAAGTAGGAGTTAAATGAAAAGGCATGAGACTTAAATCAGAAGATCCAGGTTAGAGAAACTTAAACTTTGAGCCTCGGGCCACAGTCTGCAGATTGAGGAAATAACTCCTACTTCACATGATGGCAAGAATTAAATTAGACAGTGTATATAAAATAGTAAAACTGTACACTGTACAAGTATAAGCATTATTAGCATACATTTATGTTTTTAATTTCTGTGATACTAAAAGCGGTAGGGAAGTGAAAGAAGAAATGTTTTTATTTGTATAATGTATTGTTTTTGTTCAGTTTATGGTAGGGCAGCTCAGATATAACTGGATGAATAAATCTTAAAGTAATTCAAACGCATGTGAGGCATTGAATTGGAATTCTACTTGCTTACCTAGTGTTTATAATCTTACTTGGTTTAAATATTTCCATTTATAAAAAGAGTGTATCCTCTGCCTTATGGGAAAGCAAGGTTATATCAGGAACACAGTTTGGTTTGTCCAGTACAGGTAGTTGCTACTAATTTAAATTTATTCTACTCTCTTTTCGGAGAAGGCAATAGCGCCCCACTCCAGTACTCTTGCCTGGAAAATCCCATGGATGGAGGAGCCTGGTGGGCTGCAGTCTATGGGGTCGCTAAGAGTCAAACACAACTGAGCGATTTCACTTTCACTTTTCACTTTCATGCATTGGAGAAGGAGATGGCAACCCACTCCAGTGTTCTTGCCTGGAGAATCCCAGGGACGGGGGAGCCTGGTGGGCTGCCGTCTATGGGGTCGCACAGAGTTGGACACGACTGAAGCGACTTAGCGCGGCAACGGCAGCAGCTACTCTCTTTTGCTGTGCAATGGCCCATATATTGTTTCTTGAGAAAAAGAAGGGAAGCTCTGTTTTACTTTCATAAATGTAACTTATACATATTCAGCACCTGTATAATGTATTTGGTAAAATTTACACACTGCTTTGTAGTGTAAAAAATACATATAATGTAAAANTCTCTTTTGCTGTGCAATGGCCCATATATTGTTTCTTGAGAAAAAGAAGGGAAGCTCTGTTTTACTTTCATAAATGTAACTTATACATATTCAGCACCTGTATAATGTATTTGGTAAAATTTACACACTGCTTTGTAGTGTAAAAAATACATATAATGTAAAACAAGAAAGAAACTCCATCTGGATTACGCATCCCTATCTGGTAGAGAGTTAGATTTTGTGAAATATTTCTCATGAAGGATAACTTTCACACACATTTTTATGAAACGCTTGAAAAGGAACCTACAAAGTGCTTTTATCCATTTTTCTGAATATGAGTTTGGGAAACTCACAGCATCTGCAAGGAGACATTTACATGGTCAAGAGATAATGATCCACAAGCAGACATATATGAGGGACTCAGTAGAAATAATGACATATATTCTTAACATTTTTTTTAGGGTCTGTTTCTCCTTTGTGTTAGAAGTATGAAAAGGCAAGAAAAGTGTAAGAATTGCATGAGTAGAGTGGAAAGTATTTCCAGGACTGTCATGTCATTCACTGCAAAGATGACGAAAATGTTTATAAATCTCTCTATTTAGGAGGAGCTTTCATCTCCTGAAGAAAAATGAAAAACTACTTAGAGAACTTAGGAATTTGGACTCAAGACAGTGGTAAGTCGTTGAGAAATTTTCAGGCCTATGTCTAGCACCTCAGCTGTTTCTATTCATAATGTGAATAATAATGTTGAATTAAAAATTTCTGAACACAAACTTTTTTCACTTACACATATCTTAGAAATAATAAGCATTTTTAAAAATGTACAGCTACATTTAAATGTTTGATATCTTTGGATTATTTATATCTTTTTATATACTTCAGAATCATCTTTTGAGTTGAATAAATCTGATTCCCCATACTTAGATATTCCCTTTTGATTAGTGTAAGAGGCCAAAGTGAAATGACTGGTGTATGTATATAAGCTAGTAGCTACAAAAATATTAATGAAATGAAGAAGATGGAGATAGTTTGTTATATTATTATAAACCTGATTTCTAGATTCCTGGTGTATCTGGATGCAATTTCCTTGGAAACTCATACTAGAAACTACAAAATATTACTTAACTGAAATTCNAGTGAAATGACTGGTGTATGTATATAAGCTAGTAGCTACAAAAATATTAATGAAATGAAGAAGATGGAGATAGTTTGTTATATTATTATAAACCTGATTTCTAGATTCCTGGTGTATCTGGATGCAATTTCCTTGGAAACTCATACTAGAAACTACAAAATATTACTTAACTGAAATTCCCATTTGGTCAACTTATATATGCACTACTTTCCTTTTTAGGTTCGTAAAAATAAAATTTATGAATAGGTGCTTTTTGGCAGTATAACTAGAAACACATTAGTAAAGCAACACTTTGGGTGTTACCATTATTAAGAATGCTTATATTTCTGAAATTTGAAATCCACAACATCCTTAACATTCACATTTCTTAACTGTCTCAACATCTTGCTTGAGTGATGTTTTATACTTTTGTGTCTACAGTTTTTGCTTTTCATGTTCTCCCAGTCAGTTTGCCTACCCACCACTGATTCTACTTGCCTGCCTGTCAAGCAGATTCACATATTGTTAACCATTTTTAAAACCCCTTCTCTTACAATGTCAAAACTGTTAAGTTGATATAGATATAGATTTTCTATAACCAGTTCTTTAATCAGAATCATTCTTAACATCTGCTTTCTCTACTCCTAGGCAGAAGTACATTACTAGAGAAAATTATCAGACCAGTATGATACAGGAAGTTACTGTAGATTCATGCATCTTCAACAATGCTGCCTCTGTTGTTTGGCAAATTTTTTATCCCTTGTTCACTTTTATAATACTTCACTTCTTAAAGTAATTATTATAAACCACTTCTTTGTTCCTCAAGCTGTCAGTGTAATCAAAAGTCATCTCTATCTTCTGACCATTGAGAAACTAGCTTGTAGCAAGCCATTCACCCTGCCATCAGTATTCTGTAGGAATACATAGTGAAGAAGATGATTCAGACCATTCCCACATCAAACACACATACCTTACATATTCTTTTTTTTAATTTCTCTGTATTGAGCCATCTTCTCTTGCTCGTTTACTTTGTCGGAAAAGCATTTTTTTCTTTCTATGCTTCTGCTTCCTACCCTCTTAGTCTGCTCTAGGATCTTCAGAAAGTTATTCCTTCTTTATCTTGTATTTCTACTTCTCTTGCTCTAAGTTTATGTGTTTAAAACAAAACTTTGCTCAGTTTTTATCCTTTCAAGCTATAATACATCCCTTTCATGTTTTTACTACCAAATTTATAAAAAAATGCAGTTTTTATTCATTTCCAGTCATTCTTATTTTTCCTTGTTTTCAGCATTCCTCAGAATAATTTTTTAAAATAATGTATGATTTCTTTGGCTGTTACAGAAAATAGAAAAATAACACTATTGTTATTCATAAGACTATTGTTAACATTTCTTTATGTATTTTAGTCTTTTTGATAGACATATATATCATTTTTGTTTTACAAAATTGGAATCATAGTAATATGTAGTAAGTTATGTCTTTAAAAAACTATATTGTAAGCATTTTCTTCAACCGTTTTGATATTCTTCAAAAAAAAATATTTTTATGGCACCAAGTTCTATGAATTTTTGACATGAGTTTTTATTTCCTCCCCTATGGTAGATTCCTAGAAATAGAATTCTTAGGTCAAGCATAAGAATTTATTTCGGGCCATATATATTATAAAATTGCTTTCCAGTAAGTACTGATTTCTAATCACCAACATTGTGTAACTGCAGCCTGTTCAGCACAAGATATTAATCACATTTTCTTAATTTTTATAATTTGAGGGGCAGATCATGGTATCTTATTAACCTATAGTTTTTAAATACTAGTGAAGTTAATATTTTTCATATATTTGTAAAAAAATTTTAATCTGTTTCCAAATTCTCTCTTACTGTCCTTTTCCTCTTTAGGAATTTTTATTAATTATAAGAGCTCTCTTACATGATTTTCATTTTTATGTATTAATTATTATCTCTCAATCTTTTTAATTTCTGTAATTTTGCTTAGAGAGTTCTGTCTTAAAATCAATTAAATAGTTACATTTCCTTCTAGGTTTTTAAGTATTTATATTAATTTTTTATCCCATCTGGAATGTGTTTTGATTTATGGAATGAGAAATGGAACCACATTGAGTGTTGGAAAATAGTCTATTTCTATAATTTGTTATAGAATTTGTCAAAGACTATATGTTTCCCATTGACTTGATATCATCTTTATCAGATATTAAGCTGTTTCAAAGCTATCTGTTTATTGCTATTAATTTGTCAATTTCCTGGAGATGTTACTGTTTATTACAGCTTTATAATTTAGTATCTGATAGGATCAATCTTCTTCCTCATTTCATCCAAACACATTCTTCTTTTTGTAGATGTTCTTACCTGTTTTTTCTACCAGAGTTTTGTTAGAATTATGATATTGTTTTCCAGGGGAGAAAAATCCCATTGATATTTTGATTGGATTTGCAATAAAACTTTCCTGTGGAAAGAGTAAACACCCTTATTATCATCATTCTTCCCATTCTGGCTCAGAGGGTAAAGCATCTGCCTACAATGTGGGAGACCTGGGTTTGATCCCAGGGTTGGGAAGATCCCCTGAAGAAGGAAATGACAACGCACTCCAGTACTCTTGCCTGGAAAATCCCATGGACTGAGAAGCCTGGTAGGCTACAGTCCATGGGGTCACAAAGAGTCAGATATGACTGAGCGACTTCACTTTCACTTTCCCGTTCATAATCATAGAGTGCTTTTTATTTGTTCTGAGACCCAGACATTACTTTTAGGGGTATATTTTACTTTTGTGTTAGTATTCTGAGTAGAATCTTTCCCCTCATTGTATTTTGTATCCAAATACCTAATGAATTCTCTTATTGATTTTATTTTATTTTTTGCCATTACCAAATCAGGAATTTATTTATCTTAATATAAATATAAATTTATTTATTTTAATTGGAGGCTAATTACTTTACAATATTGTGGTGGTTTTGCCATACACTGACATGAATCTGCCATGGGTGTACATGTGTTCCCCATCCTGAACCCCCCTCCCACTGCCCTCCCCGTTCCATCCCTCTTGGTCATCCCAGTGCACCCTGGGATGACTCTTACTGATTTTAAACATTTTACAAGTTGTCTCACTCTTAGGATTTGTTTAGGTGTACAATCATTTTCTGCAAATCATCTCCTTTCAAAAGTAATGACAAAAAAAAGATTATGCTTTCTTTTGCTTATATCATCATGTCTTATTGCACTGACTAAAACTTTCACTACAGTTTTAAATAGCTATAGGAAGACTGGTCATGCCTGTCTTTTCTACTTTTAATAGAAATGACTCTTCTATTTAATCCTTAAGTAAAATATTGGTTATTAGTTTGAAATAGATTATTTTTATCATCCTGAAAAAGTAGCTTGTTTCCTATGAAATTTCATAATGAGCAGGTGTTAAATGTTGTCGGAATCCTTTTCAGCATCAATTCAAGTTTTCATATATTTTTATTTATTTTGCATTCAGCCTTTGCTTTCTCACCGAGTTGATACATATTAATTAGATTGTTTATATTAAGTAATTCTTCCATTCTTGGGATAAACCTTCCTAGGTCCTATGACTTCTTGCTGGGTTAAATTTATTAGAATTTCATATTTAATTAGGGCATGGTTCATCTATTAGAATATTTTAGTTAAATTTTTGTCTGTTCTCATGTTTTTAAAAATTAATGTTACAGCCAGATTCATAAAATGAATATTCAGTCGCTCAGTCATGTCTGACTCTTTACAGACCCATGAACAGCAGGACACCAGGCCTTCCTTTCCATCACCAACTCCCAGAGTTCATGCAAACTCATGTCCATTGAGTCGGTGATGCCATCCAACCATCAACATCCTCTGTCGTCCCCTTCTCCCGCCTTCAATCTTTCCCAGCATCAAGGTCTTTTCAAATGAGTCAGTTCTTTACATCAGGTGACCAAAGTAATGGAGTTTTATCTTCAACATCAATCCTTCTAAGAACACTCAGGGCTGATCTCCTTTAGGATGGACTGGTTCCATCTCCGTGCAATCCAAGGGATTCTCAAGAGTCTTCT
>SJYT01021607.1:216261-332437 GCA_006410635.1 Cephalophus harveyi
TTTTTTTTTTTCTTTTTTACTATTTTTTTTTATTTATTTTACTTTACAATACTGTATTGGTTTTGCCATACATTGACATGAATCCTAAATCCTTTCTGAAGTCATTTACTAGCTCTAATAGCTTTTTAGTCCTTATTGCTTGTACCATACAAATATGGGAATGGGGACAGACAAATGGGGAGGAGGGAGACTTGTCAGATTAATGACATACATACACAGAATGGAAAAAAGAATCCCTTGTACCCAAACCAACCCCCACCTCAACCTAAGATGTCTCTCTGAGCTACCTGTAACATTTTTATTTAAAAGTCTAATATAGCAACATCAGCCCTTTTGATTACTGTTTGCATAGCATCTTTTTCCATTTCTTTTACTTTCTACTTTGTGTCTTTGAATCAGAAGTACATTGGTAGTTGTTTGCTTGAGTCATTTATTGTTATCTTGGAAAGCCAAATTTCATACAAGAAGCTTGATTTGAGGAGCATTTTTAATTTTAGAACTAAAACTAAAATGTCTCAGAATTTGTCAGTTATTTCATAAAGTTTTATAGTATTTATATATGAATTTCTTATAAGTAATTTGGAGAAATGGATCATTTCTTATTCATCTCTGTACTCCTACTTAGTTCTAAAACACAATCCCTCTAACTCTGGGATTCAGCTACATTGTACAATAGGCAGCTCTTGAGATGCTTTGTGCATTCACACCTATGTGTCTTTCCTGATACCTTCTCTTCTTCATCTGTCAAATCTTAGTTACCTTTACTGAACTTAATATTACCTTCTCTTTTAAATTTCTAATTTCTCAGTCAGAAGTAATCATGCTTTTCTTCTGTCCAAATCACAATTTTGTAACTTTCAGAATTTTTTACTTATAGTTACTTAGATCTCTCTCTGTAGATTATAAGGTTTAATTCATTTTCATCTTTTTTATTGCCCCATATTATTGGATAAATTAATGATTGAATGAATGGTGAAATCTTTTGTTTTATAGCCGAGAGACACACAAGATTGCAGTATTTTATGTTGCTGAAGGACAAGAAGACAAACATTCCATTCTCACCAATACAGGAGGAAGTCAAGCATATGAAGATTTTGTAGCTGGTCTTGGTTGGGAGGTATTGTTTCTAAATTATATAAATATCATTTTATTTCTGTTTGGAAACAGCAGTTTTCTTTTTCCTTTTAGTTTACTTTAGAAGCATTATTTTAGGAGACTCAGCAGCTTAATGGATTTGTTATTGTTTCTGCCTTATATCTCATCTACAAAGACAGTAGCAATTGGGACTTAGGAAATCTTTTGACTGTTTTATCATATAATATATTGTCAGAGTGTGCTAAATTCATAGACTTAAAAGATCCAGATTTTCCTCACAATTATGACCATTAGACTAGTGATCTTAAAATGAAGATATAAATATTCTAGGACTCTTCCAAGGATTCTGACTAACCATGTTGGCATGGTTAGTTATGAGGAGATAAGTTTCTAGATCCTCAACTTTACTAAAATTAATGTGTGAGAACCCTTCTACCAGTCTCTTGCCTCTCCTTTTCTCTTCTTCATCTTTGTTAAAGTATACCTCTTACTCAGCTGTGGTCTGCATTGCCCTCTAAGGTTTGGTACCCAAAAAAGAGACAGTTCATTCAAGAGGGCATGTTCCTGAGAGCATCTCCAATCGCAAGGCAGGAAATAGTGGAAGGTGCTGCACTTTATGTCATGCTAGCAACCAATTCATGTCAAGGTTCCTGAACCAATTTGTCTGTGTTAATAATTATAGCTGGGAAGTGAGGTGTCGTAATAGATTTGAATTAGTATGTTTATTTAAATTGTAAAATGGTGAGGCAGACATGTTCTAACAGAAAATGAATTTGATGTGGCTGATTGATTTGTCATTAATAGCAGACATTTTATATATATTGGGTCAGCAAAATTTGTGCTCTGAGATTCTGATGAGTATACATATATATTCATCATATATTAAAATTTTAATTCATATTTTAAAATATATATAAATGGAGGAACCCACTATTTTTATTTTTAATTTATTCATTGTTGGCTGTGCTGTCTTCATTACTCTATGTGGGCTTTCTCTAGTTGTGTCTAACAGGGACTACTCTACATTGTATGGGTTTCTCATTGCAGTGGCTTCTCTTGTTGCAGAACTTGGGCTCTAGGCACGTGGGCTTCAGTAATTGTGGTGTGAGGGGAAAATATATGTAAAGTACACATATATAACTATAGTATACTGGAAATTGGGCTTCCCATGTGGCTCAGTGTTAAAGAATCCACCTGTAAATCAGGAGATGTGGGTTCAGTCTCTGGGTTGGAAATATCCCCTGGAGAAGGAAATGGCACCCCACTCCAGTATTCTTGCTTGGGAAATCCTATGGAAGAGGAGTTTTGCAGGCTGCAACCCCCATGGACTGTAAAAGAGTCAGACACAACTTAGCAACTAAACACCACCACCACCACCAAGCAGATATTCATGGCAATTATATTACAAACCAGGGGAGGGTTAAAGGACATAAAGTGACATAGGGTTTCTATGTTTCACTCAGACTGGTAAAATGACAACATCGGTAGGCTGTAATAAGGTATGTTTAATATAATAAATACCAAGATAAACCAGTAAGAAGCATATAACAGAAGATAAACTCAAAATGATAACTGAAATCAGGGTTCTAAAATATGTTTCAAGTAACCCGTAGGAGATAGAAAAAATAAAACAGCAAATGTGCAGAGAACCAAAAAAATAAAATGGTGAGCTTATGCTCTAATATATCTGTCATTCAGTTCAGTTCAGTTCAGTCGCTCAGTCGTGTCCGACTCTTTGCGACCCCGTGGACTGTAACCTAAGAGGCTTCTCTGTCCGTGGGATTCTCCAGGCAAGAATACTGGAGTGGATTGCCATTTCCTTCTCCAGGGGATCTTCCTGACCCAGGGATCGAACCCAGGTCTCCCGCATTGGAAGCAGACGCTTTAACCTCTGAGCCACCAGGGAAGCCTGTCATTACAGGAAATATTAATGATCTAAATATAACAATTAAAATTGGCATAGTCAGGACTTCCCTGTGCTCCAGTGGTTAAGAATCCACCTTCCAGTGCAGGAGAAGCAGGTTTGATCCCTGGTCAGGGAACCAAGATCCCATATATTGCAGGGCAACTAAGCCCATGCATGTGCTGCAGCTGCTGAGCCCACATGTTCTAAAGCCTGTACACCACAACTTGAGAGAGAAACCTGCAAATCACAGCAAAGAGCTAGCATGCTGCAATGAAAGATCAGCATGCTGAAAGATCCCATGCGCTTCAGCTGAGACCCAAGGCAGCCAAATAAATAGATAATTTTTTTTTTCAAAAAATTGGCTGAGTGGATTAAAGAACATGACTCACTTATATGCATTGTAAAAGAAACTCCTTCGAGTATAATAATACAGGCTGGTAGAAAATAAATGGACAGAAAAAATTATACTGTGCAAATCTTAAAGCCAGAGTGACTGAATTTATATTGGATAAGGTAGGCTTCAGAGCAGAGAAAATTATCAGAGATAAGGCACATTCTGTAACAATGATAAAAGGGTCAGTCCACTAAGAAGACTTAAAAATCCTAAACGTGTGCAACAAACAACAGAACTGCAAAATATGTGAAGCAGAGCTGATAGAATCGAAAGAAGAAATAGGCAGATTAACCAAAAAATGGAGACTTCACTCCTCTCAACAACTGAGAGAAGTAGACAGAAAATCAGCAAGTGTATAGAGGGTCTCAACACCACCAACAACCAATAGGACCTAATGAACATTTATATAAAACACTCCACCAGCAATATCATAACAGATTTTCATTGTCTAAGGAACATACACCAAGATAGACCATGTATGAACCATTAAAAGAAACTTCACATTTTAAGGTGTTGAAATCATACAGGGTGTTCTCCAACTACAGTAGGATCAAGCTTGAAATCATTAACAGAGAAATAATGGGAAAATCTCCAAACACTTGGAAAAGTTAAATGTCATATAATCCACTTACATAACATTCTTGAAAAGACAGTTTTAGTAGTAAAGAACAAGTTAGTGATTGCCAGGCATTAAAGAGAAGGTGGGGTAGGGGGGAAGTGGATGTGGGTCGTGTAACAGGGCAACACGGGGAATCCTTGTAGTGATGAAAATGTTGCCTCAATCATATCAATATCAGAATCCTGGTTATAATATGGTTCTGCGTTGGGGGAATCTGAGCAAAGAGTACATAAGATCTCTATTATTTCTTAGAACTTTGTAGAGTCTATAATTAATCTCACAGAACATTTAATTTAAAAATCGAGATCTGCATGTTACAGAACTGTTTTACAGCAAGGAGTGCTAAACTTATACTTTCTCCTTTATGTACTCAGAAAATTGACTTGAAACTAAATAACTTTCTCACTAAAAGAAAACAACAAAAATGTACACTTAAAATATCATTTTTTAACCTATCAGCAGAGGTCATACATTTTGATAATATATTTGAGAGCATATGAGGGAAACACTCATGCAACTGTTGGTACAATCTACAGGGAGCAATTTGGTAGTGGGTTTCAAAATCAGAAATGCACATGTCCTTTGACTTACATTTCCACTTTTGACTGTCCTACAGATCTACTTTCACAAATGCAGCACGATATGTGTTCAGTGTTATCCATTGCAGCACTGACTATAATAGTAAAAGATTGGGAAACTCTAAATATCCTTCAAGTAGGGCACTAAATTATTGTACATCAAGAAAACGGACTTCTGTGAAGTCATAAAAACAAAAAGATGAGGAGGCTCTTTACTTACTAATAAGGAGTATTTTTCAAGAAGTTTTAAGTGCATTAAAGCAAGTTGCAGAACATTGTATATCTGTGTTGTATGTGTGTGCACGCACACATGAAGTGAAGTGAAGTCGCTCAGTCGTGTCTGACTCTTTGCAACCCCGTGGATTGTAGCCTGCCAGGCTCCTCTGTCCATGGGATTCTCCAGGCAAGAATACTGGAATGGGTTACCATTTCCTTCTCCAGGGGATCTTCCCGACCCAGGGGTCAAACCTGGGTCTCCCGCATTGGAGGCAGACGCTTTAACCTCTGAGCCACCAGGGAGTTAATTGTATATAGAGAACATTTTTGGAAGCATACTTAAGAAATTGCTTTGTTAGAGTGAAACTGAGTAGCTAGAGATGAGAACTATGGAAGAAAAAATACTGATGTAGCTTTTGAACTTTTAATTGTATGAATGTATTACTGAGTTAAAAATAAATTTAAACCATTATAAATGAGGAAATCTTATGGTAATGGAATGACAGCTAACTTCTTATTTATACATTCAGCCATTAGTAGGATATACTGCTAGTAGAGACATGTTCAGTTCAAATATGCAGAAATTTGCTTTTGTGAGTCTCTCAGTTCAGTCACTCAGTCTTGTCCGACTCTTTGCGACCCCGTGAATTGCAGCACACCAGGCCTCCCTGTCGATCACCACCTCTCAGAGTTCGCTCAAACTCACATCCATCAATCAGGTCAGTGATGCCATTCAGCCATCTCATCCTCTGTCTACTTTGCACTTATTTATATTTTGTGTTTTACAAGCATATATATAGCTGTTTTCTCTGAATGGAGAGATACAAGCAGTGTTTAAGTTTTGGTTTTTTCTTTACAATATTTCTTTGGTTTTCTACAGTGAGCAAGTTACTGGTCTGTACATCGAACAAGTCCAGTGAAATGACCCTGATATTAAATATATCATAATTGGGAAAAAGAGATTTAAAAGTCTTTGCACAGATTAATTTGAAGTTTTTTTAATGCATTTGAAGTGTACATTTTTGTATTTTTGTTATGGGCTATGATAGGTACTAATAATTAGGCAGCCAGTTTTGATGAATGAATATGTCACACCAAAGTAATTATTTAATCAAACTGACATTACTGTTTTTTGTTTTTTTTTTTTAACTTTTCCCCAGATCGTTTCCAGTCTTGATTTTTGCCACTTGGTTTTTACTCTCTGCACTTAATGTCTCCCCCACTGCCTTTACAATTTAACACCTAATAGCCTAACAACATGATGGGCTGCGCTCAGCAGTTGATTCCTTTGAAAATTAGTTCCTACTAATTAGAGATCCTCAGATACTTAAGCGGAGAAGGCAGTGGCACCCCACTCCAGTACTCTCGCCTGGAAAATCCCACGGATGGAGGAGCCTGGTGGGCTGCAGTCCATGGGGTCGCTGAGTCAGACACAACTGAGCGACTTCACTTTGACTTTTCACTTTCATGCATTGGAGAAGAAAATGGCAACCCACTCCAGTGTTCTTGCCTGGAGAATCCCAGGGATGGCGGAGCCCAGTGGGCTGCCATCTGTGGGGTCGCACAGAGTCGGACACGACTGAAGTGACTTAGCAGCAGCAGTTACTTAAGAAGACCTACCAGTGTATAGAATAGTTCTAACTAATAATTCTGGGACAAGCCATGGTTGGTAGTTTGCAAAAGACTTCATTCCCCATATTTTTGCAAAATGAGAGACTTGAGTCTTTTTCCATAGTGAGTTTAGTTTGGTTTTTTTTAATAAACATTATGTGTCTTTTCATTGCTTCTAGGTAAATCTTACAAACCATTGTGGTTTCATGGGAGGACTACAAAAAAATAAAAGCACTGGATTGACCACACCATATTTTGCTACCTCTACAGTTGAAGTAATATTTCATGTGTCAACAAGAATGCCTTCAGATTCTGATGACTCTTTGACCAAAAAAGTAAGTGCTAAGGAAAAAAGTGCTCAGAGTTAGAATCTTAGTAAAATATGTGAGCAAGTAAATCTAATTGATTAAGAGCTATTTCTGAGTACTTTGTTCTTCATCTAGTACTGTCTTAAAAACCAGTAAATAACTGTTGCAGAGTAAACTGTTTTCCTGAATGATATGATTGAAGGTTATAGTCTTAAAAAAGCATTTGCCTTCAAGAAAATGGGCGTTTGACAAATTGAAAAACTACTGTATATGTTCAGATTGGTGAAATTATAATTCACGTCCCCACACAGAGATGGATATAACATTTATATTGATTGAGGGAAAGGGAAAAAATGAAAATGTAAATTATTATAAAGCATTTAAAATGTGCTTTATAATAAATTTTAACTAAAATTAATATAGTAGATAAAATAAGTCTTAATTCATTAAAATAGATTTTACTGCCTTAGGATTTATGAGCGGTATAGTGAGATGGTTTTAATGACCCATGTCTTTTAAAACCTTCACCACCATTTTGCTGTAGCTGACACCAGCATTCAAAAATCATTCTAGTGACCACAGACATACCCTGGAATAAAGTTGTGTGTGCTCAATCCATGTTTGGTGTTTTTAGGGAGAAACATTTTTCAAGTGAAACCTTGTCCACCATTTCTTTTATCTTCTTTTTTTCCTATCCCTCAGTTTATTCGAAACCACTGCTGAATGTAACCTGCTTAATATGGTAGATCATTTTACTCAATACTCTTATGTTACTTAATATCAGAGCTCATCACAGTTCATTAATAACCTATGCAAACAGTTTCATACTTACACTCTTTTGAAAAGGAACTTCAGAATTCCTCTCAAATACTTTATGAGATTGAATTAATACCCTTGATGTTTTTTGTTTACATTTTAGAATACTGTTGGAAATTTCCTACTAAATGAGTAATGGTTAGAATAACTAATATATGGGTGCTAATTAGATTGGAATGAATAGTAAAGGTATAGGTAATTGATGCTTAGGAAGGTAAGTATATTTAGTCACATTTTCTATAGAATATCCTAGCATATAGTTGTTAGTAATACAGAATGAGACATAAATACTAACAAGAAAATGGTAAAGAGTTGGGTTGGTGTAAAACTTCAGTTAAGCACTTTCTTCCATCTCCTTATTTTAAATCTGTATAAAAATAAGCCATACCCAAATTAGAGACAATTATGGGTATAATGCAAAAAGATAAATTATTGTAATCCTTAAGAATTTATCAGTGATCCTCATTTTCATAGAACCGTAGATACAACTTTTAAACCCCAGAGCAGAGTCTAAAATTAGTAGTATCTTCGATTGCAAACATAAGAGCAGAACAAAATATATCATTTTTTGTTGAAAAATTTTTAAAGAAACTTATGTAGGATATTTTTACTTCAGTACATTAAACCTGATGGTTATAAAGTACTTGAAGTTGTATTTTTACAACCTTTGTAGAAATGTCTTAAATTAAGATTTCTTATTTTCTTCATAGCAGTCACAAAGGTCTTCCTTAATTATTTAAGGAGAATCTGAAATGGATGTTTAGCAAAGCAAAATTAATTTTGGAAATGTGTTAACATCATTTAAGAATAGTTAAATGGTTGAGTTCTAATTAAAATTATACGCTAAATGGTGAAATTTTTAAGTATTGGATATATTAGAGTATATTGAGGGATTAAACTTTAAATACTAATAGTTTCATTTATAAGCACAGAAATTTTTATTGTGGTAAAATATGTATATAAAACATAAAATTTACCTTTTTAATCATTTTAATATGTACAATTCTTTGTCATAAAGTACATTTACAGTGTGGTACAGCCATCACAAACATTGATTTCCAGAACTTCTCCATTTATTTCAAAATATTTTTTGACCTACGTGTTGCTTAGAACTGTGCTGTTTAATTTCCAAGCATTTGGGGCTTTACCAGCTATCTTTTTGTTATTGATTTCTAGTTTAATTCCATTGTGGTCTAAGAGCAGACATCATATGATTTCTATTTTTTTTTTAATTTGTTAAGGTGTGTTTTATGGCCCAAGTATAGTCTATCTGGTGAATGTTGTGTGCGAGTCTGGGAAGAATGTGTAATCTGCTATTGTTGAATGAAATAGTCTATAAATGTCAATTATACTCACTTGATTGATGAAGCTGTTAAGTTCAACTATATCCTTACCAATTTTCTGCCTGCTAGATCTCTCCTTTTCTGAGAGGGGTATTAAAGTCTCCAACTATAATAGTGGATTCTTCTGTTTTCCTTGCAGCGCTGTCAGTTTTTGCCTCACATAGTTTGACACCCTGTTGTTAGGTACATACACCTTAGGATTGGTTATGTCTTCTTGGAATATTGACCTCTTTATCATTAGGTTATGCCCCCCTTTATCCTGGGTTATCTTCCTTGCTCTGAAGTGTGCTGTCTCTGAAATTAGTATAGTTACTCCTGCTTTCTTATTGGTGGTATCATGGTATATCTTTCTACATCTATTTACTTTGAATCTGTATGTGTGTCTATACTTAAAGTTGATTTCTTGTAGACAACATACAGTTAGGGCATTTTTTTTTTTTTTTTGTTCCACTCTGACAGTCTCTATGTATTTGAATCATTGACATTTAAAGTGATTATTAATATAATTGGACTAATATTTACCATGTTTGTTATTATTTGTTACTATTGTTACTATTGTAACTATTTGTTACTCTTGTTCTTTGGTTTTGTACTTTACATTTTTTTCCTGCAATTTGTAGTTATAACAGCATTTTACGATTCCATTTCTCTCTTTTCTTAGCATATCATTTGTGCTTTTTTAAAAAATTGTTTTCCAGTTCTTGCCCTAGAGTTTGTACTGTTCGTTTATAACTAAGTCCTCTTTCAAATAACACATGGTGCTTCACTGAAAGTACCTATATGCCCAATTTTTCCCTTCTATCTCTTGTGTCATTGCAATATCATTCATTTCACTTTTACTTAACCACTTCCCTGGTAGCTTAGAGGTTAAAGCGTCTGCCTCTAATGCTGGAGACCCGGGTTCGATCCCTGGGTTGGGAAGATCCCCTGGAGAAGGAAATGGCAATCCACTCCAGTATTCTTGCCTGGAGAATCCCATGGATGGAGAAGCCTAGTAGGTTACAGTCCATGGGGTCGCAAAGAGTCGGACACGACTGAGCGACTTCACCTTCACCTTCACCTTTAACCATGTATATAGATGAGTGTGTTAGGCACTCAGTTGTGTCCTACTCTTCGCAACCCCATGGACTGTAGCCCACTGCTCCTCTGTCCATGCAATTCTCCAGGCAAGAATACTGAAGTGGGTTGCCATTCCCTTTGCCAGGGGATCTTCCTGACCCAGGGATCGAACCCAGGTCCCCTGCATTGCAGGCAGATCCTTTACTGTCTGAGCCACCAGGGAAGCTCTTATATACATAAGCATACATTATCAAATACATTGTTGCCATTTATTACCTTAAACTATTATGTTAGATCAATTAAGAATAAGAAAAATAAGTTTTTATTTTGCCTTCAGTTATTGATTCTTTTTTTTTTTTCTCTTAAGATTTTTTTTTTAATTGGTTTTGCCTTACATCAACATGAATCCGCCACAGGTTACTGATTCTTTGATGCTTTTCCTTTCTGTATGCAAATCCAAATTTCTATCATGTATCATTTTCCTTCTCTCTGAAAAGGTATTTCTTATAAGGCAGGTGTGCTGGCAACAAATTCCCTCAGTTTCTGTTGTCTGAGAATGTCTTTATTCTCCTTTACTAGTGAAGGATAATTTCACAGGGTATAGAATTCTAGATTAGTAGTTTTTTGTCTCAGCCCTTTAAATATTTTATTCTATTCTGTTCCTCCTTTCATTTCTTAGGAGAAGTCAGATGTAATTTTTAATCTTTGCTTCTCCATAGGTAAAATGTTTTTCCCCCTTCTGGCTTCTCCCAAGGCTTTTTTATCTGTTATTTTCTGAGGTTTGAATGTGATATGCTTAGATGTAGTTTGAGGCCCTTTATCCTGCTTAATGTTCTCTGAGCTTCCCGGATCTGTTATTTGGTGTCTAACATTAATTTGGGGCAATTCTCAATCCTATTGCTTCTGTTTATTTCTCTCCTCTTATACATAAATTTTACACTTTTTGTAGTTGTCTCACAGTTCTTGGATATTGGGAGGTTTTTTTCAGGTTTTTTTTTCCTCTTTGCTTTTTAGTTTCAGAAATTTCTGTTGTTATATCCTGAAGCTCAGAGATTCTTTCTTTAGCCTTGTCCAGTATACAAATGAGCCATCAGAGGCTTTCCTCATTTTACTTACATTGTTCTTTTTTATCTCTAGCATCATTTTTTTTCTTTCTGAGAATGTCCATCTCTCTGCTTACTTTATCCATCTGTTCTTGCATGTTGTTTATTTTTTCCATTAGTGCCCTTTGCATATTAATCATAGTTGTAATTCCCATATCCCTGCCGTATCTTACTCTGGTTTTGATCTTCATTCTGTTACTCTTATTTACACTGAGTCTCCAGCAGTTTGTCAACAACAACTCAGGTTTTCCTGCTCTGGCGCTGGTTCCTGCAGAGGTTTCTGCTCTGTTAAATTGTTATTCATCATATTTGCCTATCCAATTTTGGTTTTGTTTTGTTTTGTTTTGTTTCATATTTTCCCTATGACCTCACTTCTCTGATCTAAGAAGAGTACTGTAGTTAATTTTTCAGTTGTTCAGCTTTTTACTTGTTGCTAGGACAGAGTGTTAACTTCTGTTCTCCTTACTTGCCAGGCTGGAAACTGGAAATCTCAGAACTTTATCCTCCCAAACAGAACTCTATATCCATTAACAATAACTCTTCATTGCCACCTACACCCAGCCCCTAGTAACCTCTAATTTGCTTTCTTTCTTTTTTAATTTTCCAATTCTAGATGTCTTATATAAGTTGGAATAATATAGTATTTGTCCTTTTGTGTCTGATTTCATTTAGCATAATGGTTTCAAGCGTCATTGATGTTGAAGCATGTCAGAATTTCATCCTTTCTATGACTGAATAGTATCCCACAGTACTACCATGTGCATTTTGCTTGTCCATATATCTATCGATAGATACTGGGTTGTTTCCACTTTTTAGCTATTGTGAATAATGCTGCAGTGAACGTTGTCATGCAGGTTTTGTTTGAATTCTATTTTCCGTTCTTTTAGATGTATAGACTAATGAGTGGAATTGCTGGGTAACATGGAAATTATATGTTTGGCTTTCTGAGGAATTGTCCAGCTGTTTTCCAAACTGACTGTGCCATTTAACATTTCCACTAGCCAATGCACAAAAGTTGCAGTTTTTCCACATCCTTGCCATTACTTGTTATCAGCTAATCCTAATAGGTGCAGAGTGTTATGCTGTCTCTGGTTTTGACTTTCATTTCCCTTTTGAATAATGATGTGCATCTTTTCATGTGCTTATTGGCCATATGTATATCTTCTTTGGAGAAATGTCCGTTCAGCTCTTCCACCCATTTTTTAAATTAGGTTGCTTGTAATTTTCTGGTTATGTTATTGGAGTTCTTTATATATTCTAGGTGTTACTGTCTTATCAGATATATAACTAGCAAATACTTTCTCCCATTTTGTGGGTTGTCTTTTCACTCTCTTGATAGTGTCCTTTGATGCACAGAAGTTTTATTTTGATGGAGTTCAGTTTATCTGTGGTCTCTTTTGTTGCTTCTGAATCCAAGAATTCATTGCCAAATCCGATGTGAATATTTTCCCATGTGTTTTCTTCTAAGAGTATTTTAATTTTTGCTTTTATGTTTTGGATCCATTTTTAGTTATTTTTTTGTGTAGAGTATGAGGTACAAGTCTGACTTCATTCCTTTACATGTGGCTATTCATTTGTTGCACTAATGTTTGTTTAAACACGCATTCCTTTAGTGAGTGGTCTTGGCACCCTTGTCAAAAATCAGTTGGTCATCTATGTAAAACTTTACTTCTGAACTCCCTGTTCTATTCCATTGGTCTGAATGTCCTTTTGCTTTAATTAATGCTTTAATTACTATAGCTTTGGAGTAAGTTTTGAAATCAAGTAATATGAATTCTACAACTTCATTCCTCTTTTTCAAGATTGTTTTTATTATTCATAGTCACCTGAGATTCTGTATGAATTTTAAGATTGGTTTTTCTATTTCTGTGAAAAACCTTGTTGGGATTTCAGTAGGATTGCACTGACTCTTTGGATCACTTTAGTAGTCACTTTAATAATATTAAGCCTTTCAATCCATGAATATGGGAAATGTTTCCATTTTTTTATGTAGTCTTTCATATTTTTTCAGCAATATTTTGTAGTTTTCAACATCTTTCTCCTCCTTAAATTTATGCTAATTTTTATTCTTTTAATGTGAGATGTGTATAAGAGACAGGCCTTAGGATTTAAAACACGCATTCCTTTAGTGAGTGGTCTTGGCACCCTTGTCAAAAATCAGTTGGTCATCTATGTAAAACTTTACTTCTGAACTCCCTGTTCTATTCCATTGGTCTGAATGTCCTTTTGCTTTAATTAATGCTTTAATTACTATAGCTTTGGAGTAAGTTTTGAAATCAAGTAATATGAATTCTACAACTTCATTCCTCTTTTTCAAGATTGTTTTTATTATTCATAGTCACCTGAGATTCTGTATGAATTTTAAGATTGGTTTTTCTATTTCTGTGAAAAACCTTGTTGGGATTTCAGTAGGATTGCACTGACTCTTTGGATCACTTTAGTAGTCACTTTAATAATATTAAGCCTTTCAATCCATGAATATGGGAAATGTTTCCATTTTTTTATGTAGTCTTTCATATTTTTTCAGCAATATTTTGTAGTTTTCAACATCTTTCTCCTCCTTAAATTTATGCTAATTTTTATTCTTTTAATGTGTTAAAAATTGAATTGTTTTTACAATTTCCTCTTCTGTTAAAAATGCAGCTGACTTTTGTGTGTTAATTTTGTATTTGTTGAATTCATATATTAGTTCTAACAGATTTTATTGTAGAATCAGGGTTTTCTGTATATAAGATTGTGTTTTTTCAGTGTCTCTAAATAAACAATTCCTTGGTCCACGATTTTGCTGACACAACACCATAGACAAAAATTTTAGTTTTTCTCTCCTTTTAAGTTAATTAATTATAAATGTAAAATTGTATGTTTTAACAATTTACCAAGTAGAATAGGACGGGTATTTTTTTCTAATTATTTAGTGGGTTTTTTTTTTTCAAATTATTAAAAAAAGAATGCAGGCAGATACATGGCATAATTTCCCAGTTGTTTAGTACTGAAATGTAAGAAGTATTGTAACTTTTAAAAATACAGGGGACTTCCATAGTGGTCGAGTGGTTAAGATTCTGTACTTCCAAAGCAGGAGCACAGGTTCAATTCCTGGTCAGGGAACTAAGATCTCACATGTTGTGTGGTGCAGCCAGGATAAAAATATAAATAGGTAGGTAGGTAGAAAAAAATAAAAATGTAAGCATATATTTATCATTTTAAAATTTATAATGCAAGCATGCTGTTACATTAGTTGCTAAAGTAACTATACCTGTTTTATTGAAGAAAATTATCCTGGCTAGATAGGCTTTTTTAACCTAAAGCATTTTAGGAGTTTTTTAACCTAAAGCATGTTGTAGTGAAAAATCTTCAAAAGATCACTTCTTTCACATATAAAAACAAAACCTATCAAAATTATAAACAATATGTAATAAAGTGATATCATTTTGGAAGGTGTAGTTCTCTTGTTTTCTCCAGTAGTAATTTAAGTAATCTTAAAATCTGCTCTGTCAAAGTGGGACTAAATTGATGCAATATTTCACTTAATTCAGTAGAGAGGAAAAATTTACCCTGTTATATAATTCTGTATAAATTATTCTAAATGTTCTTTTCAGAGATCTCAAAAAAGCTTTCTATTTATTGCTCTCTATATGAGGTTTCATTTCACCTATTTTCTCTGCTCAGTGCTCTTCAGAGTCGTAGTATGTAAGATTTTTCTAAGTAAGAAGCTTATATTTTAGCTCTATTATAGTATCAATTTCTTTTTAATAAAAGGTTAAATGCTTAAACTTCATCATAGAATCTAGTTGTCTTATACCAGTTCTCCTTAATTAAAAAATCACTTTCTGTATTGGTATTTTTTCTCCTGAATTTAATAAATTCCAGATTAGTGGTAATAAGTTGAGGCCTTGAACATGTGTCCTATTACAAATGAACAATTGGATATCATTAGGTTGTCCCCCTTTCCTTTGTACATATATCTTTAGGTGTGTTAATCCATTCAGTAGACACATTAATGAGCACTGGTTGAAGTGTAATATTGAAGGAAGTAAGGCTTGTTGACCTCAGCATGGAGTTTAATACCCCTAATTAAATTAGATACTCGACAGTCAGTATAAAGAAATAGCTGTGCCTCTGGCGAGGTAGAATTATTTATGACTCTGGTTCTTTGTTTTAAACTTGATAGTAGAAAATCATTTATATCTATTTTATAGAAACTAATTTTAGTTTTTACTTTTTGTTTAAACTATCATGTGGTAGTTCTGTAAATTATTTTTAAGCATTTTATGTTCTTAGAATTAGAGGTAAATATCTTTGGTAAATAGAGATAAATAAGTGTAGCTGTTTATTTCTTGTCAAGAAAGGCTTTTTCAAGGATCAAAATGATAGCAACAGAATTTTTACAACATGGACTAACTATACTTTTTTTTTTTAACAAATTAACCAAGCATTCAGTCTACAAAGTAGTCTGTCTTAGAAATATTACACCACCATATTAAGAATCTTGATGTAACTCCAGTCCAACCTTCTGTTCTGTAAATTATCTCTACCTGAGGAAGATTGACAGAAAATGGTTAAAAATAATTTCCACTTAACTGGGTTTATTCACCCCTAAAAATCAAAAGTGCTGCAAGCATTGGTATAAAGTGTTCACAGGAGCTTGTCTCATTTCCTCTGTCTCCTTGTTCTAGCCACTTGCTGATACTCTGCTTCATAGGTAGCTGAATCACCGTTTTAGGAATTTGATGAAGATCAAGTTGAGATAATTGTAACCTACTTAGTTGGACTCTCTAGCCTATCTTTCATTTCCTGGACCCCCCAAAAGAGGGGAAAGAAGCACTTTATTTAAGTCAGTTCCCTCTGAAACACTGTTAGTGTCTTGGACAGCAGTTCGTTTTCTGTTTTGAAATTTGGTCACAATAGTTTCGCAAGTAAATGAGCTTTATAGAACTGCTTGGTTTGATTTTAAATCTATTTTTCTGGATTTT
This sequence comes from Cephalophus harveyi, assembly GCA_006410635.1. Classification (NCBI taxonomy): domain Eukaryota; kingdom Metazoa; phylum Chordata; class Mammalia; order Artiodactyla; family Bovidae; genus Cephalophus; species Cephalophus harveyi. The sequence continues at coordinate 232,280 of SJYT01021607.1, forward strand.
ATCTAGAAATAGAATTAAAATACTTCATTTTCCAAAGAACTCTATTCTAGTATAGTCTGGAAAATGAAAATCAAATTGAAGGAATAATAAAAAATTTTTTCATTGTGTTAGTAAAAATATAATTAATGTAATAGTTAATAATTCTGTGGAATTATATACATCATTTTAGTCCCAAATTTAGCCACATTATATAAAATAATTTTAATATAATAAACTCTACCTTTAACCCCAGGTGACTCAGTGGTAAAGAATCTGCCTGCAGTCCAGGAGATGGAGGTTCCATCCCTGGGTCAGGAAGATTCCCCCTGGAGAAGGAAATGCAACCCACCCCAGTATTCTTGTCTGGAAAATTCCATGGACAGAGGAGCCTGGCAAGCTACAGTCCACAGGGTCACAAAGAGTTGGATACAACTGAATGACAAACACCTTTAACCAAGTTTCTATAAATATACTCCTGATGATAAGAATCGAAGATAGAGAAAACCAGGAAATATAAATGGTTCAGAGTAAATTTATCTTATCACTGTGGCTGGTTTAATTTGGATGGTATAGCAGTGGCATCTCATTGCACATAGATTAAACTAATTCCTTACCATGGCCTTCCATGCCCTACAAGATGTGGCTGTTTGCCTGTCTACTTCTTCAATCTCTTCTCTTGTCACTTTCCTTTTCATTTACCAGAACCTGGCCTTGCCAGCTATCATTCTAACCTGCCATCACATCGCGCTCATTCCCAACTCGGGCTTTTCACTTTCTGTTTCTTTCCATTTGAAATGCTCTTTTCCACCTCATCAGGCTTTCTCCCTGGAGGAGGGAATGGCAGCCCTCTCTCGTATACGTGCCTGGAGAATTCCATGGACAAAGGAGCCTGGTGACCTACACTCCACAGAGTGGAAAAGAGTCGGGCACGACTGAGCAACTTACACAAACACACAGCAACTAACATACATACATACACACACAGTCACACACACACAGTCACACACACACACACAGTCACACACACACACGCTTTCTCATCTGCATTGTTCTATTCTCAGACTCACATGACAGTTCCTCAGAGAGACCTTTCCAGACCATCTGAGCTAAGGAAGCCCTCTCTACCCAGTAACACTACCACATTACCCTACTTTATATTTTTAAGCACTTATCACCATCTAAATGGTATATTTAAGTAAAGCCATGAAGTGAAGTCACTCAGTCGTATCCAACTCTTTCCGACCCCATGGACAGTAGCCAACCAGGCTCCTCCGTCCATGGCATTTTCCAGGCAAGAATACTGGAGTGGGTTGCCATTTCCTTCCCCAGGGGATCTTCCCAACCCAGGGATCGAAGCCAGGGCTCCCGCATTGTAGGCAGATGCTTTACCGTCTGAGCCACCAGGGAAGTCGTAAAGCTATAAGTGCAGGTAATTTTATGCTGTACACTATGTAATTATAGAAAAAAAAATGCTAAGTACTATGGTATTATCTTTTTAATAGCATATTTATCAAGTGTCCACTCTGCTAAAGTATTATAATACTAGATGCTGTTCCTATTGCTTCAAGAAGCTTTTCCTAATTACTAGGAATGAATGATCCAGACAGTAAGTGAGTTGTGAAAATGTATGAGATTATATTTTTTCACATGGTTGAAGAGTATATGTTAGTTTATGTTTTGCTACATATGAAGATGAGGGGCAAAGAATGAAGGGCTTGGGACAGTGAGTACTAACTCAGTTTCAATTTCTACACATATACCACTAATCCCCTGAAGTAACTGCCTTAACTTAATTATCTTCTATGCATTCTTCAAATGCCATTATAGTTCAATTGTCTTTGTTATTTGCATTCACAGAAGTATATTTATATCATTGTCTATACTGTTGATTTTTCATTAATTGAATAGTTTTTTACTTTCACTCCACTGCACTTAAAGCTTTGTGAGAAAAGAAAACATGTCTGTTTTTCCTCACCATTGTATCTCCAGTAGCTGGTACAATGCTTCCCTGGTGGCTCGCCACCAGGGAAGAATCTGCCTGCCAATGTAGGAGACCCAAGTTCAGTCCCTGGAGAAGGGAATGGCTTCCCAGTCCAGTATTCTTGCCTGGAGAATTCCATGGATAGGAGAATCTGGTGGGCTACAGTCCATGGGGTCACCAAGAGTGGGACACTACTGAGCGACTTAACATTTTCACAGTGCATTCGGCTCTCAGTGTTTGCCAATGTTTGAAAAAAGGTAGAGAGGAAAGAGAGAGGGGAGGCCTTTTAAGAACTCAAGAACTAGTCCAGCTGTTAGGATGACTACATCTTATGTAGAGCAACAGTAGAGGCATTAGGAAGGAAAGTACAAAAATGGAATATAATACATTTTAAATTTTTTTATGAGCTTGTTAGAGATACTATAAGTGTAGCTGCTCAGTTGTATCAGACCCTTTGCAACCCCATGGACTGTAGCCTGCCACCTCCTCTGTTCATGGGATTCTCCAGGTGAGAATACTGGAGTTGGTTGCTATTCCCTTCTCTAAGGGATCTTCCCGATACAGGGATTGAACCCAGGTTTCCCTGGGTTCAATTGCAGGCCAATTCTTTACCATCTGAGCCACCAGAGAAGCCCAGAGATACTATAAGGAAAACGGAAATTGAAGACTTTCATGCTTTGACCCTATGTAATTATAATTCCTCCAACCATGGGATTTTCCAGGCAAGAATACTGGAGTGGGTTGCCATTTCCTTCTCCAGGAGATCTTCCCAATAGAGATCTTCCCAACCTGCTTTTAATAGAAATAGGGACATCAGGGGATAAGCTGATTTTGTAAAAGAGATGATACAGTTACATTACCTGAATTTTAGTCTCCAGCATCAAATGAATGATTTTCACCGAGGAAATCAATTAACTTTGGAATCTCTCCTGATAATCATGGAAAATGAGAAACACTGTTATTGATAGGCAAACATCTGATTTTCATAAAGGACATGGAACAGGCCACCAAGTACAAAAATTACTAACATTCATGAGCTCCATGTCAGTGCCTGGCAAAATAGGATTATTAAACAGATGGTTTGTGAGCACTTAGGTAATGAAGTAGTGATCACTAGGAGCTAGCATGAGTTCACCATAACAAATCACATCAAAGTAACTTAATTTGTTTTAATAGGATTACTACATCAGGGAAGGCCATACACAGTATAAAGCATTTAACTAAGTCGTTTGTTGTGGACAGGTTGAAGAAATGTGATCTTAATAATAGTTCAATAAGTATATTATTGACTGATTGTGTAATTATATCTAGAGACATAAATTAATTATTTAATGAGAGGCAATGTATAGAGGTGGTTAAAGTGTGGTTTCTGAAACTAACCTGCTTGGGTTTCAGTCCTGGCTCTGCCACACTAGTTATATAACTTTGTCTTTTTAAGCTTCAATTCCTCACCTATAAAAATAAGGTTATACTTACCTTATAGCATTGTTGTGAACATTAAATAAATTATCACAGAGCACTTGGAATAGAAAACACTTAGTAACTATTGAATATTCATTTAACTAAGAAGAACATCTGTAATGACTTGCTGTAAGCCTCCTACCCAGATCTGTCCCTTTTGACATTTTTATCCAAAATCTAAATAAAGACACAAAATTTTGATTTTAAAGATAACCCATATCTAGAAAAGTCAGAGCCAGTATGTTGAATAGAAGAATCATGCTAACAAAAGACCCTGATAGGCTTAAAGATAATCAGAACCCGGTAAGATAAAATTTATTAAGAGCTGTAGTTCTAGTAGTCAGTTGTACCTACTTAAAAGAAAGTTTCTAAGAAAAAGTCTTAAGGGTTTGAATTAACTACAGCTTCCATTTAAGTCAGTGTTGTAAAAATGCAGAGAATAATTGAGTGTACAGACCAAAGAAAGTAGCCTTGGTTGTATTAGAGCATATGTAGATATTATATTCTCTTCCACAGGTGGCACTAGTGGTAAAGAATCTGCCTGCCAGTACAGTAAATATAAGAAACTCAGGTTTGATCCCTCAGTCTGGAAGATCCCCTGGAGCAGGAAATGGCAACCCATTCCAGTATCCTTGCCTGGAAAATTCCATGGATAGAGGAGTCCATGGGGTCACAAAGAGTCGGACACAACTGAGCGACTGAGCACATTACACATTTGATATTGTTCTATTCCACACACCAAAATTTAGTAGAAATATCAGTAAACTGAGATAATGAGGAAAATGAATGTTGGTAAACTTAACCATTTTGTCTTCATAAATTACTAATGATAATCTGCAGCTTATGTTATATACCTTGAATTCCAAAATGACTTCAGTAGCAGTCAAAGTGAATTTGGAAGAGTATTTTGCTTGTCAATCATTTTAACAGACCTGTCCCATATATAGAATTCTTATACTCTATTTCAGAAGTGATTGGCATCTGGGTACAAAAATACGCAGGTAGGAATTCCTTTGTGAGTTTTCAGTATATAGAAAAACTTTCTCAATATACATAATTATATGCATGTTCAGTCACTAAAGTCATGTCTGATTCTTTGTGACCCCACGGACAAGCTCCTCTGTCCATGGGAGTTTCCTGGCAAGAATACTGGAATGGGTTGCCATTTCCTCCTCCAGGGATCAAACCCAAGTCTTCTGTGTCTCCTGCGTTGGTGGGCAGATTCTTTACCACCATGCCACCTGGGAAGCCCAGAGAGAAACCAGTACATAACACACGATCCTTTAAATCGCCCAGAGAGAAACCAGTACATAACACACGATCCTTTAAATCCTTATAAGATAAGGTATAGATAAAATAATTAAAAATATAAAATACTATATAAAATATTTATGTCAAATGTCAAACACACTTCCGAAATTTCCATTAACTGTTGCTGCTGCTGCTGCTAAGTCACTTCAGTCGTGTCCAACTCTGTGCGACCCCATAGACGGCAGCCCACCAGGCTCCCCCGTCCCTGGGATTCTCCAGGCAAGAACACTGGAGTGGGTTGCCATTTCCTTCTCCAATGCATGAGAGTGAACAGTGAAAGTGAAGTCGCTCAGTCGTGTCCGACTCTTAGCGACCCAATGGACTGCAGCCTACCAGGCTGCTCCGTCCATGGGATTTTCCAGGCAAGAGTACTGGAGTGGGGTGCCATTGCCTTCTCCACCATTAACTGTTAACCACTCAAAATTCTTATTTTCAGTAGTCTTTAAAAACTCCAAGATACATGGTAGTGATTAACAATTTCTCCATTTGTTTAATTGTTATATAATAATAATTAGTAATTTAGTTAATTTTATATAACAGGTTTTTAAAGACAAAGATACAAAAACATGCCTCACCATAACAGCATAAAATACTTACTTTTTTAGCATTTGGATATAAATGATAAGGGATGTACTTGAAGCTTTTTCGTTAAAATGACTCAACATGTTCTGAATGACTTTGTTACATGCATGGTTCTATGCCACACATATCTGCATTACAGTATTTTTGTAAATACTGTATTCTTTTCTGTTAAACTTCCATAACAGACTTTTAATACTCTGTGGTAGATATTTGAAGACAAACTTTCATTATAAAATAAAACTACAGTTGCCCTTTTCTCTCATTTTTTTAGATAAGTGGGCACTAGAAATTATAGATAGCTTTGGCAAGAGTTCAAGGGTTAATGTAGCAGATAAATAAAAGGAATTTTCTGTAAATTGAGACCTGCATTATTTCAGTTGTCTTGTCTTTCCTAACCTAACTCATTTAATTTTAAAAAGTAAATACTTAAATTCTTCCTGACAGTGTGCTCAGCTTTTACTATCGTTTATTACTTCAATTATACTTGATATCACTTAGAACAATCTGCCATTTGGAAATCTCAGTATAGCCTGGAGCTTAGTATTAGATCTGGCTGCTATTGTAACATGTACAGCATATGACATTAATGTATCAAAATTAGATTGGATCATCCCTCCTGGTTAAATTTATTTCACATTTCTTTTGTATTCAGTTAACATAAACCTATTAGGGAAGCTGACACATGGGGATGGCTGTATAGGAAGGATATTTTTAAAGTATTTTGATTAAAAAATGAAATTATAGAGCCATAGCTTTTCTGAGTTGTGTAATCTTTTTTGGTTTTTAAAAATGTCACAATGCCCAAGCTGTGCATTTATATCATTCAAGGTGTGTGTGTGTGTGTGTGTGTGTGTGTGTGTGTGGTAAATAATGATAATTAAAACTTGAAATGAACATTGTTTTGATGTTTGAGGTCTATCATCATGTATTTAGGGCAATAAGCACGTTTATGTTTTCCAAAAAGAAACTTTAATCCACTTAAACCTAAAGAAAAGTCTTCTCTAAAAGAAAATTAAAATCTCTATATTTCGAAAATAATAGATCCTGCTCTATAGATTTAGCTAGGCACTGTCTTTAGAGTAATAGCTGGCACTATCTTATAATCCGTCAAAGAAGAGAGGACGTTTCTTACTTAGGAATATAAATTTTAAAGTTCAGGGATTTACCTTGTGTTTTCACATACTTAATTTTATTCATAGTGATTAGGATTTTCTAGATAGATTGGTGTTGGGGACTTTTAAGAACCACTAGAACATTGGTTCTTGGCTTTTTTTGTGTGTTACCTAGTCCTGTATGACGGAGAAGGCAATGGCACCCCACTCCAGTACTCTTGCCTGGAAAATCCCATGGATGGAGGAGCCTAGTAGGCTGCAGTCCATGGGGTCGCGAAGAGTCGGACACCACTGAGCAACTTCACTTTCACTTTTCACTTTCGTGCACTGGAGAAAGGAAATGGCAACCCACTCCAGGGTACTTGCCTGGAGAATCCCAGGGATGGGGGAGCCTGGTGGGCTGCCGTCTATGGGGTCGCACAGAGTCGGACACAACTGAAGCGACTTAGCAGCAGCAGCAGTCCTGTATGATAGACTCTTCTCAGAAAAATACATAGAATTTGCAAAATACATAGATTCCCTTGAACCCAGATTAAGAACTCCAGGGTTAAAAGATGACAGAAGAGAACCTTTTATTAACTGAACTTAATTCCTTTCTTTGTTTGAATCACACGTTTGTAATCCTGCCGTGTAGTAAGTAAGCCAAAATAAATCACTATTTCAAAAACAGAAATTGCCTGTATTTTAGTTCATACTAAGAATATTGACAACACTTACCCTAATTTTCTCTTGCACACATTTCTGTCTACAGTATCTCAGGTTATCTGAAGGCAATTGAAAAACCCGTGAGTTAGGCACCAATAATGGACTCAAATGTTTGCAGTGGCAGAATCAGTAAATGTACCAAGATAACTAAACTGTATATTAAAATACATGTTTAAACATATTTCCTTGAAGAAAACTCAGTACTGATGGATATTAAGTTAATTTTTCTAATAACTTAGTAGAACTCTAACTTTTAGATACTTTTTATAATTTTAATGAACATAATGTTAACTCTGATTGCCAAGAACACCTTCATAGGCAAAATTTCATAGGCAAAGAAAACCTGGAAATAAATTTGTTAAGCCAAGTATAATCAACTTTCTCTTACTCCAAAGGTAATTTATGAATTATTTACTTCTCTTCCTGTTGCCTCCTTTAGTCCCTTTCACTTTGAGTCAGAAGCACTTCCAGAGAGTGGTCAGGAAAAAAGAACAGTCTTAAGTCACTTTTTAACACACTCTTTTATTAAACAATTTTTGAAAAGGTTTGGTAGTGGAAAATTGTTACAATTGCTGGTTAAGAAGAGTAGACTGTATGTGAATCTTTTTTAATCTAATTTCTGTTTACCATTGACTGTAGACAGTTGAAAATTATCTGGTCTTCTGCAGCATCTCCTAACATCTTTTTGAGTGTTTCTGTTTTGCATGTTGTGAAAAATGGTCAAGTGAAGTTTTAAAAATATTTTAAAATTTTCTTTCCCTTTTAATCTTTTTCTAGTATGTTGTCAGTAGCTGTATGACAATATTCACAGGGCTTTTCTCAAGCACTATGAACTATTTTCTTGGTTTTCCAGTTGAGACATTTAGGAAATGATGAAGTGCACATTGTTTGGTCAGAGCATACTAGAGACTATAGGAGAGGAATTATTCCTACAGAATTTGGTGATGTCCTTATTGTAATATACCCGATGAAAAACCACATGTTCAGTATCCAGATTATGAAAAAACCAGAGGTAAGAATTCTTTATCTTACATTTTAATAAAATATTTTGAGTTCTATGTGGATTTGTGAGTTTTTCTCTCAAATGAATTAGGCTATGTAAAAATGGAGAGGGCGATGAGACACAAACTTGAGTAGCTATGTGAATTGTCCAAGTCTAGTTCAGAAGGAGCTAAAACAGGAAAAACAGAAACTGTACTTGAATGGGACAAGGCTAGGTAGTGCCAGAGTGGAAGTTCCTTTACACTAAGCTCACAAAAAGATTTACCTTTATTAACAGGATGATTTAGAGTTTCCTAAAACACAAGTAATCATTCCCTTTTAGAACAGTATGATTCCTATATTTTTAGTTGATACATTTTGTTACGATTACATGATTATTTAGTTATGTCACTTAATAAATGAGAATTCTACAAAGTTTAAAAANCCTTTATTAACAGGATGATTTAGAGTTTCCTAAAACACAAGTAATCATTCCCTTTTAGAACAGTATGATTCCTATATTTTTAGTTGATACATTTTGTTACGATTACATGATTATTTAGTTATGTCACTTAATAAATGAGAATTCTACAAAGTTTAAAAAAAGCAAGTAGTTCTAGTTGAACGTATTACAGGGCTGAAACACCTGCAGAAGTATTTTCTTTCAGAAGAATAAAAGTTTGGCAGTATTTTGGTGTGTTTATTATTTATTTTTTTGAGGACAGTTTGTTTATGGAAAAGCTAGTTTTTGACTGTTGATCATGAATCTTCTTGAAATGGATTGTTTCCCATGTGTGAAACAATGCTTATGGCTTATGGCCAGATTTTTTTAGAATTCATCTAATCAGAGGTCAGCAAATGATGGCCCGTTTCCTGTTGTTTTCGTATAACCCACAAGCTAAGAATGTTACATTTTTAATGGGTTTTTCTCATTTGAAAAATTGAAGAATATACAGCAGAGAAATATGTGGCCACAAAACATACAATATTTATTGTATTATCCATAGCTCATGTCTTTGCCTTTAGCTGCCATTTGTACTAGCCATATTCAAATGGAATACTTTTGAAAATATCAGTCATTTGATAGTAGTGACAGATCTTTTTCTAATAAACCATATAATAAAAAGTGTTTTAGGTTCATTGGTAAAGCTGGCATTGCGTGAAAATAATAAAGTAACTTGAAGTGTTGGATTTTTATATACAATTGAAGCTACAAAAATTGGAAAATTGGCAGGTAGTATAAGTTGTTTAATCAGTTACATGAAGCACATAATTCTTCTGAATGGAACCCCTGTAGACCTTTGGCATTTTTTGTTTTGTTTGTTGTCCTAGTATGAATGACCCATCTTGGCAGAAAATTTGAATAGCATTTCTACTAAAGGAAGAACTAAAGAGGAAGCAGAAAGGTTGTTTTATATGCAAACTGTTTTGATTGTTGTTATTTACAGCCTTTTTCCAGTTTGAATTGTTAAATTATTTTGATTTCTCAATCAGGTTCCCTTCTTTGGTCCACTCTTTGATGGTGCTATTGTGAATGGAAAGGTCCTACCTATTATGGTTCGAGCAACAGCTATAAATGCAAGCCGTGCTCTGAAATCACTGATTCCATTGTATCAAAACTTGTATCCTTTTTAACAGTTGGTTTAACAGTTGTTTTCTACTTTCCAAGGTAACTTCTTCTAATGGCTAAGACCTATGGAGTTCTTGTTTATTGACATATAGATGATGGAGTGTTCCTCCCCAATGTTTAAACAGTTATGGTATTTTCTTTTATACAGTTATAGTCAGTACTTATCTTTTGGTTAATTAATTAAAGCACCATTATATACTAGGTGGTCTGCTAATCTGGATGTGCAGAGATAACCAAAACAGTCATTGCAAAGTACTCAGTCTAGTTGAGGAAATATATTGTTTTCAGTATCTATACTGTAATAAGAGTTATGCACGGAATGTTCTGCAAGTTATTATAACAAGGGGCCTCTCAGCTGGAAGGGATGGTGGTATCGGCAAACATTTCTGAGAATATAAGGATTGACCCAATCTTGAACGATGAATGAGTTAATCAGGTAGATGAGATTAAGAAGAGTATTCCAGGCAGAAGGAATAACATAAACAGAAACATGGAAGTATGAGAGGACGTGGAGTGTTTTAGGACATGACTTCTGGAGCCAGATTGCCTGGACTCAAATACTGGTCACCTCTTCCTAGTTCTGCAGCTCTGGGCAAGTCATTTAACTTCTCAGCCTCATTTCCTTATCCTTAAAATGAAGAATGATAATAATATCTAGCCTATAGTGTTATGAGAACTGAATGAGTCAATATGTGTAAAACTCTTTGAGCACTGCCTGGGACGAAACATGCACACAGTTTTAAAATTTAAATTGTTTTCGTTACTCCTTCATAAAGTGGATTTGTGTCTTCATATACTTTTTCTATATGATTAAAAACATTTCAGTTATTTCTCTTCTACATAATAAACTGTAGATGTTAAGCTTTACAAGGAAGGCTTTTTAAAATATCCTATTGCACATGAAATAGATTTATCATAAGTCTACAGCATATGTTTTCTTTTAAGAAACATTGACTTAAGTAACCTGATTTCTGTGTAATTTCTCATGTATTCTGACAGTGTGGAATAGAATTATAGGTAGATTCTGACGTGTTACATTGATTAATTAAGCTTAGTGACATTTATATAGCATTTCTTTTTTTTAATATAAATTTATTTTAATTGGAAGTTAATTACTTTACAATATTGTTCTTATTTGTAGTGGTTACATCTTCATTTACTTCTAGTTGAAAACTCAGATTTGAAGTGGTCATTGTTATGAAATGTAAAGATTCAGTTTATTATTTCCTGAATATCTCTAGAAAGCTTATTATGCATAAACTAATTTTGTCCACATTGTCAACTCTACTGCTGACGTCTTTGTGACCTTTGCCTTTTGATAGTTTCCCTGATCCTGATGTTCATCTTGAGGTTAGTGTTTTCCATCATTTCATTTAAGACACAGTAGAAAGGATACCTTAAATCTTTTTTTTTTAATTGGAGAATAATAATTTTACAGTATTGGATGGTTTTTGCCATACATTGACATGAATCAGCCACAGGTATACATGTGTCCCCCCATCTTGAACCCCCTCCCGCCTTTCTCCCCTCCCTATCCCTCTGGGTTGTCCCAGAGCACCAGCTTCGGGTACCCTTCTTCATGCTTCGAACTTGCACTGGTCGTCTGTTTTACATATGGTAATACACATGTTTCATCCCACCCTCACCTTCTCCCACTGAGTCCCAAAGTCTGCATCTGCTTTGCTGTGCTACATGTAGGGTCATTGGTGCCATCTTTCTAAATTCCATATATACGCATTAATATACAGTATTTGCCTTTCTCTTTCTGACTTACTTCACTCTGTATAATAGACTCCAGGTTTGTCCACTTCATTAGATGTGTTCCTTTTTATAGCCTAGTAATATTCCATTATGTATATGTACCACAACTTTCTTATCCGTTCATCTCCTGATAGAGATCTAGGTTGCTTCCATATCCTGGCTATTGTAAATAGTGCTGCAGTGAACATTGGGGTACACGTGTCTCTTTCAATTCTGGTTTCCTCAGGGTCGCATGGAAGTTCCGTTCCATTTTTAAGGAATCTCCACACTGTTCTCCATAGTGGCTGTACCAGTTTGCATTCCCACCAAGAGTGTAAGAGGGTTCCCTTTTCTCCATATCCTCTCTATCATTTATTGTTTGTAGACTTTTGGATGATGGCCATTCTGACTGGTATGAGGTGATACCTCAGTGTGGTTTTGATTTGTATTTCTCTAATAATGAGCAGTGTTGAGCATCTTTTCATGTGTTTATTGGCCATCCGTATGTCTTCTTTGGAGAAACGTGTGTTGTATTTTGGTGATTAATTCTTTGTCAGTTGTTTCACTTGCTATTATTTTCTCCTATTCTGAGGGCTGGCTTTTCACCTTGCTTATAGTTTCCTTCATTGTGCAAAAGCTTTTAAGAATGCCTTAAATCTTTTGGGAAAGTGATGAGAGTGTGATTAGAGTGTAATACAAACCTCTACTTGCCTCTTGTGTCAATAGGAACTCAATTTATTGAACTAACACAAACTGTTTCTGGCCTGAGAGACAAACAGCATGTAAGATGCACATCTTACCAAGTAGTTCAAGTATACCAATGAAAAGTGAGGATATGGCCTAATTTCCTTTACCTGCACCTCTTGGAGACTATTTCCCATTTGCATGTTACACTAGAGGTATAATAGCTGGATTTGCAGTTAGAAACATTGATTTTAATCTGAGGTCTGCCTTGTGATCATAGTCGAGTCCCAGAATATCTTAACCTAACTTTCTTCATCTTTAATAAAAAACATGCTAATACCCATCTCAGAATTGTGGCAAAGAATAAATGAGAAAATGAATTTTAGATGCGCCTAGTAAATGAAATAAGGTACATTATTTTGTGCCGTGATTAATTCTGTTATGTGTAAAGATTACAGTCAATATAAAACAACTCTACCCAACAGCAAGGAATTGCCTAATTGGGTTTTTATATTTGGTTGGTTGGTTGGTTAATCGATTGAATTGGATTTTCAGGCTTGTTTCATGAAGTTCTTATAGTTAATCTTGCTGAGACATTAATAGATACCACACTGGAGAAAATTCTAAGATGAAGAGAGAGAATTTAAGATGAAAACAGTAAACATGAAGATTTTACCCAGCAGATATGAGGAACTTCTATCAGGAAAACCACTTCAGCAACAATCAGTAAAAATATTAAATCAGATCAAACAAGTTTTTCTTGACTTGGAAGCTTGAATTTAGAAGCTGAATAGAAGTTGTTTCCCCATACTATTTAAGTATATAGTAGAGATATTCTTAGCCTTTGCTAATCTGAAGAACTGTTCTCTTTTCAGAAAGGTTCACAAAGATGTATGTTAATTTTAAATATTGAGGGAATTGACAATATAGGTAGATTACTTGATTTTTAAGTGAAAGTTTATATAATTACAGCTTAAATTTTATCCTAGGAACATCTTCTGTATCTATGAATCTAATGCTGTTCACTAAATGAGGACAATATTGATTGTCATATGCTGCCCAGATCGATCATGCTGGCAGCCAGAATTACAGTAATCTGTCAGTATTGATGACTGTCTTTCAAGCTTTGAAACCTCTTCTTCACTTCACTTGTCATTTCTTGCATTACTTGTACTTGAAAAGCATTTCCTTACAACTTTGACTTTGTCAGCTAGGTTTTTTTTGTTTTGTTTTGTTTTTGTCTTGAGCTCAATTTCTTGGTTTGATCATGCAGTTAGAATTGAAATGCATCACTGGGGAGGAAGAGTAGGCACATTCTGGGTAACCATTGGACCTAAGGACTATTTCAGGTTGATGTTTAGCCATCATTTAGTAGTTACCTTTTGAAAGAGAGCGTGTGTGTGTGTTGGTGTGGGGTTTGGTTTTTTTTTTTAGTTGTTTTTGACTTCTTTGTAAGATTATAATTCTAAAACATCAATTTCATGATTGATGTTTTAGAATTATGGCTTTTTCTTAAATAAAAGTTTTAAATGATTTGTTTTGATCCCAGAGACATAACTGTGTATAAATGTTAAATATGTTGATATTACATACATCCTGTTTTTCTTTAATGTGAGATTTATTATACAAAGAAAATTTTCAGAAGTTACAGTATATAATCACATTGTATTTGGGTTCTCAGAGAAACAATCAGTAGGATGCATATTCTTAAGTATATATATAGAGAGAGGTTGATTTTAAGGAATTGACTCACATGATTGTGGGTACTGGCAAGTCTGAAATCTGTGGGAGTTAGGGTAGAGATGGTAATCACACCTAAAAATTACCTTCAGAGCAACATCTAAGCTGGTATTTAACCAAAAACTGGGTACCATGGCCTAGCCAAGTTGACATAAAATTAACCATCTCCCATGTCTTAGTTTTCTTGTTTTCTTCTTAACCTTTCTTACTCCAAGATATTTGAAAAAAGTTTTATCAGTCTTAAATATGATGAATAATTAGTTTAACCACCACCAGGTAAGAAGATAGAACTATACTGGTTTACTTCTATCAAAAATATTTATTGATCACTTACATAGTAATGGTAAATATTTTGAGAGAAGTGCAAAGACAAATCAGATGGTAATCTCTTCTATAAGTTTATAATTTAATAGGAGAGATAATATATATTTACACTAAAAATTACACAAGGTAAAATGTGTCACGGTCAGGTTGTAGATAAAATACTATGGGAGTCCGGAAGAAAAAATCATTACTTTGAAGTCAGAAAACTAGGGAAGAATGTGTGGAAAATCTGGGCCTCAAAGGTGAGATTTGAGTAGATGGAATAGAGTATGTTTGTTATAATCCTTGCCATTTATATTTTGAGATTTTTATGTATAGAAAGTGAAAGTGAAGTTGCTCAGTCGTGTCCAACTCTTTGTGACCCCATGGACTATAGCCTACCAGGCTCCTCTGTCCATGGGATTCTCCAGGCAGTAGTCCTGGAGTGGATTGCCATTTCCTTCTCCAGGGGATCTTCCCAATCCAGGGCTCGAACCTGAGTCTCCTGCATTGTAGACAGATGCTTTACCATCTGAGCCACCAGGGAAGCCAGTTTTTTGTGCATATATAATACATATGTAATATTCTGAAATATACATTATAAGGGATATTATGAAACTAAATGGTTATCTTTAAAAAAACTTTCCTCCTAGATTTAATATCATTTGATTTCTTCTAATCTGTTTAGATTTGACTTTTTTCGTAAATGCCAGAATTGGGTTTCTGTTTAACTTTATCAGACAAATTACCAGAAGTCAATGATCATTCTTCAATTAGTCACAGTTTGTTATCCCTGCAGTTCTGCTACTCAAATGTAAAGAACCTGTTGCAAAAGTATAAGAGCCAAAATGAAATGTAATTGATTGGCTCCGCTAATGCAGTTTGCCATTCATTACGATAGAACATTATAAAACCTCTTAGGGAGGCCCATCAATATTGCTGCCATTTCATGTTAGAAGAAAGTGATTTTATTGAGAAATTACATAAATTTATATATCTACTGTCTTTTGTAGATCATTTCCTCCGAAGATAATATTGATAAATACAGACTATCCTAAGTCCTTAATTATAAATTAATTATTTTTTAAAGTGTGGCAGCTGACTGTTGGGAAATCAGCATGGGCTTCAGAGTCCAGAACCGTTTATTAAGTGTGTCACTGTCTTTATGTCTGATTTTTATTTAATCTGTAAAAAGAGTACCAAACTCAAGAATGTTGTAAGGATTAAATGAGATTATCCATATGAAGCACTAAGCAGCCTGTCTGCCATGTAGCAAGAGCTCAGAAAATGTGCTTTTATATATTATTATACTTTAACATGTTGTTGACAGATGAAGTATTTTTATCCTATTCTGATAGGAAAAGAAAGCACTACCAACATCTTACCTGTTTTGTCACATCCAGCATGACAGTATGGTCCACATATGGTCCAATCTAGATAGTTGGGTTGTATCACAGTATACCAGAAAGAAAATAGAAGACTATCAGGTGATTGTCCAACTTTTCCATAAAAACAGCAAAACTTGAAGTTTCTCTACTTTTGTATCTTTACTAACTTCTGACCTATGCTAGAAAGGAACTTTTTCTCCGTTAAACCCTTATGTTGTTGATATTTGTGACAAAGATGCACTAGTGTGCCTACATTATTATTGAGTATACCTACTACATAATGTGTAAGTTTTATTCTAGTCTTTTTTTAAATATAAAAAGTAGTAGATTCAGATGCTATTTGGGGATTTCAGAGAGCAAAGAATGAAGGATGTAAAGCTGAAATTAACCTTGTTTAATGAAGGAATTGCAGTGCTTTTAATCCATTAATTTCCTTTTTTACTAAATATAAGGGATTTTGCTATTTTTAATAACTCAGTAATGGAATTAAAATTAAACTATGGATCACAAATCTCCTCGTTTTCTTCTAACTGCTTTTCCTCTCAAACACTAGAATACAGCCTATTTAAATCTTAACTTTTGCTTGCCAAACCACTGTTACCGTCCATCTGTTCATGCCAATTGTAAAGAAGGTTCGGTTTTTAGTGAAGCTTTGCATTTCACATAAGGTATGTGAAGTGAAATTTCACAAGGGACATGATGGATCCTGATTCTTAGTGATAAACCTTTGGGGCCATCAGGGTTGGCATATGGTCCAGTATGATATGAAGGCTTGGGTTCCCTGGCTTCACTTCTTTGGCGTGAAGCTGATAAAACCTGGCTCTTGAGTATTATTTCACTGGACACCAATCATGGGCAGCAGGAACTGCCCATTTAACTCTCTGTGGGAAGGAAGCCCAGAGAGCATTCACAATGGTACCATTGTCGAGTTGCAAACTGCTCTGAACAGCTTGACGGCACTAGGGAGGAGGGGAAGGGGTTGCTTTACTAATTGCTGTTGAGAAAAAGAGAAGCAGCAAAAATAGCTGTTGTAGAACTTATGTTTCTACATTTACTTATTCTCTCTTGATAAAGGTGTTGGTTTTTGTTTAGCACATACCTGCTATCAAAAAGAAAGCAAATATATTTAAGCAACCACCTGTAGTAATTCCCTGTTAACAGCCCACAAGATTATAGCAGAGCAAAAGTCAGTTTTCCTTTATGATATTTTTATGTTTAAATGAAATGAAAATAATGTTTTGTAATCTTGATAGAAATTTAAAATAAGGGGAAATGGGTTAAAACCACCAAAGTTTATGCATCACATAAGGTTAGAGACAAATTTGACTTAATTTCCTTTACTGTGTGCTTTTAACAATTCCCAAATATCTTCTGAATATATATAAGCTATACTGATACAGAAATATAAATCAATTTTATGTGTAACAGTCACAAATGCTAAAATAATCCACTAAGCAAATCTTAAGGTTAAATACTAGATTTATCATTTAAATGAGGTGATGCCTGTTTCAGTCACTCATGATTATCTTTCCTTGAATTCTATTTTGGATATCTTTTTTAAAAGTGAGTCAGTGTATGCTGTAATATTTATATAAACACCACTCTAGGTCTTTACATTTTCTTCTGGTCAGTCTAATCAAGCAGTTGGAGGTTCTCATGCAAAAAAAACAATGATGTACAACTTAAAAAAACATTAAAAGCTTATTTCAGCCCCTCAAGATCCTGACCCCACAATATATTTCCATAGATGATTCTTTTTTTTCCAGCAGAAATTAAGTTGACTAAATTATACTGCAGTATTGTAATTTATGCAACATGTCCTTTCAAAGGATCCGGGAGAGTTATTTTAAGAAAAGTTTTTCAATCTATAGATTTTTAAAATTTTGATGTTCTTGCTAAACTGAAGGAAAATCAAATGCATGTTTTATAAAATTAGTAACATTCTGTAAAATTTAACTACTGTTCCATCTCTGATATCCGCTTAAACTGTTTTAGTAAATGAGCACCCAGTGCAATATTTCAAAAACAGTAATTCATTGAATACCCATTTTTCCTTTTACTACAGAATAGATTATAGTTAAGTCAAGATTAATGGGTAGATTTTAATGTTAAAGTCCTGTCTCTGAGCCTATTATTCCCTGGGGGCATATAGTGCATTAGTTTAAGCCAATATATTGTTTATCATAGATTCTATGACACTGTCTTAAATGATGGTTTGCTGCACCCTGTAACTATTTACCATGATAATAAATCACTTTGTGTACTCCCAATAATTATAGCATTTAAACAGAATCTTAATTAAGTTAGTGCACATTTAGGTAGAGATAACACTTAAGTAATTGTACACTGTAAAATTTCACTTAGTTATTTTTTTCCTTTTTGCAGTCTTCTGACATAACCCAAGTTTAGTATTTATTCCAAACACATTGATTTCCTTAATGTATTGAAATTTTTGTTCCTAAAAGGAAAAACACAAGTGATTGTTTCTAATTTCCCCTCAACATTTAAAAAACTCTTACTCTAATACTTAGTAGTTCTGAAGCAGTTCTCTGTTGACTGTGAAAGTCTCATTACTTAATGATAATATTTTCAAGCAGATCTTACTGAGAATGAGAGTACAAAATTTTAATTTTGTTAAATTTGAAATCCAAGTAACTTAGTTTTTCGTTTAGATGATTTGGTTTATTCAGCTTTCATGAAAGTGAAACATATACATATTTGATAATGTTAGTGCTTTTTAGAAGCTGCCAATGATTATTGGATTATTAAACCAGGAAGGATTTTCAGAACCTTTAGGTAGGTTTAAATTTTTAATCCTATTTATTTAAGGTTAATCTTTTTAAGTGTGTTTACATAAATTTGTTATATAGAGTTGAGTTTATCAACTTTTTACTTAATGTTTTCATTTAATAATTGACTGATTTATGAGCAATTATATATGGTCCAAATTTTATACAACTCCAGCTTTCAATAATAGGACTATCCTCACAGTGCCTTAGCACCTGTTATGGATTTTGAGTCATCTGGCAGCCCATGGGACTTAGATAAAGAAGTACCAGGTGTCCTGCCTGTCTCCTAATTGAGACGCAGTGAAAACAATATAGACTTGGCAGTATGGTTAAAAGGATGGATTAAAGCCCAGCTTTGTCTACTCTGACAAATCACAGCTTTTCCTTCATGGTGTAGATGGTATCAACTACTAAAGAATTTCATTAATATTAGACATCATAAAAATCATACACAATTATTTGTCATAACCTGTTGTGGATTTTCAGAATTTCTGTTAAACAATTCTAAGATTCATGCTGTTTATGTAGGAGAATTTTATTTTTACTGCATATGAACTAGACTCCATGTTTCTTAAAGAAATTAGTTGCTGTAGGAAAGAAATGGAGTGTTAATTTACTAGATCTTTATAAAGTAAATATAGCTTACTTTTATCTTACAAAGGAGCAGTGCCTTTTAGTCTATGGGATACTTCATTGCCCTGTATATTTCAGGAAAGTATCCCACTTTACTCCTGATAATAATAGTCATGAGATCCTTGAGTTGTACTTACAAAATGTATCTACCTATATATTATATCTCAATAAAATTCTAATTATCCATTATGTTTTCAAGATCCTATAATGATACTGCTTCAGAATGTTTGAAAATATTTCATGGCCTTTTAGAACTGAAAAGCCAAATGTGGTTTATTTTCTCATTTTTTGGATCATGTTATAGATTTTGACTATACTGCATATGAGATTCAACTATATAAACAAACATTTTTTGAAAATTGCCAATCGTAGAAGTTAAGCTAGTAGTCATTGTGTTGGCCATCCCTGAGCTGACTAAAATGCCTTTTATACTTTTTTTTCCATCTAAAATTCGTATCATTGAGATTGTAGAAAGAGCACTGGACTCTTAAATAACCAAGGTTCTAGTCCCACCTCTACCAGTCAGCAGCTTTGTTTTTCTAAGCAAATCTTTATATTCTCCTTCAAGGCAAAGCTTATTGTTGGATAAGCATTTTGCTGAGTTTCCTGAAATTAATGTTGGTAGATCTTTGTTGTATTCTTCCTCAAGTTCTGACTTGTCCTAAAATATTCTCTATAAATAATGCCTTGGGATCAGTCCTCTCAAGATTGCCTTTTTAAAACCTTAAATATTTAAATTCCCAAGTATTTTTTTCAAGGATATTTTTACCTCTCAGAGTGTACAGAGCAGTTTTGGATATCTGCCTAAAATGATTTTGAAAATACCTTTCATTTTATTTTATCTATGGAGATATTCCCAGTTGTCTTCCCTTTTCTCCCTTCACTGCAGATGGCCACTTGGACGATAAGAAGTAGAATTGATGAAAAATTTTTAATTTCTTAAAAAAATTATCCCAACCAATGGGACAAAGTATTTATTTCAATGCTAAATCGTAGTGAGTGTTAATATCAGCTTTCTTTTAATGTTACACCTTACATAAGTATACACAGTGCTTTACTCCTTTCAAAAAAGGTCAGCTAGATTAAAGATAGAGGTAGAACCAAACTCTTCCTCATAAGATTCAAACACTGTCTCTAAATTCAATCCTAGGAAGGTCCCAACTATATTTGCCCCAAGGGGGTTTGTCTCTGGAGAGCCTAATTGGGATTAGAGGAAGCAGGCTCTCTGCATAAGTGAAGTCGCTCAGTTGTGTCCTACTCTTCGCGACCCCATGGACTGTAGCCTACCAGGCTCCTCCATCCATGGGATTTTCCAGGCAGAAATACTGGAGTGGGTTGCCATTTCCTTCTCCAGGGCATCTTCCCAACCCAGGGATTGAACCCAGGTCTCCTGCATTGTAGGCAGACCCTTTACCATCTGAGCCACCAGAGAAGTCAGCAGGCTCCTAATCAATTATCAAACCAACTTGATTTATTCCTTCTATAGTTTATACAAGGAGTACTACTGGGTCTTGTGCTAGGTGCTGGAGATACTAGGATAAAACGGCATGGCCTCCATCCTCAGGCATTAGTCTGCCACTGGTTTATTAGTAGAACAAGCATGAGGAAAGAGGCACACTTGGTGCTTAACAGCTGGCTCTGGAGAGCAGGAAGAGGCCTCTATTTGTGGCATTTATTGAGTTCCATGATGTGAAAATTCCCACCAGAGTCAATACCAAGCTACCAACCATCTTGCAAACTTTGTAAATAAGGTAGGTAGTAGTCACAAAAAAATTTTGTAAATTCACTATGCAAAACTATTTCTCTTCCTGCAATTATGAGTCTTGGAATTTTCTATAGAGAGAAGGCAGATGAAATTCCTAACTGGTAAAACAGCAAAGAAACCACATTCATATGAGTGCGGGCAAGTGCTTACTGCATTAGGAATTTCAGAATGGGCCTTGAATCCCTGAGGCTATGCTGTCAAGCACAGATATAGATACTTCATACTTTGCCTTTACTCAAAAAGGAGTCAGTGGGGTTTTTGTTTGTTTTGGAAAGAAAACATTAAACTTGAATTTAAGAGGCAATTAGTTAGGCAATGATAGGCCTTTGATGTCTGCTTATCATTTTCGTAACCTTTTTATGAAAAATTATAGTTTATATTCGTTCTTACTACATGTGTACATACATATACATATATAAACACACATACATACACAAATTTCAGTTTCTTTGAAACTAGTCACAATTACATTGGATGTATAAATCCCCTGATTACACTGTATTATTAAGAAAATTATTGTGGAGAATGAAAGGTTGTTCCTTATTTAAAACCAAATCTACCTTTAAAAAAAAATTACCTTTTGTCTATTTTTCCTGTACATTAGTAAAGTTGAAATAAGTGGCACTAATTAACTGTTTACCATCTCTTTTCTTCATATTCTCTTTTTTCTCATGAGAAATCAGTTTTCTCAGAATAACTCGGAAATTCCTCTTGTACGTACCATAGACAAGTTTTATCAAAGCATTCTTGCAAATGAATGCATGTATATATTTCTTAAACTGGTACTGAAAAGTGTCCACATGGAGACAACACTTGCTATTTATTAGGTTGGTGCAAACATAATTGTGGTTTCTGACTGTGAATTTTAAATTATTATAACTAGGCTCAAACAGATCTTTATTAGTCAAAATAAAAACCATTACAATCAACACATTTTTTAGTAACGGGAAATAAGTTGGTTTATTCCTATAGCATAAAACTCTGTTGTTTTGGGATTTGATGAACTCTTGGAAAGAATTTTCTGCATTCTGCTGGTTGTGGAAGCATTTTCCCTGCAAGAAATTGTAGAGATTCTTGAAGTGGTCGTTGGTGAGAGATCAGGTGAATATGGTGGATAAAGCAAAACTTAGTAGCCCGATTCAGTCACCTTTTGAAGCGTCGGTTGTGTAACATGCACTTGGGCATTGTCATGGAGAATTGGGCCCTTTCTGTTGACCAGCACTGGCTGCAGTTGCAGTTTTTAGTGCATCTCATCGATTTGCTGAGCATACTTCTCAGTTACAATGGCTGCACTGAGATTCAGAAAGCTGTAGTGGATCAGATGGGCAGCAGACCACCAAACAGTGACATGACTTTTTTTTGGTGCAAGTTTAGCTTTGGGAAGTGTTTTGGAGCTGCTTCTTGGTCTCACCACACTAAGTTGGGCGTTGCCAGTTGTACAAAATCCACTTTTTGTTGCCTGTCACAGTCTGATCAAGAAATGCTTCATTGTTGTTGCATAGAATAAGAGAAGACAGCACTTCAAAACAATGTTTTTATTTCTGGTCAACTCCTGAGGCACCCACTTATCGAACTTTTTCATCTTTCCAATTTATTTCAAATGCTGAAAGACCATAAAATGGTTGATGTTGAGTTCTTCCGCAACTTCCCATGTAGTTGTAATAGGACCAGCTTTGAAGGTCTCTCTCAAATGGTTGTTGTCAACTTCAGATGGCCAGCCACTACACTCCTCATCTTCAAGCCTCGCATCTCCTTTGCAAAACTTCTTGAACCACCACTGCACTGTACATTCGTTAGCAGTTCCTGGGTCAAATGAGTTGTTGATGTTGTGAGCTGTCTCTGCTGCTTTACAACTGATTTTGAACTCAAATAAGAAAATTGCTCGAAATTGCTTCAGATTATCTAACATTATTTCCATAGTCTAAAATAAATGTAAACAGCAAGTAATAAGTCATTAGCAAAAAAAAGGCAAGAGTTGCAAATTAAAATGATGTATAACATAACCACATTAATTTAGAATGTGTTCCAGTATCAAATGGCAAATTTCAACAGTGCAAAAACTGCAGTTACTTTTGCACCAACCTGATACAAGGAGGTTGGGTCAGAGGTCAAAATAACTTGTTTTTAACATTCACATTAAAATGTGGCACAGAGAATTCAAGCATCTCTTTCCAGGAGTGAGCTGAAATTGAACCCTAGTTTCATGACAGCTGATCATGATCCAGTGACACAGGGCCATTATTTATTATTTCACATGTAAGTTTAAAGTCAAAGTAATTACTTAAAATGAATACTGATGTTAACATTGTGTTAATGAAGTACAGATTGGGTTTAAACTATTTATACTATAAAAAATATTTAGTTCCTTTTTCTTATTTTTAGAATGGGTAATACTCCTTCCCCCCATTTCTGCTTTTGCAGAAAGTAGAAGGAAAGGAGGATTAGTGGATAATTATATTGCTGTGATTGCAGCACCTGTGTGTTATTTCTTTTGATTGGCTAGTTCTGTATTAAGGATTCCTACCAGCCAAAAGTCTCCTTCATCAAATGGCTTTTTACTAGCTAGTTTTGGCTTGGGTTGTTTTAGATTTGCAACAAAAACTGTCTTAATTCAACTTAGACTTGTACTTTAAGTTTTACTCTGAATTTGTAAGTATGCCATCATCTTTGTAGCATCTCACCCATTTCATTTGTAATTTCAATGCCAATGGCAACATACAGTTGCAGTAGGAATATAGCTTGAATTGTTATTATCCATCAGGTTTGTGTAGGCCAGTCAATTTGTAGGTACAAATAACTCTTCCCTAGAGAGCTGCCTTTTAAGGAATAAGTGGGTAACCTATTTTAAGGACATATAGGAATTAACTGTTTTGGATTATGGTTACCATTGCAGATGCTAACATCACTGTTTGGAACTTTATAATCATCTTAGTCACAAAAGGCTCCTTGTTTGTGGACTCAGGATTATAGTTTAAGTACTTCGAGTTCAGTATATCACCTTAATATATGTTTTCCAAAGTAAAAGGAGAAAAGATGTAAGTACATAGATTGGGTTGCTTTGATATTATTGTTTGTGCTTTATTTGACTACAGCAAACTTAGAAAATTAGAAAGAATTTAGCTTTTAGAATGTGGTTTACTGTACTCTACTGTTACTAAGCTAACAATATTTTCTGAAAATAATCCCCCAAAAGGAAACTGCAGACATCACCGTTACAGTTTTTCATTTATATTCAACCATCAGTGATTGTTTTCCTTTACTCTGCCACCTATACTTGGACTTTAAAAATTGTTTAGTAAGCATTATTACCTCTAATGATTTTTTTGCAATTTTATTAAATATATCATGTGGTTTTTCTACAAAATGAATATATTTTGTCTAGATAATTTTAATTTGTATAGTTTTATATATTGAAGTTTCTTCAGAGTTTTATGAATCACCTTTTATATAGTGAAATAGAATTACACCCCAAAATATATTTTCTCTAGATATTCATTTCTTGTTCTAATAAATTTTACTACTTTGGAAGTAATCTTCTTGCTTTAGAAATACTAAATTTGCTTTCTCTCTGCCTAATTTTTGTGTAAACTCTAAATATAATAAGATAAAGTAAAATATTTCATTTATAGGCCCTCTGAAAGTAGAGCATTTTAAAAGCAGGTAGGTGTCTCCACCCTACTTTTCATGAAGCATTTTACCCATTCAAGCAGACTTTTAAAAACAGCTTGTTTTGATAGCAGACTGTTCTCCTGTGGGCCTTCAGCCTTTGCTTCCTGGCAGCACCTTTGGTGCGAAAAGAGAGTGATCAATTGGGAGACTATCAGTGCCAGCATGCATAGAGTGATAAGTTAACACACCACTGGGAATTTCTAGGGCCCACCAAGATACTTCACTTCTAATGTGCTAACAAGCTCATTTTTCTACCTCTTGCCTCTTCAGTTATTTTTTTTCTCAGAAGAGCTTAGAAGTTGAGTGCATCAGGCATAATGAAAAGCTCTGTAGGAGGGAGAAGCAATAACCCCATTTTTCCCTTTTCAGCCAAATAGAAAATTAGTTTCTGGTAATACACAAAGGCCAGTATTTTTTGTACAAGGGGCACTGCTGTGAATCAAAGGACTCTATTAACTGCAGAAAATTCGGCAGCTGTGAATCTCCCCCAATGAAAAAAGTACTTTCCAACAAGTTGTGAGATATGTGGTATTATTTAGATTGAACCATCAGTTTCATCCCCTTTCATTTATAACCATATACTCTCTTTTAAAAGTGTGCTATATTACTTTTCTGGGTTAACACTCAAAAATGTCTGCATGATCCTTCCATAAAATCCTTACTGTTGATCATTTTAATATAGCATCTTGTCCTGTTGCTCCCCATTGCAAGAGTGAAATTATTTTGAAGTTCAGCCCCAGAAGTGAAAATAATGGATTACAAGGAATTGGAATTAAGATTATTTGAATATTTGATACATAAAATATAGTATAAGAGATTACTCAAATCATTTAGATGGCAAAAGACATCACAGTCTTAAGTGCATAATGAATATAGACTTAACCTTGTTTCTCTCAATAATGCCTTGTAAATGTAACTGGCTATGGGATCTCCCACTGAATTAACATTTTAAATTATCTTCCTCTCAAAATTTTTTCTTGGTCTTGATTATAGACCTGATCTACAGTTTAAAGAACTGAAGAACAACAATTGAATTGCAATTTTAAAAAGCGAGAATAATGAATTTTGAGGATAAAATACTAAAATGGGTCTTAGGGAAAATTCAGGGAATAGAGAAGAAGCAATAGGCAAATTTTTATTATCCTTCATACTTATTTATATGTTTTATGTAAAGCCTATCAACATAGCACACTGAGTACAGCAGGAAAACTTTCAAAAGTTGTAGAAGAAAGGTTAACTGATTTCTCAGTTCAGGAACTATACGACATGAAGTCAGCATGTGAGTTTTTCCTGATAATTGTATGTTGCTGCCTGCTGCTCTACATTTTGACAGCCATTTCCATAGTTGCTTTCGTGAACAACAGAAATATTCTCTCTCTTTCTCGCCCTCTCTGTGCTAACAGCACAATCAGGCCTGCTGAAACAGGAAGCCTGGAGTGGGTTGTTCAAAAGCAACAACACTTCAAGGTACTGGTTGCTTGTCAATAATATCAGAGAAGAAAATGTGGTGAAAGGGAAGTACAGTATTTTTCTGTCAGTGTCAGTGCCCTGTAGATGCTTTTGTTAGACAGTATTTAGGAGTCCTGTGGACTCTTTGCAAATATTCCTGCCTGTTTCAGTGTTATAATTGACTAGGTATTTTTTTCTGACATACAGATTCAACTGTATTTATCTTAACTGCATGGAGTTATTCAAGGATTACAGCAACAGTAGTCTTCCATTCAAAATGAGAACAATTGTTGGGAAAATGCAGGGATTTAGAAAAAGAAGATATGCAGGAATTTTTCACAATAAATCATTGCAAATGAAAAATAGAATTTCAAACATAGTATTTTAAGCAGCATTATAATATTTATCATGTGGCTTTTCAGAGTACATCTGCAGATCGAAGCTGATTAACCGGATAAGATGAGCCTAGGCTGCCCTGGTAGCAGTTGAATCCTCTTCCAAGTAAACTGTTAACCTTCCTTTCTTCCAACAGTTTACTGTTAGTTATATTCTCATAAATGTATCCCTGTTAAGCTACCAGGTATAATGGTGTCCAGAAGAGTAAACTTATGTTAATAGCTATATTTTTTTACTCTTTACAAAGTCACACTCTTAGTGATATGCAAGAATAGTTGGCGAATATGTTTATTAACTAGTAATGACTTAGCAGTGATAGGCCTTTTTGAGCAGATCTGTTCTTTTCCAATGTAAGCTGCATTTAAGTTCAGCCTTAACTGAAGGAAATCAGCTATGAGGAGAGAGCACGGTATCTGCAAACGATTGTCCAGCACCATTTAGAGCCAACGACATTTGAAGATTTTGCAGCACAGGTTTTTTCTCCAGCTCCCTACCATCATTTACCACCTGATGCTGGTAAGGTTAAAAGCAAGTATTAGTTACTGGTCATTATTCGAACTTGAAATGCAATACCCTTTTGTTCTGAGAAAAAAAAAAACTCTTAATGAAAAACTTACTTGAGTACAATTCCAGTTATTGAAGTATAGATATTTTTCATCATCATTTTCATATTTGGCCTATAAATTTGATTTATACTTTCTTTTACCTAAATACAGTTCTTTTAAACGTCAACGGTCTTCATTAAAAACACATACACTACATTTTATCTTAGCTAAAGGGCAGTAACAATTATGTTTCACAGAATCATTGCTGAAGTATCTGCAAAAGAAACACAGTTTAGCAGGCACTCTCAAATTTGGAGGATCAAATTTTATGGCCAAGAATATTGCCTTACCATTTCTGATTTTACAAATAAAGTTAAAATAACTGGTCTAGATTTAGAAGTACCTAACAGAGTAAATTATTTGTAATATTTGAAGATTATAAGAGGGTACTGCATTTTTACAATTAACTAATTTTGAAGAAATCAGTAAGAAAATAAATGACTCATGGCCTTCCTATTCTGTAATACTTTGCACTCCTTATGATTGTTTCATTTATTTTATTTTCCCTCTTTAGATCATTAAATATCAGTTCTGTTTATCTGAAGGTAAGACAAAGTGTCACACAAAACACCCTTTGTTCTTCCCCCATTTCCTTTTTAAAAAAATTAGCAAGCACTAAGCTTGTAACTCAGTTAATAAGCAAACTTAACACTGCCCTGGTTCATACTAAACATTTCAGAAATTGTCACTAAATTTCTTCCAGAATTATACTTACTAACCTAGGTCTGCATGAAACACTAACATTGGTTCTGGGATAAAAATAACTAATAATAGAACCCTTGGTTGAAGTTAGTTACACCTTGTTGTATTGACCTTTTTGTTTCTCAGCATGAAAAAGTAGTCCTACTGAACTGAAATGGTGTGTCTGTATTTTGTAATGTGTTGCTTTGTTACTGGATATCCTTACTCATCAAATAGTTATTGTTGTGTGCCTTACACTGTCCTAGGCACCTGAAATACAAAGACTCTTTTAATGATGTTCAAGGGAAGCAGGGAAAAAGAATACAGTATACTTGAAATTCATTATAACAAGCCTTCAAATTCTCTTTATATTATGTAAGCTTTCTTTGTATTAAATAAGTTTAACAGGCACAGTACTCCTTTTCTGGCCTAATTGGTTTGAAAAAAATAACTAATTCTGTATTGAGGTTTAGTCTGTGAAATTAAAGTTTCCATTCCTATCACCCATTTAATTGGATAATATAAAATACCTAACAAAGAGAAAATTATATTAGACTGGGTTCAATCTTTTGAAAGATTAAAAAGTCTTAATGTTTGCTTCAGTGGATTGATACTATCTGAAATTACTCAGCTTGGCCTTAAGAAAGATGGTAAAAGAAAGATACTAAAAATAAATTAATGAACAACTAGTAAAAAACTAGTTAAATATACCTGGACATTTCATTTTTAGTAATAGAGAATATCTAATAAAATATCAGACTACATTATTGAAATAGACATGAACACCTTTGTGTATCATATAGTTGAACCATAAGTTTCACAAGTGAAAATATTGATGTTCAGCCTAACTTCTCCCCTTAAATGTATACAGGCTGTCAGTTTTTATGTTGTAGTTGTTTACTAGCTGGAGTCCTTCATATTCCTGTTCTTAATGTTTTTCTTATATTTTATTTATTATCCTGCACATTTGACCAGATACATAATATGGGAAGTAAGTAGTAGTCTCACTTTCTGAAACATTAGGTAAAGGATGATACAGCAGCCAAGTCAAAGGCTCTTTGGTTAATTTGGGAGTGAGGGGGTTGTGCCTGGTCTTAGTCGCAGCTTGCAGGATCTAGTTCCCCTACCAGGCCCCCACATTAGAAGAAGCCCAGAGGTCCTAACCACTGGACCACCAGCAAAGTCCGTGGTTTTTTTTTTAATTGTCTTTGCTTTTAGGAACCATTAGAAACATGACCTTTGAAATTTTTTTAAAAGGTCTTTTTACCTGTAAATAACTTTTCCAATATTACTGAATACATTTTTATGCTTTTTTATGGACTTGAATAGTTATGAAAGATAAAATTTTTATCAGAGTAGTTTTAAGGTAGTTTTTTTTTCTTTAATGTGGACCATTTTTAAAGTCTTTATTGAATTTGTTATAATATTGTTTCTGTTTTATGTTAGGTTTTTTGGGCACAAGGCATGTGGGGTTTTAGCTCCCTGACCAGGGGTGCAGCCCACACCCCTACATTGGAAAGTGAACTCTTCACCCCTAGATCCCCAGAGAGGCCCCAGAGTGGTTTTCAGTTCAACACAATAATATAAAAAAGGAAACATTTCCCCGTTTACAGTAGCAAAACATAATGACATCTGAAGAATGACTGTTTTCCCCAATCAGCTCAAATTTTGATTTTCCTGTCGCAAACCAACTCATACATGCAGAACTCCCTTTAAAGTTATAAGTTAAAGTGTAGAGAGAAGACATAAAATAGGCCACATAATAGCCATGTGGACCTGACTTATGGTTTGCAAAAATTGCATAGTAGTGTGAAGATTTTTAGGTTCATTATTACTTTTTAATATAATGAAAAAATTGATTTGCCACACTGAGGAAATGGCATTTAGAACTGCAGTTGAGAATCAATTTAGATAGTGTATGCATACCACATCTATATAAACTAATACTAATCAATACTAATACAATAAACTGAAATTATGTTTTAAAGGAATATCAATATGATAATCATATAAAGGATATAATCTGTTCTAACCAAACCAATAGAATTATTCAGTAGAATAGTGGAAAAATCCCACTTTAAGTCTATTTAACTTGACTCAAGCTTATTTAATACCTACTTCCTGTATAACAGTAATTTATCAGTTGTGATGACATTGAAATCCAAGGAGGATTTTTCTAGCTAATTTTTAGTATTTAAATAGACATGAAAAACATTTTTGGTGTATCATAGTTGATCCATAAATTTCATAACTGTATTTTCTCAAAATGGACTCTGTCTGTAGCAGTAGACTGATACTTAAGGGAAATTATTTTTATCCCTAAGGTCATTGAGGGAGATATCGTGATGTCACACGTTGTTGATCTTCCATAACCACATTAAAACATTATTAGATTTTTCATGTCCTTTATTTAAAAAAAAATTACAGGAAAAAAATCCCTTTATCTTTGTCAGGCATGTGTGTGGAAAATATCAAAAGTTTTACAGTGACCTTTTTTAATGTCTTAATATTCATGAACACCTCTCCTCTGACTCTAAACTTTGAAATTACTCCTCTTCCTGGTCACATTATATTGGCAGTTCAAAATCCTGATATTTTCCCCTAATGTCACATTATCTTCTCAAAGTAAGTCTTGTCTTTTCTCCCCTGCCCCAAGTCTTTTCCAGTGTTGTGTTTTTTTTTAATACATTCTGTTATAATCTAGAATTACCTCCAGTACTCTATTATTTTAGTTGAGCTAGTATTAGATACCTCCCTTTGGATTTGTTTCTCTACAAATTGTTAGAAATTTTAGTATTTTAAATAGTAAAGGGTTGATTGGTATTTGACTCCCTCTGAATATGCACATATATACATATATACACACACATATACATGAACAGTTGACCCTTGAACAACATGGGTTTGAACTGCACAGGTCCACTACACATGCATTTTTTTTTCAGTAGCAAATATTACAGTACTGCACAATACTAGATTGGTTGAATCCGTGAATGCAGAACCACAGATACAGAGGAACAAGAACTACCTACCTGTAGGGAGAACTGCATATATAGAGGGCTGACTATAAGTTACAGGCACATTACATAGAGAGTTGGCACCCCTAATCCCCACATTCACGGGTCAACCACATATACACATAATGTATATACAACCATATATACAGGTAAATATATGTATATCTACATATCCATACCACTTTGTATAATTACCTTTAGAAAACATAGGTTCCTAAGTAAATATTCTAAAAATTAGTAATAAGATTCAAATAATCCAAATAGTGATTATGAAGACCTCGAGTCAAATCTAATCTTTCTTCATTCCAACCTCAGTTTTGCTATTAATTCATAAAATCTATATTGCCACATATAGATGAGACAGTATGACAATTGTCAGGCCCATCTCTTTGAATCTTTCAGTGGAATGAATCATCAAAATTTAGCCATTAAAGTTTTCTCCTTTTCCCAGGCTTTGAAATGATCTAGAAGAAAAGATTTTAGCTTTTCAGAAGATAGTTATGTTATATATATATCCTAAATATTATTTGTGAGTGCCAATAGAAAATCAACTGCCTTTGACATATAAGCTATAAGTTTGTTTACTATGGTCTTAAAAGCAAATTCCTCATGATATTTATCAGTAGGTTAGCCTGAAATTAAAAGCAGCCAAGTATATTCTCTTTTCAGTATTTTGAACTTAGAAATTTGACTTGTATGTTGACCAAGAAGCAAATAATATTAATCTTAAATAAAGTCCATTAACCTTTAATAATAATAATTATTAGGTTCAGTTTTCACATAGACCAGTCATTTAGATATAAAACTTGTGTGATGAAAATAACAATAATTGAACAATCACTGTGCATCCTCTCATTGAATCTTCTATGAGATGAAAACCAAAAAAGTTTACCCAGTCACCTGCTAAAGTCAGAGTCTGACTTCAGAGTGCATGATCTTAACTAATATAATTATTCATTTAGTCTAAATATTTTCAGTCCCTTCTTGATATTGAGGGAGGAGAGAAATTGCCCAGTAACCTGTCATGTTTGCAAATTAGAGTTTGTTAAAAATTTTTATTTTGAAGGCTCTCCTTTTCCATCCATTGAAAAATCTTCATTATTTTTTATATAATTTTAAGGTTGCCATGGGAGAACTATGGGCTTTGGAAGTCAGACTGATCTGGATTTAAATCCTAGTTCTCCTGTTTATTATCTCCATGAACTCAAATGAATCCATTTATCCTAAACCCAGTTTTCCCATTTGTAAGGAGATAAAATATGACAAGTTTAGACTGATATGTTCTCAGCCTGCAATAATGGTAGTTTTTGAGTATCTTAATAAGAAACCTCTTGTTTGCCTATATTTCTGTGTTATTTTATTTTAAATTATGTGTTAACTTTATGACATTCAGTGGCACGTCCACACTAATCTTAACCACGTATCTACTCCTTCACCGATATTAAAGCAGTAAGATTATTTGGGTGATCTGTTCTTTAACAAAGGTTATATTTTGTAGGAATATTAACATAAAAGTGGATAAATTCTCTTTTTTCCCCCAAACTAAACGGTTATGTTCTCCACATTTTACCAAGTAACATTTTGTTATTGGTCATTTTTTTCAAAAACTATTTCTAGTTTCTATCCCATCTTTTCTAATCTTCATCTGTTTTGATTTAAAGTCTGTTAATTTTTGCTCTTATCATAGTTTTATTGTATACACTTACTATATACCTGCTATATGTTAGGGTCTTTGCATTTGTAGGCGTTCATTCCCACG
This sequence comes from Cephalophus harveyi, assembly GCA_006410635.1. NCBI lineage: Eukaryota > Metazoa > Chordata > Mammalia > Artiodactyla > Bovidae > Cephalophus > Cephalophus harveyi. Next base: position 264,640 of record SJYT01021607.1, read on the forward strand.
ACTTTGGAATACAGCTAGTATTGTCTCCATTTTACAAATAAGAAAACTATCTCAGGTTAGTTTGCCCAGTATCCAGCAAACTAAACTTGTCATTTAACTTAGGTCTGTCTAACCCATGCCCGTGCTGTTTCTAACATGACACTACCTCTTACTTCATTATTATTTAGAATTGAGAATTGCTTTCAAAGTCACAATATTTTTAAAGGCATCGTTTAGTACCTCCAGTAACTTTAGCAGTTTTAAATGGGTCATACCTGTCAGCAAGTAGTATAATTAAAGCCACAACAAATAACGATCCGTTAAGTGCCCTTTTATAATCTTTATAGATCCCCAAAGTCATATTCTTCATGTTGCTTGTGATAAAGTTCATTGTAATCAGTGTACAAAATACAAATCAATATATTGTACCATCAAGATATAGACACCGTTCTGTGTGAGTACTGTAAAAACATTAGTAATAGATACATTTTGTAAAACATAGAAGCATATACTTTTTAAACTTGATACTTGAGAATATTTTATTGATAGAAATAAATCAATATTCTTTATGACTCAAGTGACATAAGTCAATACTTAGAGTAGGATGTGAAATGAAGTGCAAGTATCACATTATTCTTTAAAATTGAGATCTATCCACCATCGATTATTTATGGAATTTGGGTATGCTGAGTATCCATCACAAACATCATTTGCTAAAACATGAGGAGGTCCTATAGCTGTATACCACACACATACTAAAACGTTTGATTTGACTCAGTTGACTGAAAGGGTTTTCACCTTGAAGACAGTAAGGGGGACGTAGAGGAATTGCTGTTTTTGAAGAAAAATATCCTTTGAATTTGGCATACTCTAAGCAGCGTTCCTTTCTGTGATGATGGAAATGTTCTGTGTCTGCACTGTCCATTAGGGTTGCCACTAACCACTTGTGACTGCTAAACAATTTAAAAGTGGCTAGTGCATCAAGGAGCCAAATTTAAAATTTTCATTTAATTAACTGTAATGTGGCTGTGGCTACCATGTTGGACAGTACAGCCCGAGAGAATTTATGATTGAGTGGTTAGGATAACCTGCCACCAGTACAATGAACACTTTAAAAGGTAGATGTTTATAGAATTTCTCATAGACCTTTTTTTCTTTTCTTTTTTCCTATTTGAACTTGTTTTGTTAGTGGGTAAGTATAACATTTGAATGTACAAACATCTGTCCATTGTGAAACTTCATCACGCTAACACATTGCATGCCCAATTGTAGTTCATAATAAAAACCTGATTACTGTCTTCTCTGCTCCTCTGTTAACACCTGTAAAATTCTGCACTATGTTGCTCATATCTGTTATCTGTCTTCTCTTTTGTTTTCTCACTTCTGCTCGCTACTCCATTTCTTCATTCACAACAAAGAAAGAAATGCAGTGATAGTTCTCTTCCTCCCAAAACCTCCACTAGAAAACATGGGCCATCTCAAGGTAAACAGACATGGGAAGGCCTCTCATGACTGGCCGGAAATAAGTATGCATTACCCGAAAAGCATGAGCTACTGCTCTTCACCTTCCTTCTGCCATCCATCTGCAGTGCTCCCCTAAAAAGGGCCGTGGATTCATATTCTCTAAGATCTCCAGTATGGGTCCAGTATGAACCAGTTCAGATCTTTGGGAAGAGTAAAGGCGAACAGAAGTACATGTCCTTCTTGTATTTTGAAGGCCAACCTCATTTCAGTTAGAAAAGAAAGAATGTTGGAGAAGTTACTTTGAAAAAGAGGGAAATTTACCTGAATTAGGATTAGTGATAAAATATTTTTTCCTTGACAATATATGCTTGTTCTTGAGTATACTATTTGACCTTGAAAACATTTTTAAGTGTTCTGTAGAGATACATTCTTAATTTCCAAAGACATCTCAGTAGGATCTGTACCCCTTATTGAACGGTTTTGTTTCTTTATAAATATTCATACCTTCAACTTAGGCGCAAGTGTTTCATTATATGGAAGCAGTAGTATAAGTATTCCCAAGCTTAGTGTCAGTGACGTGTTCCAGTGGCTAACAGATGTGCCAAAAGTTTCCTACAGAGTAAGGAGCTGTGTTCGTTGAAGCCTGCAGCCTGTGTCATGTACCTTTGTGACACACATAAAGATAATTTTTATGTACATAAAACAAAGGAAACCTGGATTAAAGTGCCTCAAAATATACAGAATGTTAAAAATTTTGTTATTTGCAGGTTTTTTCAGGGGTTTTTAGTTTTAACGAAATATTTGAGTGCCTATAGTGTGCAAAGTGTGTAAATTAGAATAATTCATAGAGGTGAGGTGAAGTCGCTCAGTTGTGTCCGATTCTTTGCCACCCCGTGGACTAGCGCCTACCAGGCTTCTCCGTCCATGGGATTCTCCAGGCAAGAATACTGGAGTGGGTTGCCATTTCCTTCTCCAGGGGATCTTCCCGACCCAGGGATCGAACCCAGGTCTCCCGCATTAATTCATAGAAATAACATACAAAAGTGAAGAACTACTTTGTACATGATACGAAGAATTTTCTAATTTGAACTCATTTTTTTGCTTTTTTCAAATATTTATATCTACTGACTCTACTGGTAACTACAGAAGTTTAAGAAAACAAGCATTACTTATCTCTTCTAAATTGAGACACTGAGAGAGCAGTTTTTTCTTTTTGAACTGACTTTCAGATGAGAGATCTTGTCCTCACCTTTCTCTCCCCCCCGGAATTTATCTTGTTCCTTCTTAAAAACATATTTAAATTTAACTTTGTAGCATGTTTAATGGTCTCATACTGCTAAGTCCCTTTTGGGAACGCTTGCTGCTGTTTTATTTTCCAGTTTGAGCAGTGAAGGCCCTTTCGTTGATTATATTCTGTACCCGAGAGATAGCAATTGGTCCTTCTCACCTGCTTCTTAAGCCCTCACATGCATGCTGATGGTGCTTTGGATCCCTGTCCTTTCTATCCTAAAGATCTTGCTTCCCATTGCTTCCTCTGGGAAGCTCTCTGGTTGATTCTGGTTCTGGAAATAATGATTGGTGCTTTCTGGCTACTATGATGACATGAGCCCCCAGATCACTGGGTTTTAAATAAAATACTAGTAGACTTTTGTAACAAGCAAATTTGGGGCTTGCTCTTTCCTCTGAAAAGACCTCACTAAGGTCTTTGGATCTGTAGCAGAGAAGTTACTCTTGTAAGAGGAGAGCCAGAGGATTTGCACTAATGCGCTTGCTGTTTCCCACAGGCTCCTACCCAGAGATCCTACCCAGTGAAACTCCCACAGCGGCGCAGGTAGACGGGGCCGACCTGGCCTCTCCAATGTCTCCTCGAACGAGCAAAAGCCGCATGTCCATGAAGCTGCGTCGCTCCTCTGGCTCTGCCAATAAGTCCTAAGGAGACAGCAGCCTGGCAGTGGTCACCAGTAGCCACCTTAGCATGAACATGGCGTTAACCCTTCCAGGCTTTGTGTTTGCCATAATATGCATGTTCCTTCCCGAACATTTATTTTAGAAAACACTGGATTTAAATAATTTGTAACTTAGTATTTTAGATTTGGGTTGTTTATTCGGTTGGTTTTTTTCCCCCACACTCCAAGCTGCCATATGGGGGGAAGGGGTGAAGCTTTATTCTGTACCCTTTACCTTCCCTCGATAATTACGTCCAAGTAGTTTTACTTTGAATTTCATAATTAAATTTGAGCCAAAATATAATTGGACAGATAGCCTCATGATTTTATCGTGCCCCATTACAACTTTTTGGCTCAGTAAATATATAATTTTTTAATAAATGTACATCTTTAAACATTTGTAACGTTGTGGCAAAAGTTACAGATCTGTTAATACATTTGATGTGTATGGATTATTTATGTTATCAAAATAAACGACTTAAAATAAATGGTCTTTTAGCATCTCAAGTTCCAGCTGAAACAATTTTAGCATTACCTTTTTCTTCCCAAAGCAGTGTCTCATTTCTTGGCTGTGTATCAGGTGATGCCATGACATATCTAATAACCAGAAAAATCACTGTGCTGAACTCTGATTCATGTTTAGCTTCCAAATATTTTTCTAATGTTTTGCTTTTTAAATGGTATCACTGTTAAATGCCACTTCTGTTTTGAGATTATGGCCCCTTATTATTGGCTGCTGGACCCTGGTATATCTGTGTTCTTTCTTAAGTACCGAAAAGGGATGAATGAGGTGGGGTGGGTAGAAAAAAAAGAAGAAAACTTTTCTAAGTGTGTGGCTTAAATTATGTGTATTATTTTAAAAGAAAAGGGAACATGACCCAGGAGTCTAAATTAATCTAATATTGTTAATACTGAACATGCAGGTGCAGGTTGGTATACATTCCACCCTCCAGAAATATTTTCCTACAGTAGATAAGCTGCTCACATTTTGCTCACGTTTTTTTTTTGAACGAGCATCTCCTAAGGAAATGTAGCATGACATTGGTACTAACTGCATGTGTAAATACATCATATCAGCAAACTATAAAATATAAATTATGTATCATCATTCATGTAGTATCTACAAATTTGTAACAGTGGAAAAAAGATGGTATTTAATAATACAATAAAAATATTCTTATCATTTTGTGTTCATGAGTGGTCTTCTATATTTTTTCAGACTTAATAAGCAGGGCCATAAAGCATGAACCTAGGTTTATCTTAACTAATCATGAAAAATGAATTTTAATTCTCTTCTTTGGATACACCCCATTTCTCAGAGATCCTACCACAGTTAGTTAGTTACTAAAAATAGGAGATTTTTCACTTTCATAGCGTCTCACCAGAAACCTCCTCCAATGCACTTGGTTAAAGCATCTATTTATCTCACTTTCATGCTTCTTTCATTACTTAAATTTTAGTTTTTTTGGTAATATATATTCAGGAACAAAACTTTTTACAGTTTGTAAAGGAAGCTTTCAGAGTTCCTGTGCACTTACTTAAAATTTTGGATTTCCTTATAAATAAAAACATTCCTAAGAAACTATGTAGAAAATAAACTAAAATTCCCGTTAAAGCTTATATAAAGGATAAATATGGATAGAGAGAGCTCTGGGAACAAGATTAAACAATACAGACAGTTTCCCACAACCAAAGTGAAGAACTGCAAAAAAGATAAAATACCTACTTACAAATTTCTGTAGTGCTTTTCCTTTAAAAAAAAATGAACAAGTTAATGGTTTAATAATATGTAACAAATTGGAGTGAAAATACTAACTTAAAAATAAGTTAATTAGCACAGTTAACATTTTACTCATCTTCAAATAAAACTATTCACTAATTTTGAAAAAAAATATTTAAAATATTTTGTTGACATTTTTGGGTGGTAAAGTATCTTTAATATTTGAAGAATAGGACATATCCCTTGCTTTTTTTGGAGTTCAGTCTATGCAGCCATACTTCCAAGGAAAATCTCCCATTTATGCACCATTATAATCATTTACAAAATATAATTTCTCTTGTCTGTATTCTGACTAAATGGGTCACCAAGATTACTGGCTTTGGGGAGATGAGAAGTGTGGCATTTAGAAATAGGCTGTGTTCAATGGGATTCTTTAGACAAACACAGAACACAACAAAGCACCGGCTATGTACATTTATTTGGTGGTAAGCATCTTACAAATATGGGCTACCTGTCCAGCAGTACTCAGCCAGTGTTCCAAACTCTGGCTATTAGGGCATAGGTACAGAATGCATGCTAAATATGGTTTACAAAAAGAAATTCAAAACCAGGTTGCTGCTGAAATAATGAATTGCCATTCATTTTCATAGTGGGTTATAAGTATTAACATCTTCCTTAAGCTGAACATAGTGTCATATATAATACACATTATAAGATTTACAACAGAAGCATTAAAACAAGTTGGATGAAACCCTACTAAAACTGAAACTTTAGGAAATGAGTTCTGTATTTCCCAAAAGCATTATATTAAAGGTTTAAAGTATCTTCCTGAATACTGCACACAAAAGGGCTAGAGGTGAGAATCTGGGAAGTGTCTCAACTCCTTTCAGTAAGAGGTGTTATTCCCCACCTCCAGACACCAGCCTCAGAGCGGACTAAGCATTGAGAAAATGAAAGTTTACAAGATCTCCACATCACCTAAAAGTGCGCAAACATCTTACATTTCCTTTCTTAAAAGACACTGGTCTTGTATTTCCCACCCACCCAATGTAAGTTTGGCACCAATCAATCACATAACTTTTAATTCACAGAATATACAGTGCAAGACGTCTGACCCTATTGAGACAGAAACTACAGAGGCGCTTGCGATGGCTAGAGAAAAAAAAAAAAAGGACTTCCACTTTTGGTAGCTAGAATCCTTTGTAGAGACATGCACGCACTCACTGCAACTTTCCATAGGAATTACAAGTCATATAGGATTCGTTGGGGTCTCCAGAGTTTGGTGGGGGTGGGGGGAATCCTATCTTGTGAGGAAGATTTAAAGCTGACACTTCTTGACCGGGAACGCTTATACCATATACATACTTGCTCTAGAGAGAGATTTTACATTTCTCTGTCCGCTCCTCAGGCGGAACATTGACACTATTGAGTTTCAGGTGAGAAAATAAGGAAAGAGGGTAAACTCGCAAGCTGAAGAAAACCCCACAGAAATCACCAGGATCGTTTCCTCCACGGCCCACCTTACAATCTCGTCTCTCAGCCCTCAGCAGCCCGGCCGCAGCGGCATCTGCAGCAGCAGTACCTGCCGACTTTCTGAGGGGTGGCACTTATTGATGTGCCGGGTCAGCCCCGGGGAGCTAAAAAAAGTGGACGGGCAGTGCTTGCACGAGAAAATCTGCTGAGCATCCCCGTCGGATGCCCCACCTGGGTTCGGTGCATCGGGAGGCGCCCCGGCCAGAGCGGGCAGGAGCAGCTCGTCGCGGACCGCATGCCACAGCCGGTGTTTGTCCCTGATGTCTGCCGACGGGAAGTGCGCCCCGCACAGCGCGCAGGCGAAGGCCAGGGGGCCGCCGCGTTCCGAGCCAAAGCAGGGGCCGAGCGCGCGGGCCGAGCCAGCCTCGTGAGTGCCCAGGTGCTTACGCAGATAGGCTTGACGACGGAACTTTTTGTGGCAATATGGGCACACGAAGATCTCGGGTCCCCCGACACCACTGGCACTGCCGGGCTCAGGCACCCGGCGCCCCAACACCCCCGCCGTATAAGGGAGCTGAGGAAGCGGAGGCTCGGGGTGGGACAGCACCTGGAGGCCGGGCTGTGGGGCGCTGTCCTGGTGCTGCTCCGTCCCGGAGCTGTCCCTGGCCCGTGGGTGCTGATCCGCAGTTCGCTCCGCCCGGTTGTTCTCCTTCCCCTCGGCCAGGAAAGATGCGACAGTCCCGGAATCCGGGGAGGACGACGATGGGGGCAGCTTCCCGTCGGCCGGGGAGAGCGTGGCTGCATTGGCCGCCGCGGGACGCGGTTTGTGCCAGCGGCGATGGGAGGCGAGGTTCGCAGGGCAGCTGAAGACCTTGTCGCACTCGGGGCAGCGGTACTCGACGCGCACGATGCGGGAGCAGCGGTGCTGAGCCAGCGCGAAGGGGTCTGCGTACTGCTCCTTGCACAGCTGGCAGATGAACTCCCCCAGCGGCGTGCGGCTGCCCCCGGGGCCCCGGGACGGCGCCCCGGGCTCCTCCTCCTTGATCTTCAGGCCCAGAACAGGGGACGTGGTGACTTCATCGGCGAAGCTCAACTTCCTCATGGCCTTTGGTTTCTTGACTCCAGCGGCCGCGGGCCCAGGCGAGCAGCCCGAAGGAGCCTTGGCGCGGCGCTCGCCGCCGGTGGCCCGCTTCAGGCCGTGCAAGGTGGCCGAGAGGGGAGCGGGGTCCGGATGGAGCGCGGGCTCTGGGAACGGTGCCCGGAGCGGCAGCAGGAACTGCTCCCCCGAGGTCGGTGCAGCTGCTGGTGCCACCGAGCAGGAGAAAGAGGCCACGGCGGCAGCGCCCCCGGGGAAGGACTCAGCAGAGACGGGTGAGCTGAGGCAGCGCTCCAGGAAAGCCCTGCGCAGTTCCACGCCCGCCGGCTTCGTGGGGCTGGGGCTGGGCCCCGGACCCTCCCTACCATCCGCCCTCCACTCCGCGCCTTCCCGCCCGCCCGCCGCTGGGCTCACCCTAGCCGCCCGACAGGACGACCCTGACAGTTCACGGGCCGCCTCCTCCTCCGGAGTTGGGTGTGCCTCCCGGTCCACACTGGGCTGAGGGGCACTGGAAGCCTCCTCGGGGAAGGGTGGCGTCCCCGGAGGTTCCAGAAGGGGGAAGACCCGCTCGGCTAGGCGCACTCGGTAAGAGCCGCCCGTCCGTTTAGTTCTCTTTACCAGGAAGCCCCTAGGCATGGTGGAGTCGGAGCGCTCAGGGGCAAGGGTGACAGGGGCGCCGCGGGGTCTGCGAGAGGGCGAGCACCGCAGCTGCCCGAGCTTCGCCGCGGCCGTCATGCGTCCGCCGCCTTTATAGCTGAGACGAGGGCCGAGGGGCCGCAGGTCGCCTTCGGGCTGGACCAGCCAATCAGGAGTGGGAACGGGCGCGGGGGCGGGGCTTTCACGGGACGGGGCTCGAGCGGGTCCACCAGGCGGGAGGCGGCGCGGGCCCGGCTTAGCTGCGCCTCCTCCCCGCCGCCCACCCGGCGAAGACGCGAGAAGGTACGGTGCTGAGTGTGAGGAAGCTCGGCGCTCCCTGCCTCAGCGGCCTCCAGGGGCCGTCTGGGGTGCCGGGCGGAGAGGCCACCTCACCGCGCCCCGCTTGCGGGCGGGACCCCGCTGCCCCCGCGTGTGGGAGGCCGATGGAAAAGCACCCCCCACACACTTTGCGGGAGCACAGCTGCGAAGAAGGGCGCCGGGCCGCAGGTGCCGGGGAGGCGACGAGTTGGTTGTCAGCCGGCGAACGGGTTAACGTCCTCTGCTGGTATCGAGCTGATGAGAAGCTGCGACAGAGCGGCAGGGCGGCTGACTCCACCGCCCTGTGCCTACACTTGACGGTGGGAGCACGTCTGCCATCCAGTATCGATCGAGGCTGCGCGCGTCTGTGATACTATGAGAATTCATCTGGGAAGAAGGGCTCTCAGTGCGGGAGAGCGTGCGTGCTGGCAAGCCTCTGGAGCTCAGGACGCCAGCAGGTTTCTGGGCCCCGGCTTCGGGGCTTATGAATGCCTCCTCCCCATGGGAGTAGGAGCGGGGAGGGGGAAACGGGATCTAATTTTCGACTGTCCTCAGATAAAGTGCTTTCTCTGTTCGCACCTTCCACTTGTACTACCCAGAGACATGACAGTGCCTAACTGAACTGTTTAGCATGGAGTAGATCGAGTGAGAAATACTGGTGGAATCAGGATTTCCTCTGCTCCCCTTGTGTAAGAGATACTTTGCCAAAAATGTGCTATGGACCTTTAAAAACTCAATACATTTTCATCCAGCACTGTTTTCAGCACTAGAAGAGATCTGAAAGTTTGTGATACTAGTTGAACTATGAAAAATAATTAGAATATATATGGCAGATGCATAGTAAAGTGCCCCAAATCCATGGTATAGACAAGTACAATCTGAGAATAGGAAGGGAAAAGAACTGTGTGTTCAAGCCTCCTCCCTAAGTAAAACTGGAGAAACAGACTGAGCCGATATGTTTTCAGAATAGACTATGGCATAACAGATCCAGTCATCAAAAACACATATTGTCTTCCTTCTAGTGCATGAAGCATTTTTACATAGAGAGCATTATTTGAGGGAAGATTTGGAAGTAATTATATATTTGTTAATCAGTGGCTATATTTTGTGCATTCTACTTAAGTAATCTCTAATCTTTCCACAAAACACAAAACAGAAGTAGGTATTATTCTCCTTAAAATGGCAATCCACTGCAGTATTCTTGCCTGGAGAATCCCATGGACAGAGAAGCCTAGTAGGTTACAGTCCACGGGGTTGCAAAGAGTCGGACACGACTGAGTGACTTCAGCTCACCTCATGATGAGGGGACTGAGCCGCAAGAGAAGTTGTATCACTGGCTGAAGTCACCCAGAGCCCAGAATCAAACCAAGTTCTCACTAATTTCCAAGCTCAGACTTTCCACTAGACCAGTGTCTTCAAACTATTTTTTTTCTGATCACATCCCACATTAAGAAATATTTTACAGAACACACAGGTAACTGAAACAAAAGTTTTACAAAATAACATTTACCCTTAACTAGGTGCAATGAATTTTTGTATTTTCTATTCACTTCTATTTTATTTTTTTAATGCTAGTCATAACAAATGAATTTATTTGATAACTCACTAATGGATAACGTCCCACAGTTTGAAAAACACCATCATTATGATGTCTCCCATTAAACAGCATGAAACCATACAAAATTAAATAAAATAAATAAACCTGATACTTTATGATCAAAATTAATATCTGGAATCACTACTTAAAATATTTGAGTCCTTTAGTTTATAGGTAAGCTTTGTTTTTCGAATTGTTTCTGACATGCCACTTTATCTATGATTTCTAACTCAACTTCTCAGTTGTTCTCCTCTTATTTCTAATGACCCAGATACTGTATGGTTTGGAAAATCTAATATAAGAATTTTAATACTTTAAGATAGCCCCTTTTTTTTGGGGGGGGTGGCTTTTCCTTGGGTGCATAGTACTGTGTCAGAATTGCTGTCAACCATATGGCCCAGCATTTGTGCTTCCAGGTATATACACAGAAGAATTGAAAACAGAGACTGAATCACACGCTGGCACACTGATGTCCATCAAAATGTAGTGCTATCCACAATAGCCCAAAGGTGAAAACAACCCAGTGTCCACCAACAAACACACAAACAAAATGTAGTATATACAACTGACGGGTAGTATTCAGCCATAAAAAGAACTGAAGTTCTGACACATACTACAACATGGGGACTCTCAAAAACATTATACTAAGTGAAATAAGCCAAAGACAAAAAGACAAATATTCCAAGATTTCATTTACATGAAATGTCTATAATGTTTATTGAAAAGAATAGTAAAGTGAAGTGAAGTGAAGTCGCTCAGTTGTGTCTGACTCTTTGCGACCCGATGGACTGTAGCCTATCATGCTCCTCCCTCCGTGGGATCCTCCAGGCAAGAATACTGGAGTGGGTTGCCTTTTCCTTCTCCAGGAGATCTTCCCAACCCAGGGATCGAACCTGGGTCTCCTGCATTGTGGGCAGATACTTTACCATCTGAGCCACCAGGGAAGTCCACTGTCTAGTACAGGCAACTATATTCAGTATCCTGAGACAAACCATAATGGGAAAGAATATGAAAAAGGAGATATATATATTATATATATATAATATATATGGGGGCTGTGGGTGTATGTGTGTATAACTGAGTCATTTTGCTATACCAGCAGTAATTAACACAACATGCTCTACAACAAGAGAACCCACTGCAATGAGAAGCCCACTCACCACAACTAGAGGAAAGCCTGTGCAGCAAGGAAGACCCAGCACAGCCAAAAATAAATGAATAAAAATTTTTAAAAATGCAATGACACTAGCAAATGTGTATGTCTTAATGTTAAGCAAAACAGCAGGCTACAAACCTACATGTACAATAAAAAGCTCAATTATGAAAGTACAAAATGAATAAAAGACTAGAAAGAAATATGCCAGAAGGTTGTTGGACTTGCTTCTAATTAGTAGAGATTTCTTTTATTATTTTTAAAAATTCTGTTAATTTTTTGCAATAAGCATATAGCACTCTGATAATGAGGGGAAAAATTAATGTCTTAAATCCTTTCTGGTATTAGACGTGGTACCCCTCCTCCAGGACACTGTTGCAGAAATGACAGTGGGACATCAAATGGGAATTGCACAGTTAAGTAACATTCTCCAAAACTCGGGGCCCAGAAAAGAGATGAAAAGCCTCTATCATGCCATGGCCTTCCAGTGGAAGAACACTTTGGGGGAGAGATTAGGGGTTAAATAAAAGGTAGAAAGGGGGCTAAAGGGGGGAGAAAAATAATTTAGATGGATACTCTCCACTTAGCTGTAAATCCAGATAATCCTTCAACATATGAACACTTTTTTTTCCATTTTCCCACTCAGAAATTATGATAAATAGGGTAGCCCTTAGCAAGATTGTGAAATCTTTGCTTTCTTTATCTATAATACATCCTTTCTCTTGATAATCACACATATTTTTTTACCACTCGACCTTTTGAATACACAGTACGACCTTCATCTGCTCTGGTATAGTTTGATTAAAAGTCATACACACTGAATTCTCTCTCAAGCTATCTGCATTTTAATTTTCCTATTTCTAATTATGGAATGAATTACTTTGACTTAAATTCAGGAATTTTGTGATAATAGCAATGGGAAAATTTTTCTGTGCAGAGAGAGACTTCTTGCCCTGAAATCATAGTGTGTGTAAGACAAGCTCAGATAACTGACCTACTTTCTAGTCACTTGAATACCAGATGATTACTCAGAAGGAACTTTCTCTCTTCTATTTCTCTGCTGCCTCACCTCAACACAGACATGCCCCTATACAGGGTAAACACCTGTGGCATCTACTATGGGCCTTTTCTCCCACAAGAACTTGTAAGTCAAATGGTCTCTCATTCATCTAAGGCAAAGCACCGGATTTATTTTCCTAAACCTAATCCTCACTTTGGTAAATGGCACCTCTATTCAATTAGCCGCCTAAACCAAATTTCAAAAACTTCTGACTGAAGCCAAACACTCCATATTCAATCTGTGAGCAGTTCTTGTCAGCTCAAGCATTTCCTGAGTCTGAAGACTTCTCAGATTTCCCTTCCACTGTACTCTCCTTCAGTCTCTCTGCTTCCACCCCTGCCCCTCAATAATGTATTTCTCATTGGGCAGCAAGATGGATCCCATTAGAACATAACTCTGACCACTTCATTCTTTTGCTCAAAATCTTGAAATGACTCCCTGTCATATTTGGAAAAAATCCAAAACTCTGACTGGTCCCTGTGATTCTTAAACCACAACTTCCACCATGCTCTTCCTCATTTTGTTCCATACATATTGATCTCCTTATTTTCCCAAGACATGACAAGTACGTTCCACCTCAAGGCCATTCATCCCACCAGAACATTCTTTCTACAGATACGCTCACAACTTCTTCTTTCACTTCACTGGGGTCTTTACTCAAAGAATTCCACCTCAGAAAAACCTTCCCTGACCACCTGACCTGAAATGGCAGCCCCAAACCCACTAGTACCCTTCATCATTTGCTATCCCTGTACCACTCACCTTGCTTTCTCTTGACAGAACTTACCACAATCTGTCACCACATTATATACGTATTTGTTTATTTGTTAATTGTCTGTTGTCCCCCCAAAGCTATTTTTTGTTTTGTTCACAGCTGTATATCCAGTATCTACAGCAATGTCTAGCACAGTTGTAAATGAATTGATGACTAAAATAGTGAGCCACTGGATTTTAAAAAAGCATCTCTGTGCCAAGTGGGATATATAGAACTGATAAACAAGGTCCTACTGTCTAGTACAGGCAACTATATTCAGTATCCTGAGACAAACCATAACGGGAAAGAATATGAAAAAGGAGATATATATATTATATATATATATATAATATATATGGGGGCTGTGGGTAAGTTGGACTGTGAAGAAGGCTGAGCACCAAAGAATTGATGCTTTTGAACTGTGGTGTTGGAGAAGACTCTTGCAAGTCCCTTGAACTGCAAAGAGATCCAACCAGTCCATTCTGAAGGAGATCAACCCTGGGTGTTCTTTGGAAGGAATGATGTTAAAGCTGAAACTCCAATACTTTGGCCACCTCATGCGAAGAGTTGACTCACTGGAAAAGACCCTGATGCTGGGAGGGATTGGGGGCAGGAGGAGAAGGGAACAACAGAGGATGAGATGGCTGGATGGCATCACTGACTCAGTGGACGTGAGTCTGAGTGAACTCCGGGAGTTGGTGATGGACAGGGAGGCCTGGTGTGCTGCGATTCATGGGGTAGCAAAGAGTCAGACACGACTGAGCGACTGAACTGAACTGATACTTCAATAAAAACTAAATTTTAAAAAAGTGAAAAAGGCACAGAGTAGAAGAAAGTATTACATCATATATGTGACAAAAGATTTTTATCTTAAATTTATAAGGACCTTCTACAAATTCATTAACAATGAAAGACAATCAAGTAGAAAAGAAACAAGAGGTCCTACACAGAAGACTGTATCCAAATAAATGAAAATGTGCTCAAACTCATTCATCGTCAGGAAAATATAATATTAAGTCCACAGTGAAATGCTTTGACACCACCACCAAAATGACGAAAATTTAAATCTGTTAATATCACAGTGTTGGTATGCATATGGAACAACTGGAACTCTAATACACTGCTGCTGCTGCTAAGTCGCTTCAGTCGTGTCCGACTCTGTGTGACCCCATAGATGGCAGCCCACCAGGCTCCCCCATCCCTGGGATTCTCCAGGCAAGAACACTGGAGTGGGTTGCCATTTCCTTCTCCAAAGCATGAAAGTGAAAAGTGACAGTGAAGTCTGGATGCTAACTCGGTACAACTACTTTTAAAAAGTTTGGCTCTGTCCACAAATATAATAAACATACTCTCTGACGCAGGAAATAAAAGCTTCTCTTTTTTATTACTGCAAACTATAAATGTAGAGCCCACCTTGAGCACAGAAGGGGGAGACAAAGTCATAAAGAGTCCCAGATTCTAGACATTTGGGAATCTTGGTACAGAAAAAAATGAGAGGAATAGAAAGGTCTTCCTTGAATTTTTACATCCTTGAAAGATCTTTTCTCCCCACCTCAGTCACTTGACCCATGGCTTAGATCACTCCCACGCCCTTCTTCTGAAGTCCTTTCCTCCAGGGAAAATAAACACCAGCTTCTAAACCAGAGTTTTTGTCTCAAGCTCTTCAGTACCCAGAAACCAGGAGAATGAGAGCAGAAAGAAGCTTGCCGGCTATTTAGATGGAAAGACAAGACTTGTAAGATAAGATTGCCTGTGTGGAAAACAAGGAATTTCAGGCATAAGGCATGGAGGTTATTGACAAGTTTAATCCAGATTAAACTACACTATTCTGTCTCAGGAGCTTTATGGAGAGACAGAATAGTGTAGCCGTCAGGGACACAGGCTATGAAGTGAGATGGTCTTGAGTTCAGTTCCAGCTCCACAACTAGCTGTTTCATCTCAAGCACCTTACTGAGCATTTTTGCAGCTTCAGTTTCCTCATCACAAAATAGAAATAGTAACAATTATCGCAAAGAATATTTTTAGCATTAAATATTTTAATGTATTTTCAAGGCTTAACACAATGGATGGCACACAGTGAGCCCTAAATGAATGGAAGGTACTATCATTATTATTACCGAGGCAAAGGAAAACTATCGACACTAATGGCAACCATAAATTCTACAGAAACAGCAGACTCATTTAGGTGACTGGCTGATATTTTATACCCAATTATGATGCCAGAGAGCACTGATGGGGCATAGCTTCTGGTGTGCTCAAAATTAATTTTCTTTTACTGAAATAAGATTCACAAAACATACCAAGACAGAAGACAGTGTAGTTGACTGGATTAAGCCCATGATTTGGAGTCAGGCCTGAGTTTGAATTCTTAGTCTGCCATTTACCTGGTTCTTTAAACTCTCTGGCCCCAGACTGCTGTCACGTGGGCACTGCAGCACTGTGTTCTCTACATGTGGGCAAGAAGTCTGATGTCCTTTGTGGTGAGTAGATGCTGCCAAGCAGAGGAGCTGAGGCTGGAAAGATAAGTCAGGGCTGGATTGAAGAGAACACTGTATACCACACTAAACTGAGCGCTGGTGTTATTCAGAGAAAGCCACTGATTTTTCTTATAAAGCACTGAAAATTGACAGAAATGGATAAAAAAGATGTGGTACATATATACAATGGAATGTTACTCAGACATAAAAAAGAATGAAATAATGTCATTTGCACTAACATAGATGGGCCTAGAGATTGCCATACCAAGTGAAGTAAGTCAGACAGAGGAAGACAAATATAATATGACATGCTTATATGTGGAATCTAAAAAAAAATTATATAGATGAATTTATATACAAAACAGAAGTAGACCCACAGAAAATAAACTTATGGTTACCAAAGGGGAAAGGGGAGGAGAGGAATAAATTAGGAAGTTAGGATTAACATGTATACACTACTGTGTATAAAATAGATAACCAACAAGAAGCTAGAATACTGGGAACTATACTTAATATTTTGTAACAACCTATAAGGGAAAAGAATCTGGAAAAAAATTTTATATATATATATAAATATATATATATATGTATGTGTGTGTAAAAAACAATCACTTTGCTGTACACCAGAAACCAATACAACATTGTAAGTCAACTATATTTAAATGAAATAAATTTTAAAAATTAAATTAAAAATAACATTTTAAAAGTAGTTGACAGAAGATGATATGGCCTTAATCATTCAAATATTGAATGGATTTAAATGATTAATTGCTGAACTGTATTAGTATAGTATCTCTATAAGTGCTTTTCTCCCCATGTTAAGCAGTGAAATAGATAGTTGACACCTTCTTAAAACTGGGAAGTAGAGAGAAAACTTGACTTTCACTTGGCCGTGAAAGACTGCCTGTTAAAACTGAGATTCACTTCAGAAACTTTAAGCAATTGGAAGAGTGAGCTTGAACTAGAAAAAAGTGACTTTCAATGGCATCAGATGCCACAATGGAAAGCATTTTAATTTGTTGTGCAGGAAACACGACCGCTTTTTACTCTCAGCCATTCTCGTGTTCCCAGCCACCAGCCCCAGCTCTGTCTTCTAAGATACTTCTCTCATCAAATTCTTTTAGCTACTTCTTCAGCTCAGTGTATAACCCTCCTACCTATAAACACTAAAACCTTTGTGAAGGCTACACAAAGACTTCATCTTCCTAATTTTATAGAGATCCTCTATATGAAAACCTTCCGGACTCAAAAAGATATTTTATGGAGTTGGTTTATTGCTCATAAAACAAGTAGATTTCAATTCTAACACTGTCATTTAATGAAGAGGTGATCTTGGAAATTTTACTTCATCTCTCTGAGTCTCAACAATCTCTAAATTAGGTACAACAATACCTATATCATCTAATAAGAACTAAATTGAATGTGATGAACTAATATTCTCAACAGCACTGGCTCTTACTTGTGCTCACTATTGATTTTTTTCTCTATCGCTATTTATATACTTGGTGCTGCTTGTAAATTCATAAGGGTAGAGACTGACCATCTAACCAGTTTAGGATTACACAGAATAACGTGTGTGTGTGTGTGTCTCAGTAAACATTCTGAAATAATAACGATGGTTGTCTACATGGCTGGGGAAAAAAAGCCTTCTCAGGTTTTATCTATAATTTAAATAAATCCCATTCATATGCTTGAAAAGAATGTGCTTACATTTTGCAGCTGTATATACCAAGTACAAAAGAGTCAGACACAACCTGGCAACTAAACAACAGACTAAGGATTATATATGTATATGCCTCCTTCCACATATATATGAAAGTGTTAGTTGCTCATCATGTCCGACTCTGCAACCCCAGGAACTGTAGCCCACCTGGCTCCTCTGTCACTGTGATTCTCCAGGCAAGAATACTAAAGTGGGTAGCCATCCCCTTCTCCAGGGGATCTTCCTGACCCAGGGATCGAACCCAGGTCTCCTGCATTGCAGGTAGATTCTTTTACCGTTTGAACCAAGGTAAATTATGATATTTCTCTTTGCAGTCTCTTGTTTATACTCCGTACAGTTTGAGACTTTGTCATAGGTGCATAGAAATTAAAACGTTATCTGTTCAGATAACCAAATGTCTCAGAAGTATACAGTATCTCTCTTTATCTGTAGTGATGCTTTCTGAGCTAAGTCTGTTTTGTCTGATGGTTTCTTCTAGACATATCAACTATTATTTGATGGGCATTTACAACGAATGTATTTGATTTCAATCTTTTTTATCATTATGTTTTAAGGGTGTCTCCACTTAACAGTAGCTGAATTTTTTTAACCAGTCAGATAATATTTAACTTTTAATTGGCGCATTTAGTCCTTTTCAGTTCAATTCAGTTTCTCAGTCATGTCCGACTCTGCGACCCCATGAATCGCAGCATGCCAGGCCTCCCTGTCCATCACCAACTCCCGGAGTTCACTCAGACTCATGTTCATCGAGTCAGTGATGCCATCCAGCCATCTCCTCCTCTGTCGTTCCCCTTCTCCTCCTGCCTCCAATCCCTCCCAGCATCAGAATCTTTTCCAATGAGTCAACTCTTTGCATGAGGTGGCCAAAGTACTGGAGTTTCAGCTTTAGCATCAGTCCTTCCAATGAACACCCAGGACTGATCTTTAGAATGGACTGGTTGCAGTCCAAGGGCAGAGAAGGCAATGGCACCCCACTCCGGTACTCTTGCCTGGAAAATCCCATGGATGGAGGAGCCTGGTAGGCTGCAGTCCATGGGGTCGCTAAGAGTCGGACACGACTGAGCGACTTCCCTTTCACTTTTCACTTTCATGCATTGGAGAAGGAAATGGCAACCTACTCCAGTATTCTTGCCTGGAGAATCCCAGGGATGGGAGAACCTGGTGGGCTGCCGTCTATGGGGTCGCACAGAGTCGGACACGACTGAAGCGACTTAGCAGCAGCAGCAGCAGTCCAAGGGACTCTCAAGAGTCTTCTCCAACACCACAGTTCAAAAGCATCAATTCTTCGGCACTCAGCTTTCTTCACAGTCCAACTCTCACATCCATACATGACCACTGGAAAAACCATAGCCTTGACTAGACAGACCTTTGTTGGCAAAGTAATGTCTCTGCTTTTTAATATGCTTTAGTCCTTTTTCATTTGTGTAATTGCTACTATACTGGAAATGAAATCTACCATCTTCAAAAGTGTTTTTCATTTGTCTGATCTGTAACAGTTTCTTTTTTTTACATTTTATATTGATTTCTGATTTTTATGTATCAAATTCCCCCTCTCTACCAACTTAAAATTATACTCTTTGCTTATTTTTTTTATTAATTCTTAAATTACATCACAAATTTTTAATTTATCAAAGGTTATTTTTAAAATATTAAGAAAGTTAGAAAACTTTAATGCATTTACTCTTTCTGACATATGTTATTATGGTTTTGTATTTTTAAAAATCTACAAGACACTGTTATTATTGTTTTTCACAGATAATATTCCTTAGATCTACCTACAAGTTTCCCACTGTCTTGACTCTCAATTCTTTCTTGTATCTCAGACTTCTAGGGTGGGATCATTTTTCTCCTGCCTAAAGAACATGCTTTAAACTTTCCTTCACTATAGACTTGCTAGGAGCCAAATATCTTAGCTGTTAGTGTGTCTTTATCCACCTATAGAATTCCAAGATAACTATTTTCTTTTAGCACATTGAAAATAACATTTCACTGTCTTCTGTTTCCTGTTTTTCACTTGTGAAAAGTCAGCTATCAGTATATTGTTGCTCTTTTGAAAGTAATTTATCTGTTTCTCTGGCTGTTTTAAATATTTATTCTTTGTCTTTGGTTTTCAGACATTTTATTTCAATGGGCTTAGATATGGTTTTCTTTTCATTAATCATGCTTTCATAAGACTTCTTAAAATCAGTGACATGAAGTCTTTTGTCAGCTTAAAAATTCCTCAGCAGTTAACTCTTCAAAGAATTGTTTTATCTCATTCTCTTTCTTCTCCTAGAAATGTGGCTGAACCCGTTAGACATTCTCACTACATCTTCTGTTTCTTTTATCCCCTCTTCTTTTCCCCTCTGCAAGCTGCATTCTGGATCATTTCCCTTGATGTATCTTCAGATTCATTAAGTTTTAAAGGTGTGTCTAACCTACACTTAAAATCTTGTTGGACTTAAAATTTTTATTAATGTTTACTCATAAAAAATATTTTTATTTATAAAATATACCTGTATATTTTTGTTTAAAGCCACAATATTTAAACACACAGTAAAATTGTACTTGGCTCTTTTTTCAAATTCAGATTTGCTGTTTACTTTCTATAGTTTCCTGTTCTCTGTAGAAAGCATCAAGCTGGTATTTTACATCTTTATTGTTAATTTTTTTTCTTTTACGTTTTTAAACATCACCATCATAATTGTGCTATAGTCCATGCCTCATAATTCTAGTATTTAAAGTCTTCATGGGTCTGTTTTTGTTGATTGCTGTCTCTGATGACTCTTGTTCATTTAATCTGGCTTCCTCGTGCACCTGATTATCATTGAGAAGATAATACATTCTCATATTCTGCCAGATACGAGGATGTGCTGAACATCATTTTTGACAAATTATTTATGAAATTATTTAGGCCTGTGATAAAAGTATCTTCCTCAAGAGCAGACCTGTATTTCCTTCTGCCAAGCATCTGGAGACACTGCCAAACAATTATTTTAACCCAGGTTCAAGGCTTTGAGATTCATTGACCCAGGCAATTTGCATACAAGCAGTAAATACTCAAGAGCTTTGGAATCTCAGTATCTTGAGGAAAAGGTCTTCTGTTAGACCTCCTGTCGTGCACAAGTCCTGGAGTTTGCTTTTTGTCTCCTTTGCACTTGCAAGTCTATCAAGACAAATACTGTCCTTGTTCAGTCACTCAGTTGTGTCTCTCGCGAGTCCGTGGGCTGTAGCCTGTCAGGCTCCTCTGTCCATGGGATTTCCCAGGCAAGAATTCTGGCGTGGGCTGCCATTTCCTTCTCCAGGGGATCTTCCCGACCCAGGGACGGAACCCACATCTTTTGCTTAGTAGGTGGATTCTTTACCACTGAGCTACCAGAGAGGCCCAGACAAATACTCTGATTTTCGCCAATCAGCAAATTCCCGCAGGGCAGAACATATTTGGATTCCCATTTCTCCTTCACCTTTAGTCTGGTAATTCCAAACTACTTTTCATATCCTTTTATCTTGAAGAATAAATTTTAAATCTGGATCTTTTAGTTGTTTTTACTGGGAGGATTCATCTAGTTTACCAGAACCATTCAATCGACTTACATTTTAAACTTTTTTGGTGACTATTAAAAATGTCCTTCAGAAAGGTTGTACCTGTTTAGGCTTCTATCAGTAGGCTTAGAAATGCCTTTTTTTTAACCTTTCTTCCCTTAACTATATATTTTGCCATTTATGAGAAAAAACATTTCCAAGTTGAATAAGGGAAAAGTCCTGCTTTTACTAAGTATCTGTACTTATTTAATTACCAATGAAATTGAATGCTTTGTGGTCTATTTAAATTGTATTTTACTTTTTATAATTTAACCTATTCAAAAATTTCTGTTTTTTATTTTTCTTAGGTCCTTTGGCTACTATAAAGCTGCTACCCACCAGCAAACCTACATCAGTTGTTAAAATATTAAACAATTTCCATACCAATCAGCAAATAGCCGTCACCTTTCAAATGGCCTTACCTTGGCTCACGCAGACATTTCAGCCTCTCCCAAACACCATTCACTTGCTCATTTTCCATCAGTTAAAGAGTTAATGTCCAACATACCAACAGGCCTTTAGAGTCTTACCCTTGCTCAGAGCCCTGGCCATTGTCAGTTCTGACTGGTTAGTAGCTATTATGTAGATATTGTTAAACCTTTTAAAGTAACATATGTGCATATATATTGAAAGTATTTTTTTATGTGACTGACAAGGGCTTAATTTCCAAAACATACCAAATAGCTCACATAACTCAGAAACAACAACAAAAAATATCCGATTGAAAAATGGGCAGATCTAACCAGACATTTCTCCAAAGAAGCTGTAATGGATGGCCAACAAGGACATGAAAAGTTGCTCAGCATTACTAATTTTTAGAGAAATGCAAATCAAAACTACAATGAGTGCCACCTCACATCAGTCAGAATGACCATCATTAAAAAGTCAAAAATAACAACTGCTGGAGAGGGTACAGTGGAAGGGATCCTTCCTACGCTGTTCGTGGAAACATAAGTTGGTGCAGCCACTATGGAAAACAGTATGGAGGTTTCTTAAAAAACTAAAAATAGAGTTGCTGTATAATCCAGCAATCCTACTTTTGGGCTTATATCTTGACAAAACTATAATTCAAAAAGAAACGTGCACACCTATGTTAATAGTGGGACTATTCACATTAGCCAAGACATGGAAACAACCTACATATCCACTGATAGATGAATATATAAAGAAGATGTGGTACATATATACAATGGACTACTACTCATTAAAAAAAAAAAGAAGGAAATAATGCCATCTGCAGCAACATGGGTGGACTCAGAGTTTATCATACTAAGTGAAGTCAGAAAGAGAAAGACAAAAAAAGAGAAAGACAAATACCATATGATATCACTTATGTGTGGAATCCAAAATATGACTCAGATGAACTTATCTATGAAACAGACTCACAGACATAGAGAACAGATTTGTGGTTGCCAACAGTGGGTGGAAGGGATGGAGTGGAAGCCTGGGATTAGTAAATGCAAATTTTTATATATATAGTGGATAAACAAGGTCCTATTTTATAGCACTGGGAACTCTATTCAATATCCTGTGATAAATCATAATGGAAAAAATATGAAAAACATATATACACACACACATATATATATATATATGTAACTGAGTTACTTTGCTATGCAGCAGAAACAAACACAATATTACAAGTCAATTATACTTGAATAAAATATATTTTAAAAAATGTAAAAGGAAAAAGTCCATTTTACAAGAAGACTTTAAAAACATATCATGCTGTATTCCTTTTTCTTTCCATATCCTATTTCCTTAATTTTTATTTACAATTAGTTTGTTTCTCTCAAAATTATTACAACACCTATTTGTTCTTTTTCTTGCACTTTGCTTTATTCACAAAACAATTTGTTTTGGAAATCATTACACATTATGACTCATCAGTTCAGTTCAGTCGCTCAGTCGTGTCTGACTCCTTGCAACCCCATGAATCGCAGCACGCCAAGCCTCGCTGTCCATCACCAGCTCCCGGAGATCACTCAAACTCATGTCCATCGAGTCGGTGATGCCATCCAGCCATGTCATCCTCTGTCGTCCCCTTTTCCTCCTGCCCCCAATCCCTCCCAGCATCAGAGTCTTTTCCAATGAGTCAACTCTTTGCATGAGGTGGCCAGAGTACCAGAGTTTCAGCTTTAGCATCATTCCTTTCAAAGAACACCCAGGACTGATCTCCTTTACAATGGATAGATCTACCTATTTCGTTTGTTTTGTTTTATTTAATTGAAGTATAATTGATTTACAATGTTGCATTAGTTTCAGGTGTACAACAAAGCGATATGTATATGTATGTATACAAATGAATGTATGTATCAACAAGTTGGTGCAACCACTATGGATTCTTCTCCCTTGTAGGTTATTACAAAGTACTGAGTATAGTTCCCTGTGTTATACAGTAGGTCCTTTTTGGTTATCTATTTTATATCACCTATTTCTTTTTAACTACTGCATAATATTCCCTAGTGTGCGTATGCCATTATTTATTTCACTGTTGCTCTGTGTTCACACTTAACAAAGTGTGATGATTAATATCCATGTCCCTATGTCTCTGAGTCTATTTAAGCGTGTTTCCTCTAGGGTAGATACAGAGTAGTAGAAATGCTACTACTCAGATATGCAGATAACACCACCCTTATGGCAGAAAGAGAAGAGAACTAAAAAGCCTCTGGATGAAAGTGAAAGAGGAGAGTGAAAAAGTTGGCTTAAAGCTCAACATTGAGAAAACGAAGATCATGGCATCTAGTCCAATCACTTCATGGCAAATAGATGGGGAAACAGTGGAAATAGTGTCAGACTTTATTTTGGGGGGCTCCAAAATCACTGCTGATGGTGACTGCAGCCATGAAATTAAAAGACGCTTACTCCTTGGAAGAAAAGTTATGACCAACCTAGATAGCGTATTTAAAAGCAGAGACATTACTTTGCCAACAAAGGTCCGTCTAGTCAAGGCTATGGTTCTTCCAGTAGTCATGTATAGATGTGAGACCTGGACTGTGAAGAAAGCTGAGAGCCAAAGAATTGATGCTTTTGAACTGTGGTTTTGGAGAAGACTCTTGAGAGTCCCTTGGACTGCAAGGAGAGCCAACCAGTCCACCCTAAAGGAGATCAGCCCTGGGATTTCTTTGGAGGGAATGATGCTAAAGCTGAAACTCCAGTACTTTGGCCAACTCATGTGAAGAGTTGACTCATTGGAAAACACTCTGATGCTGGGAGGGATTGGGGGCGGGGGAAAAGGGGATGACAGAGGATGAGATGGCTGGATGGCATCACTGACTCGATGGACATGAGTCTGTGTGAACTCCGGGAGTTGGTGATGAACAGGGAGGCCTGGAGTGCTGCAATTCATGGGGTCGCAAAGAGTCAGACACGACTGAGTGACTGAACTGAATTGATATTAGCTATGCTACATTCTCAGAGAGAATATTTTAAAACTTGTATCAGATGTTTAAAAAATATGTCTTCCAAAATATAGTTCTAGTTTACAAGCTGTGAAATTGTGATTTATAGTAAGAAATGTACGTTTGATCTTCATCCTCATTTCTGGCACCTATAGCTATTTGCTGTTAAATGATCTCTCAGCTTTTAAAAATCCATAAAGGAATTTAGTTATAAATCTATAAGATTTTTATCAGATATTATTATGTTTTGAAAACCTTTCAAGCTTATGATTGTCTACATTAATATTTTTAGCAGACATCACAAATTATAAAATTTCTAAGTATTAGTAGAAGCCAGAATAAAGTACTAGTTCATTTTGGACAAGAAGTAAAGTATTTTGAATTTTTTTGCCATGCTGTGTGGCATATGAGATCTTAGTTTTCCAACCAGGGATTGAACCTGAGACCTCTGCATTGGAAGCACAGAGTCTTAACAGTTGGATTGCCAGGGAAGTCCCTGAACTAATTTTTATTTATGATCTGTTATCTCCTATAGAAAGAGTAAATGAATTTCTGTGCACTAAATCATTTTCATACTTGTTTACCATATTGATCTATAAAGATACTAGCTCTTTTACGGTCTTCTGCCAAATATATCAGTTAGCTATTATGATCCATTTTTTATGATTACTTTGTTTTAAATCTGATAACCTCACCATTGCATTGTTATCCAGGCAATATCTTCCTAGCATTTCAATTATCTTAATCTCATGCAGACCAACATCAAAAGCTTTTACAAACATTTAGATATATTGTTTGCCCATGCAGCTTTCTTTATCCACAAACTTGTTGAGTAATTTTATAAGATCAAATAAATCAGATTTGCCTGGCATAATCTGTCTTCATAAACAAATGCTGTCCACTGACCATCACATTGTTATCTAAATGATTTCAGATCAATTTGGTTTGCTCTAACTTGGGCAATTGCATTCTGCCAGCCCCAAACTCCCTCTATTTTTCAATTGGAGACATTATTCTTCCTTTCACTTAACAAAGTGTTCTGTAAAGCAAGCAGGCAAGTATCTGAACCAATAAAGCCTAGTTTCCTGAAGATTTGTGTCTGATAGGCTAACTGAAACTATGTATTACATCCATGTCATAGCTTTAGCTGGTGACATTATTACCTAAATCATTGTACTAGATGTCATAAGTAATATTTTGTGTTAGATCAATGGGAAAAGTAGGCAATACAAAGAAAGTTTTTCATGTGTATATCTAGGACCATCCTTATGCTAGATTCCCTGCAATATAATCAGATTTAGTTGGAATCAAGTTTTACATCCGAGGAATAGTGAGATACACTGGCTGTGAGATGATTTCACTAGAAGACTTGTTATATATTGTACTAAGGCAGAATGATCACTGTGCTTTAGCTAAGAAAACTGGCAATTCTACAGTCAGTCCTCCATATCCACATGTTCCACATCTATGGATTCAACCAATTGTGGACCAAAAATATTTGGGAAAATATTCCAGAAAGTTCCAAAAAGCAAAACTTGCATTTGTCATGCTCTGACAGCTACTTATATAGAATTTATATTGTGTTGGGTATTATAAGTAATCTAGAGATGATTTAAATCATATGAGAGGAGGTGCATAGGTTATATGCGGATACTATACCATCTTATGGGCCTCCTTGGTGGCTCACACAGTAAAGAATCCACCTGCAGTCCAGGAGACCTCGGTTCAATTCCTGGGCTGGGAAGATCCCCTAGAGAAGGAAATGGCAACCCAAACCGGTGTTCCTGCTGGAGAATCCCATGGACAGAGAAGACTGGTGGGCCATAGTCCATGGGGTCTCAAAGGGTCGGACACAACTGAGTGACTAAGCACATGTGCACCCATGCCATTTTACGTAAGGGACTTGAGCATCTGTAGATTTGGATGTCCACAGGGTCCAGGAGCCAACTCCCTTCAGATATCAAGAGATGACTATATATTTCAGGGTAAAGGAACAAACTATTCATTACTCATCACTTCATTGAATAAAATCCATTAATTTATTCATTCTATTCCTCTTACATTTATATGATGCCCTGTGAAATCTGTGGTTTATCTCCTTATTTGACAATGACCTAAAACTGAATGCTAACTTGGGGGCAATCAAAAGAAGCACTAGGCTGGCTTGCATACAGGTTTCGAAAAGGAAGAGGACCTCTCGGTTCCTTTGGTGCTTCTATACTTTAATTTCAACCACACTCAGCTTGAACTGCACAGTTCTTGGTTTAAAACAAAGAAACCCAGATTCCAAAATTCAGTCATAATGTCCAGGGAGTAATTCACACACTTGAAGAACATCTGTGTGGTGGAGGAAATCCACAGCCTGCTGGGGCTCGCACTGCCCCCGGAAAGCTGGGACTGGGAGCCCCGAGGGTCTGGGCCCTGCGGTGGCGGCAGCAACGGTGGCAGGACCCCAGTGCGATTGCCACAGCAGCCGTGAGACAACTTCCACAAGAACTGGCTGATACCCTAAAAATGCAGTCTATGTTGGAGGCTTCACTGGAGGTCACGTCACGTGATCGTGCTAACTTAGAAGATGAGGTACAGGACTGAAAGAAGTTACATCAACTCACAAGTCAGGTACAAGCAGCATCTCAAGAAAACTTAGAGCGGTTGAGAGAAGTGATGCTTTAATAAGAAGTCAGGTGGAACTC
This sequence comes from Cephalophus harveyi, assembly GCA_006410635.1. Taxonomy (NCBI): domain Eukaryota; kingdom Metazoa; phylum Chordata; class Mammalia; order Artiodactyla; family Bovidae; genus Cephalophus; species Cephalophus harveyi. Next base: position 291,691 of record SJYT01021607.1, read on the forward strand.
AGAATTAAAGACTTGGAATCTGAACTCTCCAAGATGAACATTTTTCAAGAAGATTCTAACAAAGCAGAGTTGGAAAAATATAAGCAACTCTACCTAGAAGAACTAGAAGTTAGAAAGTCATTGGCAAATAAACTAGACAAGACTAAGGAGAGGCTGGCAGAGGTCAGTACCAAACCTGGGATGCAGAAACACCAGGACAGACCTTGCCTCAGCACTCTCACCAGGGGGCCAGTCCTGGAGTCCCCTTGTGTTGGAAATTTCAATAATGCTTTAGTGCTCAATAGAAATCTTATACTCCAAGAGCAAAGGTAGTACTTTCCACCTCAATTCCATGCCCTTCAAATAACAGCACGGAGACTTACTGGACCAAGATGTAGTGGGAGTTGCAAAAGAATATAACTAAAGAACTAGGAAAAGCTGCTGCTGAATTTAAATCTGGATCCTATAGAGTGTCTCCTCTAGGATCTACAGATGAGTCACATCTATATCAGGACCTACTTTCAAAAACATCACAAGAATATGTGCACATTTTCAAGGAAAAAAAAATATGATCTAAAAGATAAATAGTAAAAGTTTCCTTACTGGACTGTTTTCATGACATTTTAGGTGTTTCCCATTAAATATAATGAGAAAATCTTTATTAAAGGGAAATATTTTTGTGTGTATAATGAAAATTTATATGGTATTTTTAGCCATGCTCCTCCACATCTAACTTACTTTTAAGCAGATTTAAAAACCAGCACTGCTGAGTTTTACATATGCAAAGTCAAAGTGTAGTCACTCAGTCATGTCTAACTTTTTGCGACCCAATAGACTGTAGCCCGCCAGGCTCCTCTGGCCATGGAATTCTCCAGGCAAGAAAACTGGAATGAGTAGTCATTCCCTTCTCCAGGGGATCTTCCAGCCCCAAGGATCAAACCTGGGTCACCTGCATTGCAGGTAGGTTCTTTACCATTTGAGCCACCAGAGACGCCCTTTACAAACTCAAACTGAACCCTAATACCAGCTGTTTAAACAGCACCCAAACAAGCAAACTTGTCATTAATATTTAGTAGTGCAGATTGATATCTTTTTGTATTTTCCAGTTTATATCACTATTTATAGACCTAAAGATTTAGATATTGCTGTTACGGCTACTGCCAATGTTCTCTTGATGAAAGTGAAAGAGGAGAGTTAAAAAGTTGGCTTAAAGCTCGACATTCAGAAAACTAAGATCATGGCATCTGGTCCCACCATGTCATGGCAAATAGTTGGGGAAACGGTGGAAACAGCGTCAGACTTTATTTGGGGGGCTCCAAAATCACTGCAGATGGTGACTGCAGCCATGAAATTAAAAGACGCTTACTCCTTGGAAGAAAAGATATGACCAACCTAGATAACATATTCAAAAGCAGAGACATTCCTTTGCCAACAAAGGTCCATCTAGTCAAGGCTATCATTTTTCCAGTGGTCATATATGGATGTGAGAGTTGGACTGTGAAAAAAGCTGAGCCCCAAAGAATTGATGCTTTTGAACTGTGGTGTTGGAGAAGATTCTTGAGAGTCCCTTTGACTGCAAGGAGATCCATCCAGACCATTCCAAAGGAGATCAGTCCTGGGTGTTCCTTGGAAGGACTGATGCTGAAGCTGAAACTCCAATACTTTGGCCACCTCATGCGAAGAGTTGACTCATTGGAAAAGACTCTGATGCTGGGAGGGATTGGGGGCAGGAGAAGAAGGGGACGACAGAGGATGAGATGGCTAAATGGCATCACCGACTCGATGCACATGAGTTTGGGTGAACTCCGGGAGTTGGTGATGGACAGGGAGGCCTGGCGTGCTGCGATTCATGGGGTTGCAAAGAGTCAGACACAACTGAGTGACTGAACTGAACTGAATTATTCATAGTGGCATAAAACTTACTATATGTAACTTTAAACACTGATTCAGAGATCGTTTCTCATGGAGAAATTTAAAAAAAAAAGAATGTTTGTGTAATTTTTTTTCCTTTGGGGCCCTTTGGATAGGCATTTGTAGCACCAAACCCACATGGCCCACGCAGTAATCTGGAAAAAGACATTAAAGGCAGAGTAGGTAAACAGAAAATTATCATTATTTAGTCTCTAAAGGTATCTTCTTTATTAACAGAGTATATTTTAAGTTTTTCTATTGACTACGTAAAATGAGTAGCATTTCATCTTATAGTAAATATCTATAAGATGAAATTATCATATTCTCTTCTTTGTTATTATTAAGTTGGTTTTGTTTTGTTTTTTCACTTAAGAAATGATACCTCATGAGATCAACCATACTAACATCTTTCTTGGTTTTTGAAAATTGCTATTGCTAAAATATCAACCATACTTGTTTAGTAAAAGCAAATATTCTGTGTGTGTGAGCGTGCACCCATGTGCACGTGTTTGTGTTGGAAATGATTATTAAAGAAGCCAGTATTATTATGAGAGAATAGGATAAAATGACACTATTGGCTGAGTTTCCTTTACTTCCTTTCTATTTCTCCAGGGACCTTCCGTGGAGATAATTAGAATATTGGCCTGGCTATTATTGTCTAATAAGAGTTGTCAGTCATTGATAAAACTTTTTTCTGCCTTTATGCACTGTAACTGTAACACTTGTATATAAGGACTCTTCTGCTTCCTAAAGCTTGTTTGTTGTTAATAATTTGCTAAGGAGGGGAGGTTGTTGAGAGAAGACAGAAATGCAAAAAAGATTAAATAAAGAAAACTTCAACATTTTCAACTCAGATTCCTCATCTGAACTATAGTACACAGAAAATCTCTTGACTATTCTCTCAATTCTCTCAGGATAGTACAAAATTAGTACTATTCTAGATGCACAGGAAAAAAGTTAATTTATTAGGGCTTAATTCTCCCCTAGATCAGATGAGGAATATAATTCCAGCTGTATTTAAATATAATTCCTTGGGAGTTTGGAGCTAGCCAATGCAAACTATTATATATAGAATGGAAAAACAGCAAGGTCCTCCTGAGTAGCTCAGGGAACTATACTCAATATCCTGTGATAAACCATAATGAAAAAGGAAAAAAAGAATAGATATACATGTGTGACTGAATCACCTTACTGTACACCTGAAACATTGTAAAGTATACTTTAATTAAAATTTTTAATTAAAACATGCTAGCAAAGTAATGTTCAAAATTCTCCAAGCCAGGCTTCAACAGTACATGAACCGCGAACTTCCAGATGTTCAAGCTGGACTTAGAAAAGGCAGAGGAACTAGAGATCAAATTGCCAACATCCACTGGATCATCAAAAAGGCAAGAGAGTTCCAAAAAAACATCTACTTCTGCTTTATTGACTATGCCAAAGCCTATGACTGTGTGGATCAAAACAAACTGAAAAATTCTTAAAGAGATGGGAATACTAGACCACCTGACCTGCCTCCTGAGAAATCTATATGCAGGTCAGGAAGCAACAGTTAGAACTGGACACGGAACAAGAGACTGGTTCCAAATAGGAAAAGGAGTACATCAAGGCTGTATATTGTCACCCTGCTTATTTAACTTATAAACACCCTGCTATTTATTTATATGTAGAGTACATCATGAGAAACACTGGACTGGATGAAGCACAAGCTGGAATCAAGATTGCTGGGAGAAATATCAATAACCTCAGATATGCAGATGACACCACCCTTATGGCAGAAAGCGAAGAACTGAAGAGCCTCTTGATGAAAGTGAAACAGGAGAGTGAAAAGTTGGCTTAAAACTCAACATTCAGAAAACTAAGATCATGGCATCTGGTCCCATCACTTCATGGCAAATAGATGGGGAAGCAATGGAAACAGTGAGAGACTTTACTTTATTGGGCTCCAAAATCACTGCAGATGGTAACTTCAGCTATGAAATTAAAAGACGCTTGCTCCTTGGAAGAAAATCTATGACCAACCTAGACAGCATTTTAAAAAGCAAAGACATTACTTTGCCGACAAAGGTCCACCTAGTCAAAGCTGTGGTTTTTCCAGTAATCATATATGGATGTGAGAGTTGGACTATAAAGAAAGTTGAGAGCTCAAGAACTGATGCTTTTGAACTGTGGTGTTGGAGAAGACTCTTGACAGTCCCTTGGACTGCGAGGAGATCCAACCAGTCCATCCTAAAGGAAATCAGTCCTGAATATTCACTGGAAGGACTGATGCTGAAACTCCAATACTTTGGCCACCTGATGCGAACAGCTGACTCATTTGAAAAGATCCTGATGCTAGAAAAGATTGAAGGCAGGAGGAGAAGGGGACAACAGAGGATGAGATGGTTGGATGGCATCACCGAGTCAATGGACATGAGTTTGAATAAACTCTGTGAGTCAGCGATGGACAGGGAGGCCTGGCGTGCTACAATCCATGGGATCGCAAAGAGTCAGACACAACTGAGCAACTGAACTGAACATTCTTTAAATAGTCATTGTAATTTCAAAATAAAGTTGAAACTCTTATGTAAACAGCTTTAATAATTTCAATTGATCATAAATAAAGAGATTGATTTGTTCCCTCCCAAAGGTTTATTGTGCTTAATCCTTTGAAACTAGTTTAAAAATGAAAGCAGCATTGTAACCTCAAATCTTTTATGGAATGCTAGTTTTAAAACAAGACCCACATGGTATATTCATGAGCATTAACAATTTGAAAAGTCCTAACTAGGTGTCAAGATCAAAAGGTTTTACAGGGAACTCTGCCCAGTGTTATGCAGCAGTCTGGATGGGAGGGAAATTTGGGGGAGAATAGATAAACATATACTTAGGGCTGAGCCCCTTTGCTGTCTACCTGAAACTATCACAACACTGTTAATCGACTATACCCCAATACAAAATAAAAATCTTTCTTAAAAGATCAATAGGCTTCATTCCTAGTTTGGTCAGAAACTTATTGATAGACAACCTAACTTTCTAAATGTTTTAACTTCAAACACTCTATTGAAAAATATAAAAACAAATTACTATAAGCACCATATTTCTCACTGGGAATGTTGAGACTTAAGTCTTTAAAGGAGATGTCTATGTATTTATATCCTTTATATATATTTTATAAATAAACTAGGATGGTGACATTTATTCTTAGTGAGCTACTGCATCTGTCTTCCCTGGGCAGAACCCTTTTAAAAAAATTCCAAAATGAAAGAGGACACAGAAAAAGCTCTATCTAAAAGGCAAGGAATAAAAGGAAAAGACATGAACAAATAACACAGTGGAGGCAAGACATATTAGATATTCATTAGTGTATTTTCAGAGTCTACACAATGCCCGTAATTATTTAACATTTCAACTGAGAAAGTCTGTATAGATATATTCTGTAGATACACAGAACACAACTCTGAACATATTTTGGACAATTATGTGTGAAATCCTCATCACAACCATTTTCGCTGAACAACTCTACTATGAGTGGCGGATTTTCTGAAACTGAAATTGCTATTTGCACGATGTGGTGCATTGAAGCAATTCAAGGCTTTCATTCCACTTCACTGGAAATGAAGATTCACTATATTAACGTTCTCTAGACACTTATGTGGTGTGAAATTATGCCCCTCAATTACAAATTCTTCCAGCCTTCTCTCTCTTGGCTTCTCTATTTTCAAGTCTTATTTCAAATACTCCACAAAATATTTGGCCTCACTTGGCATAAAAGAAGCAAACCTCTGTGCCTCTTTTCCCCACCTTTCCATGGAGATAATAACACTTGCCTGTCTCATAAAGATATTGTGAAGCATAATATTTTGTAAAGCACTTTAAAAACCTTAGCTATGAAGGCTAATGGCAGTAAGAACTGTATTGTCATCTATTCCTCCATTTCCTCTCAAGCTGGCCATTTTCTCTTTGTCTTTGTTCGTTTAAATGTTAAGAAGAAATACTGTTTGCTATTGAATGTTGAGGCTCAGCTTTATCTCCTTCACCTTCATTCTTTTTTGATTTCTTTATGACCCTCTTCTGGTTTCATGCCATCAAATCAGAGATTGCTTCCAAGAATCCACCTAGAACAGACTCAAATGTTATCTGTTTTATGGCTAAATGACCTGCATATGGTCTAATCTCACAACCAAGGATCTTCCAGAATACTAATTCAGGATTTAGGGCTGCAGGCGGCGTTACTGGACACTGTTGCCACCTAGTCATGCTCCGGCTCCACCACACCTATATTTGTATCAACTGAATAGACTGTGAATGCCCTTGAGGCAGGGGACAGAGTCTGCCTGTAAAGTACCTAGCACAATGGTCTACTCACAGTTAATACTTTTAAAAATGAGTTGAAGTAATTAAACAACACTACACTCTTACTAAGTTGGCTGCACTGCGGAAGTCTTTGGAACCAAATTGGACTGAGCCTAGAGGAACTGCTGGCCATTATTTCCAAGCTCAAGGTAACCCAGGTGTGGAGAACTGCTTGACAAGCTGCCAGGGGCTCATCTGGATGGCTTCATGTCTCTGCAAGCCAAATCCTGACTGAATTCTTCTCCCTGGAGCTGCTGATAAGATTTAAAGGTCTGAGGCCTTTTTCTGTCTCCTGTATAACCATGTCTTCAGAAAAAAGGTACTCTTAGAATGCATCGAAGTACGATGATGAAGGAACACAAATAAAAGTGAATTAAGGAGTACATAAAGTATATAATGAAAAGTGAAAGTGAAGTCGCTCAGTCGTGCCCGACTCTTTGCGACCCCGTGGATAGTAGCCTGCCCCAAGCTCCTCTGCCCATGGGATTTTCAAGGCAAGAGTACTGGAGTGGGTTGCCATTTCCTTCTCCAGGGAATCTCCCAACCCAGGGATCGAACCCAGGTCTCTCACATTGTAGACAGACGCTTTACCATCTGAGCCACCAGGGAAGTCCCTACATAATGAAAGGATGATGTTGAATAAAGAGGCCTTGAAGTTGGACAGACCCAAGTTCCTGTCCTGGCTCGGCAATCTGTTAGCTGTGTTACACTGAACAACTTACTTAACCTCTCTGAACCTATTTCCTCATTCTTAAAATATGACTTTCCTTGAAGAAGTGTGAAGACAGTTTTCCTGTGAATAATACTACCATATATCTGACCTAGGGCTTCCTAGGTGGTGGCTAGTGTTAAAGGATCTGCCTGCCAATGCAGGCGACATATGAGGTGTGGGTTCAATTTCTGGGTCAGGAAGATCCCCGGGAGTAGGCAATGGTAACCTGCTCCAGTATTCTTGCCTGGAAAATCCCATGGACAGAGGAGCCTGGTGGGCTGCAGTCTATGGGGTCACAAAACCTTGAATACAACCGAGCACAGTAGCCGCCAGGACCAAGCACCATTCCTGATCTAAAGTAAAAGCTCAATAACGGGCATCATTAGAAAGGACACCAAGGACAATTACGAAAATGAGCAACCACAGAGTCATCTTAACTAAAGTAAGAATGAAACACTTCTGCAAAGAGCCTCAGGGAAAGCCTAGGAGAACAAGAGGGAGGCTTTTCCAGTGGCTAAGCCAGAAGTCACAACTTGCTGTTCCATCTCACCCTAAGGAGGATTCAGGGGATGAAAACTTTCATAAAAGAATTACAAGCCAAGAATATAAAACCACTGAATTTGAATAAAATGTTGTTCTGTTTCCTATAGGGCTACTTCCTGAGAAGGAAGAGGTCTAGATGTCACAAAGCCTTCGATGACCTGCTACTGCTAAGTCGCTTCAGTCGTATCCAACTCTGCAGCCCCATAGACGGCAGCCCACCAGGCTCCTTCGTCTCTGAGATTCTCCAGGAAAGAACACTGGAGTGGGTTGCCATTTCCTTCTGCAATGCATGAAAGTGAAAAGTAAAGTGAAGTCGCTCAGTCGTGTCCGACTCTTCGCGACCCCATGGACTGCAGCCCACCAGGCTCCTCCATCCAAGGGATTCTCCAGGCAAGAGTACTGGAGTGGGTTGCCATTGCCTTCTCTGTGTTTTAAAACAGGAAAGAAGGAGTATGATGCAGCAAACATTTCAACTTATTTAAAGTTTCATGTCTTATTCCTAAGGCTCTGTGCAGGAAAAGCAGGATCAGGTACTTGGCTCTATCTCAGAGTAATGTTTTCTTCTGGAATTCGGGGAATGAGGGCATTTCCTAGATACAGATAAAAGGAAGCATTGTTATTCTGCCTCCTCTACTCCCAGATTCTTTTTAGGAAAAGAAATTGGAGGAATAGCAAAGAATACACTTTAGATGCCGTTGTTCAGGTATCTCAGAAAAACATGATCTTAAAATGTCTGGAAAATATGATTCAATAAGACAATAGGAGAAGATCATGTAGCTGCCGTTTCCCTCTGAACTGTACAAAGAATGAAGTCACAGAAGGAGTCTTAGAAAAACTGGAGATACAGAAACAGACAGACAGCTAGACAGATTGGTAGTGATAGACTGACAGACAGAAATCAGTATTAGTGAAATCCCATCATAGGAGGGTTCTCCCAGGTGAAGGATGTTAAACTTCATGCTTCAAAAGAGATTAAAAATATATCTGAAGTGACAGCTCTTGATTGATCAGTCACATAAATAGGTGATGATTTGCTAGTGGGGAGAAAAAAAGTATTTCGTCTCAACCTACCTGAGCTAATACAAATAATTGCAGCTGACCCCTGAACAACACGAGGGAGTCTACTTATCGGCAGATTTTTTTCAGCAGTAAATACTGCATGATCCAATCTGTGGCTGCTTGTTTGAATCTGAATATACAGAACTGCCTGTGGGAAGGAACGGTATATAGGGAGTGCGTGCTCAGTTTGATCAGTCGTGTCTGACTCTTTGCAGCCTCATGGACTGTAGCCTGTCAGGCTCCTCTGCCCATGGGATTTTCCAGGCAATAATACTGGAGCAGGTTGCCATTTCCTACTTTAAGAGATCTTCCCAATACAGGATCAAAGCCATGTTCCTTGTATCTTCTGCATTGGCAGATGGATTCTTTACCACTGAGCTACCTGGGAAGCCTTTGGAGAAGGCAATGGCACCCCACTCCAGCACTCCTGCCTGGAAAATCCCATGGACGGAGGAGCCTGGTGGGCCGCAGTCCATGGGGTCGCCAAGAGTCGGACACGACTGAGCGACTTCACTTTCACTTTTCACTTTCATGCATTGGAGAAGGAAATGGCAACCCACTCCAGTGTTCTTGCCTAGAGAATCCCAGGGACGGGGGAGCCTCATGGGCTGCCGTCTATGGGGTCGCACAGAGTCGGACACGACTGAAGTGACTTAGCAGCAGCAGCACTATAAATCACATGCAGATTTTTCACTGCTGGGGGAGGGGTTACCCTTAATCCCTACATTGTTCAAGGTCAACTATATTATGTTTCCCAACAGAAGCACTGACAACTAGGAATTTTAAGATTACCTATATATGGAGAAGGCAATGGCACCCCACTCCAGTATTCTTGCCTGGAAAATCCCATGGACAGAGGAGCCTGGTAGGCTGCAGTCCGTGGGGTCGCTAAGAGTCGGACACGACTGAGCAACTTCACTTTCACTTTTCACTGTCATGCATTGGAGAAGGAAATGGCAACCCACTCCACTGTTCTTGCCTGGAGAATCTCAGGAACAGGGGAGCCTGATGGGCTGCCGTCTATGCGGTCGCACAGAGTTGGACACGACTGAAGTGACTTAGCAGCAGCAGCATGTATGGATGTGAGAGCTGGACTGTGAAGAAAGCTGTGTGCCAAAGAATTGATGCTTTTGAACTGTGGTGTTGGAGAAGGCTCTTGAGAGTCCGTTGGACTGTAAGGAGATTCAACCAGTCCATCCTAAAGGAGATCAGTCCTGAGCATTCATTGGAAGGACTGATGTTGAAGCTGAAACTCCAATACTTTGGCCACCTGATGCGAAGAGCTGACTCATTTGAAAAGACCCCGATGCTGGGAAAGATTGAGGGCAGGAGGAGAAGGGGACGACAGAGGATGAGATGCTTGGATGGCATCACCGACTTGATGCACATGGGTTTGGGTGGAGTTGGTGATGGACAGGGAGGCCTGGTGTGCTGCGGTTCATGAGGTCGTAAAGAGTCGGACACTACTGAGCGACTGAACTGAACTGATAGATGTGTTAACTAACCTCACTGAGGTAATCATTTCACAAGTTATATGTATATCAAATAATGCACATCTTACACTTGACAATGTTATGTGTTAATCCTATCTCAGTGAAGCTGGGGAAAAAACTGTGTATCTCAAAGCAAATGAAGCTGGGGTTCAAGGAGACTCCAAGTAACTCAAAACATGAAGATGCCCAGTGACCATAAATTACTAAACTTCTAGCAATCTGTCTCTTCTTCTGACATCTGATCAAAGTTTTATCATATATTAATTATTGTTTTGAGCAAAGACCCTGAATTTCATTGAGCTCACCAGCTCTAGACACCTACAAATATGTTTTGCTATAAATTACTGGCACTGTTTCTGTTGATATTCAGTATAATCAAACATTTGTAAGCATGCTGTCTTTTCAATCTGTTCAGCTGATGCACTTTACCTGATCTTTCATTAAAGTAATCAAAACACTTGCTGTGTCGCATCTAATGAATGTTGCATGTATGATTAAGTGCTTTCATTCATATTGCAAGTTTGATTTAATGTAATCTGCCTTTCAGACAGCCATTAGCCCAGCTCCTACGTGAATTTGATTAATTGGCTGAATTCTTCCAGATGTCCATTAGGCATTACAGGAATTTCTATGTAGAAACAGCAGGGACTGTCTAGCACAGAACCAAACAATGAAATGTTATATTGCTGTCATGACTTACAAAAAGCTGGATTCATTTTCATTAATAAAACATCTGTACTCCCGCACAGCTATGCATTGAGATGCATTTATTTTATATGTTTATTTCTCTTATGACTGTAAATAGATAGTTAAATAGAAGCACATTTACTGATATTATGTGGGCCCAGGGTTTAGCAGATGCTGATTGGCAAAATAGATCAATTTTTAAAGTTTACAGAAGGTCCTAAACAGAAAAAAATGCACTAACAGACACCTGTTTGAAACAGAATTAAAGAGTGTCTGGTATTATAGAAATGAGTATTAAAATGAGAAGACAGACTTATTTTGAAAATGGCTTGATTGTTCTACATACACTAAGCCATTGGATCCCTTTCAGAAAAAATGGCAAATGTGGCTCTTGCTGAGACAACTTACACTGTTGTTTGGAAAAGCTTTCTTTGGCCTTTAGTTCTGTTTTGTTGGTTCTTAAAGAGCAGGGAGAGATTTAGCCTTGTGCAGATCCTAGCTCAATGTATTTTAGACCTTAATAAATGCTGCTACCAATCATCTGAGAAGTTTCCCACAACAACCAATTGAAACAAAAGGTAAATTTTGAAACAAAGGCAGTATTAGAGACAATCAAACACTCTCTAAGACCAAATATTCATCTTAAAATTAAGAGAATACCACAAAAATGATATTTTGTGTCCCTTTTACAAGGACCTATACATTGATTTTAGGAATTAAAAGTGAAACTTTTCTCATGCCTAAAATTGTATGAAATTAGTGGTTTGTGACAATATATCATCCCTGCTATAAAGATATATAGTGTTTGAACTTTAAGACTAAATGCCTTTTATCCTTTCTTTGCATAGTTAAAGTATATAAACTTGGGAAGGTGTGGAGAAACGGGAACTCTCCTACATTGTTGGTGGGAATGTAAATTGGTATAACCACTATAGAGAAGAGTATGGAAGTTCCTTAAAATCTAGCAATTCTACTCCTGGGCATATATCCAGAGAAAATCATACTTCAAAAAGATATTGGCACCCTAACAGTCATAGCAGCAACCAGTATTAGAGACAATCAAACACTCTCTAAGACCAAACATTCATCTTAAAATTAAGAGAATACCACAAAAATGATATTTTGTGTCCCTTGACAAGGATCTATACATTGATTTTAGGAATTCAAAGTGAAACTTTTCTAAAATTGCCTAAAATTGTATGAAATTAGTGGTTTGTGACGATATATCATCCCTGCTATAAAGATATATAGTGTTTGAACTTTAAGACTAAATGCCTTTTATCCTTTCTTTGCACAGTTAAAGTATATCAACTTGGGAAGGTGTGGAGAAACGGGAATTCTCCTACACTGTTGGTGGGAATGTAAATTGGTATAACCACTATATAAAAGAGTATGGAAGTTCCTTAAAATCTAGCAATTCTACTCCTGGGCATATATCCAGAGAAAATCATACTTCAAAAAGATATTGGCACCCTAATAGTCATTGCAGCACTATTTACAACAATCAAGGCATGGAAACAACTTGAATGTTCATTGACAAAGGAATGGATAAAGATGTGGTACATATATACAATGGGCTATGACTCAGCCATAAGAAAAGAACAAAATAATGCCATTTGCAGCAACATGGACAGAACTAAAGATTGTCATACTAAGTGAAGGAAGTCAGACAGAAAAAGACAAATACATGATATTGCTTACAGATGGAATCTATTTTTTTTTAATGATATAAATGAACTTATTTACAAAACAGAAAGAGAGCCACAGATTTCAAAAACAATGATTACCAAAGGGGAAGCGTAGTGGGGAGGGATAAATTAGGAGTTTGGGACTAACAAGCACACACTACTAATATATAAAATAGATACCAAGTAAGAACCTACTGTATAGCATAGGGAACTCTATTCAATGTAGTAACCTATATGGATAAAGAATCTGAAAAAGGATGGATAAATGTATATGTATAACCAAATCACTTTGCTGTACACCTGAAACTAACACAACATTAAATGCCATTTGCAGCAACATGGACAGAACTAAAGATTGTCATACTAAGTGAAGTAAGTCAGACAGAAAAATACAAATACATGATATTGCTAACAGATGGAATCTATTTTTTTTTTTTTAATGATACAAATGAACTTATTTGCAAAACAGAAAGAAAGCCACAGATTTCAAAAACAATGATTACCAAAGGGGAAACGTAGCGGGGAGGGATAAATTAGGAGTTTGGGACTAACAAGCACACACTACTAATATATAAAATAGATACCAAGTAAGAACCTACTGTATAGCAAAGGGAACTCTATTCAATGTAGTAACCTATATGGATAAAGAATCTGAAAAAGGATGGATAAATGTATGTGTATAACCGAATCACTTTGCTGTACACCTGAAACAAACACAACATTGTAAGTCAAATATAATCCAATTTTATTTTTTTAATGGAAAAAAAGGTAAGTAAACTTGGAGAGAAGAAATCCTTTCATAATAAAGTATACATGTGAATCATTAATCGTAATAGAACTTTTTCTAAAATAATTGAACTTTGAAACTTTAGTTTTTACCTGAAATAGCTTCCCTATTAGTCGTTTCTATTTCATTGCAGTTATTTAAAAAGTGAGTCTTTATTACCTAATAGTTTATTTTAATCATGACTAGGTGAACTTATATTACTGAAGAGGGCATCTTTTAGGAAGCAGATCTTCTAGCATATGTGCCATGTTGATAAGATGTCAATAAGATTTCAAAAATAGGACTTGAACAGTCAATATCCACCTTGACCAGAAGTTTGTTGGCAAATTTTTGGAATATAGAAAAGCCTAAAAGGAAAATGGCAAAATGGTTGTCTGAGGAGAGCTTAAAATAGCTGAGAAAAGAAGAGAAGGAAAAGGCAAAAGAGAAAAGGAAAGATACAGCCATCTGAATCCAGAGTTTCAAAGAATAGCAAGGAGAAATAAGAAAGCCTTCCTATGTGAACAATGCAAATAAATAGAGGAAAATGATAGAATGGGAAGATTGTTGGCAAATTTTTGGAATGTAGAAAAGCCTAAAAGGAAAATGGCAAAATGGTTGTCTGAGGAGGCCTTAAAATAGCTGAGAAAAGAAGAGAAGGAAAAGGCAAAAGAGAAAAGGAAAGATACAGCCATCTGAATCCAGAGTTTCAAAGAATAGCAAGGAGAAATAAGAAAGCCTTCCTATGTGAACAATGCAAATAAATAGAGGAAAATGATAGAATGGGAAGAACTAAAGATCTTTTCAAGAAAATTAGAGATACCAAGGGAACATTTCATGCAAAGATGGGCACAGTAAAGGATAGAAATGGTTTGGACCTAACAGAAGCCGAAGATATTAAGAAGAGGTGACAACAATACACAGAAGAACTGTACAAAAAAGATATTCATGACCCAGTTAACCACGATGGTGTGATCACTCACCTAGAACCAGACATCCTGGAATGTGAAGTCAAGTGGGCCTTAGGAAGCATCACTACAAGCAAAGCTAGTGGATGTGATGCAATTCCAGCTAAGGTATGTCTAATCCTAAAAGATGATGCTGTGAAAATGCAGCCCACAATATGCGAGCAAATTGGGAAGACTCAGCAGTGGCCACAGGGCTGGAAAACATCAATTTTCATTCCAATCCCAAAAAAAAAGGCAATGCCACAATTCCAGCTAAGGTATGTCAAATCCTAAAAGATGATGCTGTGAAAATGCAGCCCACAACATGCGAGCAAATTGGGAAGACTCAGCAGTGGCCACAGAGTTGGAAAACATCAATTTTCATTCCAATCCCCCCAAAAAAAGGCAATGTCAAAGAATGTTCAGACTGCCACACAATTGCACTCATCTCACATGCTAGCACAGTACATGAACCAAGAACTTCCAGATGTTCAAGGTGGATTTAGAAAAAGCAGAGGAGCCAGAGATCAAATTGCCAACATCTGCTGGATCAGCAAAAAAGCAAGAGAATTCCAGAAAAATACCTACGTTTGCTTCATTGACTATGCTAAAGCTTTTGACTGTGTGGATCACAACAAAGTACAGTGCCTGCACTCTCGTGGGAAGGCACGTAAGTACGTGCCATGACAAGAACCATGATAAAAGTTGCTCAAAGTCCTATGACAGCATAAAAGGAGTGGTCCCTTCAGTTCCCCCAAGCTTCACAGAGGCGTTAACATTTGAGCGCATCTTGCAAGATGAGTGGACTGAAACATATAAAATAAGGGGAAGGAGTGGGGAGCAGTAGGGTATCTCAGCCACCAAGAAGTCACGCTGTCAGGGGAGTGTCTGCTCCCCACTCCTGATGCTTTCTTTTGTGTCAAGGGACATCTGTTCTGGTGACATTGCTAGACTCCTTCCTTTCCCTCCTTTACTCATTCCTCACTCGGGAAAGAAGGATGATGTCATTTGATTGGTACATTAGGGACCAGAACTTGGTATGTTTAGCTCAGCCCACCTTCTTCCTCTCTTCTCTTTCTGATCAACCTGGTTGGCTCTTGGCCTTTCCCAAGTGTAGAAGTCACTGACTGCCCCTGAGAGAAGAGGCCAGTAGTTATCCATTTCTTCCTGGGACAGGTGGGTAAGAGGGTCTAGTTCTGGAGTTTAGAATTAAGAAGCCCCTATTTTCCACATGTAAGCCACATTCTCCAACCTAGTCACCATTAGGAATCAGTTTCAGTTTAGTTGCTCAGTCTTGGCCGACTCTTTGTGACCCCATGGACTGCAGCATGCCAGGCCTCCCTGTCCATCACCAACTCCCGGAGTTTACTCAAACTCATGTCCACTGAGTCAGTGATGCCATCCAGCCATCTCATCTTCTGTCATCCCCTCTCTACCTGCCCTCAATCTTTCCCAGCATCAGGGTCTTTTCAAATGAGTCAGCTCTTTGCATCAGGTGGCCAAAGTATTGGAATTTCAGCTTCAGCATCAGTCCTTCCAATGAACACCCAGGACTGATCTCCTTTAGAATGGACTGGTTGGATCTCCTTGCAGTCCAAGGGACTCTCAAGAGTCTTCTCCAACACCACAGTTCAAAAGCATCAATTCCTGAGCAGTCAGCTTTCTTTATAGTCCAACTCTCACATCCATACATGACTACTGGAAAACCATAGCCTTGACTAGACAGACCTTTGTTGGCAAAGTAATGTCTCTGCTTTTTAATATGCTGTTTAGGTTGGTCATAACTTTCCTTCCAAGGAGTAAGTATCTTTTAATTTCATGGCTGCAATCACCATCTGCAGTGATTAAAAGGTTGGTTAGCTCTCAAACTGCCTCCTTTATCTTTCTCAGTTGGGTTAGAACTCAGGCCTGGAATCAGGATGCTATTTATTTCTCCTCCTCCAAAAAACAAAACAAAACAAAAACCCTCTAGGTTGCCAGGTTTCATGTAAGTTGCCTATTCAGAGTGTTGAAGCACAGAAGGTTGAGAGTAGAAGTGAGAAATGAGACCAGAAAGTAAGAAAGCCAGACTGAGAGAGCCACCCAGCCTGGACAACGGTCCATTGAAATACTTTGGTCTGATTACAAAGATGAAGACGTTATCTAGGAAAAGGGTTAAATGTCCTAACGGGGCTTCAGTGGCACTGATCTGGAGCTTCTCAGGCAGTGACCCTCAAGCTTTACTGTGCTCTGAAATCATTTGGGGACTTTAGTAAAATGCAGATTGTGCAGCCCCTTCTCAAAGTTTCTGACTCAGGACAAGCACAATATGGGTCCAGGAATCTGTGTGTTTAACAAAGCCCCTGGGTTAGGTGACTCATGCCAGAAAAGTTACATAGCAGTCTGAAAGTGTTAGTTGCTCAGTCATGTCCAGCTCCTTGTAACCCTATGGACTGTACAACCTGTCAGGCTCCTCTGTCCATGAAATTCCCCAGGCAAGAAAACTGGAGTGGGTAGCCATCCCTTCTCCAAGGAATTGTCTTAACCCAGGTATCAAACTCAGTCTCTCGCATTGCAGGTAGATCATTTACCATCTAAACCACCAGTGAAGCTCACATAGCAGTCTGTATGTAAACAAGGAAATTTTAAGTTGCTGGTTGTTTAATTTCAGATGCATTTCTAGCATCCTGCATTTACCTCTCCTCTTCTCATAATTGCTGGGTTTGATATCATATTTGTGTGCAGATGACTTCCTACCTTTACTGTATGTTTGTCTTTACCAGTGAGCTTTTTATTTGTAATTTTCTTGTTTCCAGTTGTGGCCTTTTCTGTCTATAGAAGTTCCTTTAGCATTTGTTGCAAAGCCAGTCTTGTCATTCTGAATTCTCTCAGCTTTGCTTGTCTATAAAGCTTTTGATTCCTCTGTTGAATCTGAATGAGAACCTTGGTGGGTAGGGAATTCTTGGCTGTAGATTCTTCCCTATCATCACTTTAAATATATCATGCCACTCCCTTCTGGTCTGCAGAGTTTCTGCTGAAAAATCAGCTGATCATCTTAGGGAAGCTCCCTTGTATGTTATTTGTTGCTTTTCCCTCACACCAGAAATTTTAAGGGGGCTTCCCTAGTGGTTCAGACAGTAAAGAATCTGCCTGCAGTGCAAGAGATCTGGGTTCAATCCCTGCATTGGGAGGATCCCCTGGAGAAGGAAGTGGCAACTCACTCCAGTATTCTTGCCTGGAGAATTCATGGACAGAGGAGCCTGATGGGCTGCAGCTTATCGGGTCGCAAAGAGTCAGACACAACTGAATGACTAACACTCAGAAAATTTAAAACCACCCTTGGGAAAACACTATTTGAGGGTCTGAATTTCAGTTATACAGTTCTAGAAATCTAGCTTCATCAAAATACCCAAAGATGTTCAGATTCACAGTAACCAAATTCTCAAGATATTTAAATGCAAACCAAAATGCTGCTATACACATAGTGAGAACTCTAACATTAAAAGGACTGGAGTACTTAATACATTCTCTCCCTGTAGGAAGCCTCAGAAGGGTAACCACATTATACCCGAAGGTTGCTTGATCACCTTGGAATCGTAGCAGTGAAAGTTAGTTGAGGGACCTTTACTAATGACATCAGGCTAGTCTGACAGTTTTACCTCCACTCTCAAGGCTGACTTGCAAAGGGGACTGGAAGCTGCCAGAGGCCGCGTGCTCAACGCCCTGAAGATATACTGGCAAATTCCTATTCTTTATGTCTCCCTTTTCTAGGGTTCTTTTTAACATGTTCTTCACATATGTTTAAGTATAATTGATAAGATTACAGATTTAGATACACTAATATTGTCACATGTTCTTGAAAATCTGATGCTACCTTGATAGGATCCATGTTCTCCCAGAATTTGCCTTTCTATTTACAGAGTATTTTTTAGGCTGAAATATTTCTACCAATGAATGCAAGCTTCATGAGGTCCAGAATCTTGATTTCCTCTTCATCACTTTATCTCAATTGCTTAAAACAGTGCCTGACAGAGTAGTCAACAGATATATTTTGAATGAACAGCCCAGTAGGCTTCTCTGTCCATGGGATTCTCCAGGCAAGAATATTGGAGTGGGTTACCATTTCCTTCTCCAGGGGATCTTCCCGACCCAGGGATCAAACCTGGGTCTCCTGCATTGGAGGCAGACGCTTTAACCTCTGAACCACCAGGGAAGCCCAATAAAAGATTAGTCTCATATATTACATGACTTTTTCATTTTTATTATCATAGGGAAAACACAATTCCAACATCTGCATCCTATAAATTAGCCACACACTTCAACAAAATGCCCAAAGCAAAATCTGTTGCTTTTGTTAACACATTATCAGAATTTGCTTTGATTCCTAGCACTGATCTCTGGGGAGGTTATGTCTGTGAGTTCCCAAGTGGTTAAAAGGAATCAGAAATCTCTGCTTGCTCAAGATTAAAGAAGAGGAATGGATCTGACTAAATGCCAATTATTTTCATGTTTGGGATGGACAGCTAAGTCTAAGAACTTTCTCTTGGGTGTGTAAGTGAATGTCACCCATACTTTCCGCACCCTCATCACAACAAATGTGAGGAGGAAGTTCCTTATCTTCTGAGCTTAAGAAACATTGAAAAATATTGTGAAGCGCCAACTAATTAAAAATGAAATGCAGCCAGCTAAGCTCCAGCCATCTTTAATTTACAATATTGCTTTGCTTCCGAGGCAAATGTGGACAAGTCACAACTTCTTTTGATGCCTGAGGGATTGAAAAAATTAAATCAGCAGGATTGGCTATTGATGTTTTCTAGCAAATGTTTTGAAATCTCCGCCTTTCATCCATCTTGCAGGAAAACAGGATTGCTTTGTGAGCCTTCAAAGATATTAATTCCTTTAATAAATCCTGATTTGTATGTTGAAAACTTCCAACGGTTAGATTTCTGTAGCAATCTCTGCATCAGGGGTGAATGTTGCCCGCAGGCAGACTCCCAATTTTTTCCCAAGTATCATCGTTCTCAGTCTGAAACTGGGGCTGAAACCAACACCACAACAGATTAAACACACCTTCTGTTCAGCCTCTTTTCATGAGATTTCTTTGTTATATTGTTTGCAAGGCAAATTTCATGACAGGCTGTTTGCTTTCCTTGTGATAAGCATTTAATGAGATAAAGCACAAACATAAGCAGTGACTGGCCCAGTTCTGTGCTTTGATCCTTGCCCCTCTAACCAAGGTGAAAAAAAGATGGGGCGCAACTGTAAATTCTAAAAATGTAGCGAACATTTGTCATAGAGGAAGTCAACTTCCTGACAATAAAAACAATAAAGATAGTGCAGTGCAAGTTAAAGCACAAATAGAGAGATAATGCTGTATGTGCATGCAGGAAAGGTGGGTTTGAGGGTGGAAAGAAATTGCCCTTACCATGAAAATTCTATCAGAGCATCTATTTCTCCAATAATTTCACCACGATGATTATACAAATATAGTAGAAATAAGAAGATAGCAAAAAAACTATCAGATGATCCTCTTGAGGACAGCATTATTTTAGGAGGGGTTCCTTTATTAAAAGAAAGCATTCATGACACTGGTTTAAAAATGTTCTGAGGCCTTCTCCTTGAAATTCCTTCTTAAGGGAGCAAATAGTAATGTGCCTCTACTGAACAAAAAAAACCATTACATTTTCTCTTTTTGCCCAAGCCCTTTTAAAAAGGGGGCTTCAAAAAAAAAAAAAAAAAAAAGAAGAATGACAACAGGGACTATATTCAATATCCTGTGATAAACCAAAATGGAAAAAAATATGAAAAAGAATGCATCTATATACATATATAAATATATATGACTGAATCACTTTGCTGTACACTAGAAATTGACACAACACTATAAATCAGCTATACTTAAATAAAACAAAATTTTTTAAAACAATGATAAATGGCTTTATCTAGTCAATTTATCTCATCTATCTATCTTGAGAGAGAGAAGGGATAGGGATAAATAAATGGGCCAACACCTTTCCCTGGAGATTAAGCTAAAGAGTGAAGGGAAGTAAAGTCGATAAGTGGTGTCCAATTCTTTGGGATCCCATGGACTGTAGCCTATCAGGCTCCTCTGTCCATGGGATTTTCCAGGCAAGAGTACTGGAGTGAGTTGCCATTTCCTTCTCCAGGGATCTTCCCAGTTCAGTTCAGTTGCTCAGTCGTGTCCAACTCTTTGCGACCCCATGAATCACAGCACGCCAGGCCTCCCTGTTCATCACCATCTCCCTCCCAGAGTTCACCCAGACTCACGTCCATCAAGTCCGTGATGCCATCCAGCCATCTCATCCTCGGTCGTCCCCTTCTCCTCCTGCCCCCAATTCCCCCCAGCATCAGAGTCTTTTCCAATGAGTCAACTCTTCGCATGAGGTGGCCAAAGTACTGGAGTTTCAGCTTCAGCATCAGTCCTTCCAAAGAAATTCCAGGGTTGATCTCCTTCAGAATGGACTGGTTGGATCTCCTTGCAGTCCAAGGGACTCTCAAGAGTCTTCTCCAACACCACAGTTCAAAAGCATCAATTCTTCAGCACTCAGCCCTCCTTCCCAACCAGGGATCAAACCCAGGTCTCCTGCATTGTAGGCAGATGCTTTACCATCTGAGCCACCAGGGAAACCATGAAGAAGGGGGTCTAGATAGCTCTTGACTTTAGAAAGGGAGCTAACTTAAAAACATAGTGCAGAGAGCAACAGCAGGAAGGTTGTGAGGGACGCTGTGAGAGACCGCGACTCAGCAGGGCCTGACGTCGGGTGGGATGCGGGATCTTAGTTTCCTGACCAGGGACCAAACACATACCCCCTGCACTGGAAGCTGAGTCCTGACCACTGGACCACCAGGGAAATCCCTGAAGTCTCTTCTCTAGAAGAATCTTTATCATTTTGAATTAATGATTTACTTTAAACTGATATTTCCTGAAAATCAAAAGTCCATAAGGACATTAACCACACATAAACAATATTTTCACAATACTGCTGGCCACAGAAATATATTTAGGGATACATTAAAAATTTTTTTATTTAGTCAGCATTTTTTTATGTGATACATTTCTTAGCCACTGATGGAGTTTTTGTGTAAACTTTTATTGAAGTATAACTGATTTATAATATTGTATTAATTACTGCTGCACAGCAAAGAGATTCAGTTACATATATATATAATTTTAAAAATTCTTTTCCATTACAGTTTATCACTGGATGTTGAATACACTTCCCTGTGCTATACAATAGGACCTTGTTGTTTATCCATTCTATATATAATGGTTTGTATTTGCTAATCCCATCCCTCTAGCACTTCCCAATCCCTTGGCAACCACAAATCTATTCCCTGTGTCTGTGAGTCTGTTTTTGTTTCGTAGATAGGTCTATTTGTGTCATATTTTAGATTTCACATATAAGCGATATTATACATATTCGTGTTTTGCTTTCTGACTTACTTCACTTAGCATGATAATTAGAGATATATTTTATTGCTCCTTTTTTCCAGTCAAGATACAATAATGAAAAATTAAACATCACATTAAACACGGTAAAGATTTTACCTTTTAAAATAACTAATTATGTATATGTACAAATAGAAATAGACATACACACGTATATGTAATAAGTACACAATTAGAAAAACTAATTCAAGTGTGCACATATTGCTGTTGCCAAAGTTAATCACTGGTTAACTTCAGATAGTATGTTCGATCTTCATTGAAACAAAATATTTAAGAATAAAACTGTTAGATTTACCAAAAAAATGTTAGATTTTCCGCAAGTAAATTTTAATTTCATTATTCAATAATGAGCTATACTTACATTTTACAAGCATACCTCATTTTATCAGCTTCACGGATACTATGTTTTTTTACAAACTGAAGTTTGTGGCAACCCTTGGTCGAGTAAGTCTGTTGATGCCATTTTCCCAACAGTGTTTGCTCACTTTGTGTCTCTGTATCACATTTCATAATTCTCAGAATATTAAACATTTTCATTGTTATTGTGTGTGTTATAGTGACTTGTGATCAGCAATCTTTGATGTTATTCTGGGCATCACAACCCGCACCCATATGAGACAGCAAACTTAACCCACAAGTGTTGTGTGTCCTGACTGCTCCACCTATCTCTCCCCCTTTCCTCAGGACTTCCTATTCCCTGAGACAACAATTTTGAAATTAAGCCAGTCAATAACCCTAAGTGTTCAAGTAAAAACCCAATGACCACTAAGTGTTCAAGTCAAAAAAAGAAGAGCTGCATATCTCTCACCTTAACTTAAAAGCTGGAAACAACAAGCTGAGCAAGGAAGGCACATCGAAAGCCAAGAAAGGCCAAAACTAGGCCTCTTGTGCCAAACAGTTCACCAAGTTGTGAATACAAAGCAGATGTTCTTGAAAGATTTTTACAAGTGCTGCTCCAGTCAACAGATGAATGATAGGAAATCAAAACTGCCTTATTGTTGATAAAGCTTAGTGGCCTGGAGAGATCAAACCAGCCACAACATTCCCTTAAGTCAAAGGCTAATCTAGAGCAATACCCCAACTCTCCTCAGTTCTAGGAAGGCTGAAGAAGAAGGTGAGGGAGCTGCAGAAGAAATGTTTACAGCTGGCAGAGTTAGCTCGTGAGATTTAAGAAACATTCAAGCGCAAGGTGAAGCAGCCAGTGCCCGTGAAGAAGCTGTAGCAAGTTATCCAGACGATCTAGATAAGATCATCAGTGAAGGGGGCTACACTACACAACAGATTTTCAAAGCAAGCCAAACAGGCTTCTGATGGAAGAAGGTGCCATCAAGGACTTAGCCAGAGAAGAGAAGTGAATGCCTGGCTTTACAGCTTCAGAGTACAGGCTGACTCTCTTGTTGGGGGCTAGTGCACCTGAGGACTAGAGTCAATGCTCATTTATCATTCTGAAAATGCTATGGATTAAGAATTACGTTAAATCTACTCTGCCTGTGCTCTGTCAATGGAACCACAAAGCCTGGAAGACAGCACATCCGTTTACAACATGATTTACTGAATATTTTCAGCCCACTGTTGAGAAAAAAGATTCCTTTCAAAATATTGTTGCTTATTGACACACACCTGGTCACCCAAGAGCTCTGATGGAGATGGACAATGAGATCATGTTTTCGTGTCTGCCAACACAACTTCCATCATGCAGCCCTTGGATCAAGGGGGTAATTTCGACTTTCAAGTCTTATTCTTTAACATACACTTTGTAAGACTATAGCTGCCATTGGGCTTCCCAGGTGGTGCCGTGGTAAAGAATAGGCCTGCCAATGCAGGAGACACAAGTTCGATCCCTGGGTCACAAAGATCCCTTGGAGAAGGAAATGACAAGCCACTTCAGGATTCTTGCCTGGGAAATCCCATGGAGGGAGGAGCCTGGTGGGCTACTGTCCATAGGGGCGCAAAGAGTCAGACACAGCTGAGCATGCACATATAGCTGCCAGAGATGGCGATTCCTCTGATGAATAAGGGCAAAGTACATTAAAAATCTTCTGGAAACAAGAAAACCATTCTGCATGCCTTTAGGAACAGGATTCATGGGAAGAGGTCAAAATATCAACCTTAACAGGAGTCAGGAAGAACTTGATTCCAAACCTCATGGGTGACTTTGCGGGGTTCAAGACTGTACTGGAGGAAGTCACGGCAGATGTGGCCAAATTAGCAAGAGAACTAGAATTAGAAGTGGAGTCTGAAGATGTGACTGAATTGCTGCAGTTTCATGATAAAACTCTAATGGATGCAGAATGGCTTCTCATGGATTAGCAAAGAAAGTATTTTCTTGAGATAGAATCCACTCCTGGTGAAGATGCTGTGAAGATTGTTGAAATGACAACAAAAGATGTAGAACATTACTTAAACTTAGTTGACAAAGCAGTGACATAGTCTGAGAGGACTGATTCCAGCTTTGAAAAAAGTTCTACTGTGGGTAAAATGGTAACAAACAGCACTGAGTGCTACAAAAAAATCATTTGTGAAAGGAAGAGTCAGTTGATGAGGTCAACTTCACTGCAGTCTTATTTCAAGAGACTATTGCAATCACTCCAGCCTTCAGCAACCACCACCTAGATCAGGCACTATCCATCAACACTGAGGCAAGGCCCTCTACCAGAAAAAAAGTTCTAACCTCACTGGAGGCTCAGAGGGTGCTTAGCATTTTTTAGCAATGAAGTATTTTTTAATTAAGGTGTGTACATGGTTTCTTTACACATACTGCTGCTGCACACTTAATAGGCTATGTGTGCCCTGTGCTCTGAGAAGGCGATGGCACCCACTCCAGGGCTCTTGCCTGGAAAATCCCATGGGCGGAGGAGCCTGGTGGGCTGCCGTCTATGGGGTCGCACAGAGTCAGACACAACTGAAGCGACTTAGCAGCAGTAGCAGCAGCAGCCATGTGCTCAGTCATGTCCAACTCTGTGTAACCCATGGACTGTAACCAGGCTCCTCTGTCCCTGAGATTCTCCAGGCAAGAATACTGGAGTGGGTTGCCATTTCCTCCTCCAGGGGATCTTCCCGACCCAGGGATCGAACCCGCCTCTCCAGTGTCTCCTGCATAGCAGGCAGATTCTTTACCCACTGAGCTATCAGGGAAGCCCTAGTGATAGTATAGTGTAAATATAACTCTTTTAGGTACTGGGAAACCAAAAAATTCATGTGACTTGTTTCATTGCATATTCGCTCTTTTGCGGTGGTCTGGAAGGGAATCTGCAGTATCTCCGAGGTGCGCCTGTACTACAGTGATGTACACAGTACTTTACTACATGTTTAAAAATGTGTTATCCTTCACCATGGTACTCTAAAGAGAAGCCTAGTTGAGTTTATTCACTTTGCTACTCAATCTCAGAGTTTCAGATTTTTCAAGTCAGAGGACGATTCTGAGCATCTCTGCATTTTAAAAATCCCATAGGTAGATATGATGTGCAGTCAGGGTTGAGAACTACTGATTTACAGGACCTTAAATGTAGACATTATGGTCATAAATATCATATGAGATCACTTATATGTGGAATCTTAAGGTACAAATGAACTAATCTACAAAACAGGGTTACAAATGTAGAAAACAAACATATGGTTACCAGGGGATAAAGGGCAGGGAGGGATAAATTGGGAGATTGAGACTGACATATACATACTACTATATAAAAAAATAGATAACCAATAAGACCTCGGGAACTCTACTCAATACTTTGTAATGACCTATTTGGGAAAAGAATCTAAAAGAGTGGATATATGTATAATTGATTCACTTTGCTGTACACCTGAAACTGAAACAGCATTGTACGTCAACTATCCTCCAATAAAAAATTTAAATAAGTAAGAAATTATGGTATAATTGATAACAACATCTTTCACTAAGAGTAGAGATAAACTGGACAAATAAGTAAGTCTCAAATTATTCCAGAAACGTCAACTCAATACAGAAATTAGAGGGGCTTTGTAAACCAAAAATTCCAATATAGTAAATGCTAATGATAATGAGGATGGTAAAATGGTTGAGTAGGCAATTCCAAGCTCTCATTCCCCCACTGAAACACTGAAAAACAAATAGAAATTGTCAGCATCAACTTCGGAAGGACTCTGGAAAACAAAGGTTTGCAGCAACTAAATGAATACTCAACCAAGAAAAAGACAACTTGCAAACTAAGAAGGCTTTGTGACCTTTTTATTTGTGCTTGCCTCATCCCCATCCCAGCATGAGGGCAGTGTTGAAACAGCAGTAGCCCATGTTCCTAGTGTGGACTCTGGTCCTGGGTTCCAGAAAAAGCAAACTTTATTTGCAGATTATTGTTTATGTCTATTCAACTTGTGTGAGGCCACGTGAAGGGCCAAATCGAGTGCTTGTCTCTGTTTGGACTGAGAACTCGGGCCAGAAAACCTGAATATAATGTTCAAAAAAAGCTGCAAAGCATACAAATAACCCACAGATATCTGGGGTAAAAGATTAGGGTCCAGGCATACAATAGACCACCCAAACTTTGGAGGAAAAACTGAAAGAGGTTTTAGGGGAAATTAGGGCAATCAAAAATACCCAAGGATATTTACCAAGAATCCACCTGCCAATACAGGAGACACCAGTTTGATCTCCAGGTCAGGAAGACCCCCTGGAGAAGGAAATGGCAACCTATGCCAGTATTCTTGCCTGGGAAATCCCAGGGACAGAGGAGCCTGGTGGGCTACGGTCCACTGGGTCACAAAGAGTCAGACATGACTGAGCAACTAAACAATACAAGGATACTCACAGGAATTTAGAAAGTCACACACATGTACAAGGAAAGACACATGCTCAGAAAATACTCGAGAAGACCCTAAATTTTCATCTTAGGCTGATTGCCAAACTCAAGGTGAGCCTGGATAAGTGTTGAATGTCCTAGTTCAGAGCCCATCAGCAAAGACTGGGAGAGGTATTTGGTGTGGTTTTTTGGTCTTTTTTTTTTTTTTTTCCTGTGGTGGAAGGGATCATTTTTAAAATTTTATTTTATTTCTTAGCCATCAAAGAATCTCTGAAGGAACAGAGACTTCAAGTACCACAGATGACAAGATATATAGTCTTTGCAAAAATCATTCAGGAAAGTCACTAAACAAGAGACTGCTACAGCCTTCAATAGTCAGAAAATAAGAACCAGCACATTCTAGAGAAGGCATAAAAGCTGGTTTCCGGATTATCCCATTACAATATTCAAATACCCAGTTTTCAACAAACCAGGCACACAAAGAAACAGGAAAGTATAGCCCTTCCCTTTAGAATAAAATAATTGGACCAAAACCAGCCTTGACATTGGACTCTCTAGCCTAAGACTTTAAAACAATCTTAAATAAATTCAAATCACTAAAGTAAAACATGGCCAAAGAACTAAAGAAAGTCAGGAAAACAACCTATGAACAAAATGAGAATATCAATAAAGGAAACAATTATAAAAAGGAAACAGAAGTATTCTAGAACACACTGCATGGCCAGGAGAGTATCTTTAAGAAATGGCTGGCTAGGACGAACGCCGCAGCCCACGATGACCAGGACGAGGGTGACTAACCACCTCTGGAAGGCCTGCCCTTAGCAACCCATCCAGCCTTCCTCCAGACTTTGAACTGACCCTCAGCTCTGACTTTGGAGAATAAGACTGTTCCATGCCTTTGAGAGTTCATCGGGCCCTGCTCTCAAGTTTTTTGAAGTTAGAAGCAAGCACAATCTGGGACCCAGAAATGGGACCAGCAAGCCCCCAGAGCCCGTGGTTGTCAGTGCCCAGCCTTGAAGCATTTTAGAGGAGAGAACCTGATGACTAGCCCATCAGTGCAGCAGCACAACTTTGAGTCAGTACGGATCACAGACACACCCTTAGATCTATTTCACTGGCTTGATTAAATCCCTAAAAGGTGAATTCTTTTTGACACTGAAAGAGGTCCCTGGGTGTGACAAGGAGAGTAAGACGGTGTGCCATGCAATCAGATCTCTCAGTCCAGGGGGTTTTCTGGTGCTTTCTAAATTGGTCTGCTGAGAATTCCTTCAGTCTCCCCAACTAAATAAAAGAGGATCATAACGCATTAGGATCGTGAGAATTAACAAAAGGCATCATTTGATGATTTGACTTCTGAGAAGAGTCAAATAGAAATACCATTAGTAACACTGGGTTGAGAAAAGATGTAATAAACCACGAAGTCCTAGTCAGAACGTGGGAATGAAGTTGTGCCTCTTTTTCCCTACTGTCCGGTATTATATTCCCATAAGAAGGTTAATTGTATTAATAGCAGTTACAACCACAAGGGAACCCTGAACTGAACGGTGCGTGCTCTGATAACGTCTCTATGAAAGAAAGGGCCACAGCCTCTAAAGGAGTCGCCAGTCATTCGGGAGTGACGCAGCTGTCTTATCTCTCAGGACACACCAACCATCAAGATAATCTGAGGGCTGCTGCTGTGTGCAGCTGAGTGCCTGTGAAGTTGACAAAGAGCTTGTGTGTGTGCTGCCTGTGTGACTGAAAAGAGACAAGACAGGAAAGTCACAGAGCCAAGAGTGACCTTTCCCAAGAGACCCATTATGACACAGGGCCATTATCAGCCCAATGATTCCCACACATACAATAAAATTCACTGTTTTATTAACACAGTGGTTTTATTAAATCCTAACAGAGTGGCGAGGAGAGTAGATTTCCTTTTGTTTTCCTCCTGTATCTGTCATCATTTCTGCAAAAACAACTGTTTCTGCCATTGTGACAGTAAGGCCACTGGAACACCTGCAGGTATTAATACTAATCTTACATTTTTTGGAAATGGAAGAAGTTGCTATATTAATGCAGAATAGGTAGAAGCCTCTCTAGAAACAGCACTTGGAAAGAAAAAATATTTACCTTTTTTTGCTGAGGATGATATAATAGTATTGATAGTTAAAATTTGTAGAGAATTTTACAATTTTCGAAACATTTGTCTTAAAACATTCCTTCATCTGAGCTTCAAAATATTTCTCTTCTGTGTAACCTGTGCCAAGTTCCCTAACTCTCATAAGTTTAGTTTCCTCATCTGTAAAAAAGGGATAATACCATTTACAGCACAGAATTGTGAGGATAAAAAAGAGTGCATGTAAAGTGTTTAGTCCAATGCCTGCAGTGAAGCACCACTGAATTCTAGTTCTCAGCACTTTGCCACACTAGCCTTCAACATGAGATTGCTGAGCTGATGAGGACCAGATCTGAGTTCAGAACCCAGGTCTTCAGACTGCCCTGTTGTGCAAAGGAAAGCAAGAGAGGAGGAGGAGGAGTCTAGTTTACACGTGTCATGCGCACATGCTTGATCTCATTTCCATGTTTCATTGGATCCAACTGGTCAAACAGTAATTAAGATTGACACAATATAAAGAAAAGTTCATCTAAGTTCATCTCTCTTTACGCCCCCAACCTTCCCATAGCTTGTAAGTTTCCTTTATTCCAGTTTGATGTCTGCAACATTAAACTGTGGTGCCAGAGAAGACTCTTGAGAGTCCCTTGGACTGCAAGGAGATAAAACTAGTCAATCCTACAAGAAATCAGTCCTGAATATTCATTGGAAGGACTAATGCTAAAGCTGAAGCTCCAATACTTTGGCCACCTGATACAAAGAACTAACTCATTTGAAAAGACCCTGATGCTGGGAAAGATTGAAGGCAGGAGGAGAAGGGGATGACAGAGGATGAGATGGGTGGATGGCATCACTGACGCTATGGGCATGAGTTTGAGTAAGCTCCAGGAGTTGGTGATGGACAGGGAAGCCCGGCGTGCTGCAGTCCATGGGGTTGCAAAGAGTTGGACATGACTAAGCAACTGAATTGAACTGAACATCAAATGAAATGAAAAGTAGTTCCACATTAGACTTTCACCTGGAGAGAGATTACCTTTAAAGCATTCACATAAAGGAACTATGAGATAGCAAACTCTGTAACTGAAATGAGAAAAAAGTCAGTCAAACAAAAATTATTGAGTTTTACTCTTAACACCAGCATAGTACCTATCTATGCAAAGTACCAAACCTTCATTTGTTGATATCTAAGATTAAAATCAATAAAATTGTCTATAATCTATGCTTCTCAGGTTTGCCTCTCTGTAGGAGATCAAACAAGAGTAATTAGGTTTCTGCCTGACTAGCAGGGGTATAAAACTGTTTCATTTTGGATCAAAATCTTCCTGGTGGATAGATTACACTTTCTTCCTTTACCATCACCATGGAGCAGTTGCTTCTGTGTTTTATTTGGTTCAAAGTATCAAAAGGTCATTTTACAATTCTCAGTAGAAAGATGTGACCAAAGTTTGATTCTTATTCTAGATTTAAGGCTTATTCTTCCCTTTTCACTTTCTTCCAAAGTTTTCTCTTCAATAGCATATTTTATACATGATAATATCAATCTTCCTAATTGTTAATGGCAGTTTTCCTTAGTTTAATAAAAACAGTGATAAGAATGGGAACTACACCTGCACTTTAAAAATTTAGAAAATGTTTTCACACTCATCATCTCATCTGATCCTTATAGATGTTAGGAAGTAGATAGTGTAGATGTTGATTTTTACAAAGGAGGATGCTTAGGAGATTCAGAGAGGCTAAGTAACTTGCCTAAGATTTCCCAGCCAGATAGTACCGTATTACATCATGTCATTACTGGATTACATCACGTCATTTCATGGTAATATGGCTCTTCAACAGAGCACAGCAAGACATCCTGTGTTATCTATCTGGTCATGAAATTATAGCAACACACAAAGAGCTTAAGTGTGCCACCTACATATGAGTTATGTAGGTGAGCAAAAGATGGCACTGATTATTACCTTGCATGTGTATTTATGCAATTTGTATATTGAATAGTATATGCTATGAACAATCGAGATTTTTTTAGTGATGGCGGCAATTAAATTTTTAATAAAAATAGCTTTTTTATGATTCTAAAAATGATATTTTTCTCCTTCTAATAAAACAGAAAAAAACAAAGGACAAAGTATAATATACCTGAAATTCCAGAACCTAAACCTTTGCTCCTTTTAGAATCTCTCAAAGGGTATATATAGGCATGCATGCTCATGCACACACACACACACACACAGAGAGCTTTATACAGCTTTATATAAACAGCACTATGTAAAAAGCTACCTGGCATATTTTTTACTCAACATCTTAAATATTTTTTCATGTCAATATGAGATCTACTTAACCATTTTTAGCTATTGAGAGTACACAATGTAGAGATGTACCCTTTCTTTCATTTTTAAGCCATTTCCATTCTGCAATTTGCTATTACAAACTACAGTGTGATGACCATTTAGGACACATTCCTGAAAGCATTACTAAATCAGAGGGTGTTCTAATTTAAGAATATGATATATATTGCCCTCTTGCCCTCTGGAAATGTTTCAGTTTGTACCCACATTGACAGTGACTGAGGGGAAATTTCCCCATACTCTCTCACTGATATCAGATTTTGCCAAACAAGTTTTACCTTTTCCCATCTGAATAATGAAAAATACCTTATCATTGTCATTTTCAGGATTTTGATAATTAGTGATGTCAAGCAAATTTTGTATGTCTTTGCCCTATTCAATTTTTTCGTTTTGACTTATTTTTATGGCTTTTGTAATGTTTTATAGGTATATCCATTTTTTTAATATACAGAAATTTTATAATTACAAAAGCAACCCTTTTATACGTTTCAGATATTATATCTTCCTTCTTTATTTTAATAATCTAGAATTTATGTTACTACTTTTTTTTTTTTAACAATCTGGAATCAACTTATTATTTTTGCAGAGTTGCTAACTTGGAAAATGTTGCCCTAAGACCATTTGTTAAAAATGACCTTTTTATCATATACCAAATTCTCATATATTTCTATATCTTATTTCTTTACTTATTTAGGCCATGACGTGGTTTGTGGGATCTAGTTCTCCAAACAGGGATTGACCCTAGGCCCTCAGCAAGGAAGTCCTAACCACTGAACTGCCAGGGAATTTCTTTCCTATATCTAATTCAGAATTTTTTCCTTCTGAATCATTGATCCTTCTATACTTTCTGTATCAATATCAAACTACTATAATTCTTATGGTAGACATATTATTTACTATTTTGTAGTCACACACCTGTATGTAGGTCAAGAAACAACAGTCAAAACCAGACATGGAACAACAGACTGGTTCAAAGTTGGGAAAGGAGTATGTCAAGGGTGTATATTGCCGCCCTGCTTATTTAATGTATATGCAGAGTACATCATGCAAAATGCCAGCTGGATGAAGCAAAAGCTGGAATCAAGATTGCTGGGAGAAGTATCAATAACCTCAGATATGCAGATGACACCACCCTTATGGCAGAGTGAAGAGGAACTAGAGAGCTTCTTGATGAAAGTGAAAGAGGAGAGTGAAACAACTGGCTTAAAACTCAACATTCAAAAAACTAAGATCATGGCATCTGGTGCCATCACTTCATGGCAAACAGAAGGGGAAAAAGTGAAAGCAGTGACAGATTTTATTATTGGGCTCCAAAATCACTACAGATGACAACTGCAGCCATGAAATTAAAAGACACTTGCTCCTTGGAAGGAAAACTACGACAAACCTAGACAAAATATTAAAAGGCAGAGACAGCACTTTGCCAATAAAGGTCCATTTAGTCAAAGCTATGGTTTTTCCAGTAGTCATGTACAGATATGACAGCTGGACTATAAGGAAGGCTGAGTGCTGAAGAATTGATGCTTTTGAATTGTGCTAGAGAAGACTCTTGAGAGTCCCTTGGACTGCCAGGATATCAAACCCATCAATCTTAAAGGAAATCAACCCTGAACATTCATTGGAAGGATTGATGCTGAAGCTAAAGCTCCAATATTTTGGCCACCTGATGCAAAGAGCTGACTCACTGGAAAAGACCCTCGAAAAAGATGCTGGGAAAAATTGAAGGCAGGAGGAGAAGGGGATGGCAGAGGATGAGAGGGTTGGATAGGATCATCACCTCAACAGACATGACTTTGAGCAAACTCCAGGAGATAGTGAAGGACAGAGGAGCCTGGCGTGTGCTACAGTCCACAGGGTCACAAAGAGTCAGACATGACTTAGTGACTGAACAACAACGACGGCAGAAGTTATGTGATACCTTATCATTTATATAAGCATCCACTATGAAATTCATTTTGTCACCTC
Organism: Cephalophus harveyi; assembly: GCA_006410635.1. Taxonomy (NCBI): domain Eukaryota; kingdom Metazoa; phylum Chordata; class Mammalia; order Artiodactyla; family Bovidae; genus Cephalophus; species Cephalophus harveyi. The sequence continues at coordinate 324,435 of SJYT01021607.1, forward strand.
ACATTGATTTCATTGCATTTCTGAATTGCTAGGGAGGATTAGTTTCTATAATATTAAACCTAGAAAACAAATACATATCAGGAGGGGTTGGTTACATAAAGTTCACTCATCTACACTTACAGAATAATATATATATATATATATATATATATGCAGCTGTAGTAGTTGTATGGAAGAATCAGTAAGACATAATTTAGTTTTTTAAAATAGGTTCCAGGAATTCTACTTCTGGTGAGATAGAATAGTCATACTTATCCCTATTCCTTTCTCTAAGTGCAAGTGAGAGCACTGAGCATTATATTTAAACAAACATAAGACTCAAAAAGGCAGAAAGAAGACAAACTGGCTAAAACCTTGACATACATGGTATATATCCCCTGGATTTTCTCTTGCCTCATATGTCCCAGACGTGGAGCTCAAGAAGTTGGCAAGCTCGAAATGCCAACAAGCGCAGACAAAAATAACGACCCAGGAAAACTCGTCTCTATAGTCAGAGAACCAGAAACACAGCGGACACAGAAATCTTTTAGACAATAATTGCTCTACTCCAGCCAAACACTCCAGAAAAAAATTGTGATCCCGCCTCCACTGATGCCAACAAGGTCTAATAGGAAGCCTAGACTTCCAATCTCAATAAGCATTAACAAAGTGCCCCAATACCCTCTCCAGGATGATGTCAGAGGAGGCAGAGTGGAGGGTCAGAACTTTCACCACTGCCCAGCAGTAAAGAGGCTACCTTCACCACAGCATCAGTGGAGACGATGCAAGGAGCCAGAACTTCCACGCCTGCCCAGGGGCAGCAAGCAGCACCCTGGGAGGTGCAATGGAGACTGAAAGGGAAACTTGGGCTTACACACTCACCCATTAGTAATGAGGCAATACTTCCATGCTGGAGTAGCATCAGAGACAGTCAGCTAACAGAAGGGTTAAACATGATCCAGAGTCTCAGAATATAGTACAAAAATGTCCAGATTTCAACCACTTGTCAAATAAAAAACCATGAATATCTAAAAGCAAATACAAATAAAAGATAATTGATGTCAATACTGATGTGATAGAGATATTAGAATTACTCATGGGGACTTTAAAGCAACCATGATAAAAATGCTTCAGTGAACAACTACAAGCATGCTTGAAACAAATGAAAAAACAGAAAGCCTGTTATTTGTATGACTGGTTTTTGTTGGTATACAAAAAGGCTATTGATTTTAATAAATTTATTTTTCAACGACTCTAAATTACTAAAAACTCTCTTATTTCTAGTAGTTTTTAAGTTGACTTACTTGGTGTTCCATGTATAATCATATCATGTGTAAGTGTATTTTCTCCTCCTTTTCAATATTTTTCATATTTTTTTCTTGTTCCATTGCATCACCTCCAATCCATAGTTTTACCAATAGCAGTTCTTATTCACAACATTAATAGGCATCCTTTTCGTGTTTTATTCTTAATTGATTCTTGATTCATTCACTCATTTGTTCTGCTTATTAACTGCCTACCATTGTGCTAAGGCACTGGACAAGGCATCACACTAAACTCTAGAGATCTGATGACAAGCAAAACCACACATAGCCCCTGCTGTCACTGAGTCTTTTGTCTAGTGGGAAAGATCAACATTGTCAAGCAATCATACTTGCCAATGTCTAATCACAAATTAGATAACCGCTAAAAGCAGCTTGATTCTATGAGAACACGTAGTAGCGGAACATGAAGGAATAAGAGAGAATGTCCTACTGTAAATAATCAGAGAATAAATCTACAACCTTTTCTTCTAAAAGCACATAGAGGAATTGAGTCTCAGATAATTATTTTACCCAAATTCTTACGACTAGGAATTGGTTCAAATACCACCTGTTCCATGATTTTGAGTAGGGTATATTTCAAATCAACTCATGAAAGTTATTGTCTACAGAGTGTTTAACTCTGTGCTACTGTGCATCTTATCAAGCCTCCCAACAGTCATTTCACGCAGGTATTATTGTTCCTATTTCACACTCAGGAGCAATTTAGGCGGGCAAGCTAAGCTTTAGGGCATGGATGATTATCAGGTGATATCCTGATTGCTACTGATTGATAGCTCCATACAACAGGAAGTCTGGAAAACTAGGTATTGATGCATTTTTTTTTTTATTTCAGTAGACTGTATACTCCTTGAGTTTAGAAATTATGCCCTAGTTATATTTATAGTCCCAGTGTCAAGCAAAGGACCAATCATACAGGAAATAGTCAATAACTGATTTCTTTTATTACTAGGATTTCTCTGTTAAATTTCTGGATAGTCCTCATGTCTGCCTTTTGCTCCAAACAAGACCTAAGGCTGAGACAGGTGCAGGCTCTTCTGGTTTGCTGGTTTTCCACCCTCTACTCCAAGTCAAGTGAGCCTCATTCAGCATCAAAGTTACTGATTTTCACAGCAAGCACCACCTTAACAGAACAACAGCCCCCCAAAAATCATGGTATAATATGGAGAGACCCTAGGCAAGGACACCCCTTCTCTCACTGAAGACGCCCACTCTTCACCGATTTCTAAAAGTGAAAGTGAAGTCGCTCAGTCCTGTCCGACTCTTTGCGACCCCACGGTGTGTAGCCGGCCAGGCTCCTCCATCCATAGGATTTTCCAGGGAAAAATACTGGAGTGGGCTGCCATTTCCTTCTCCACACCAATATCTAAAGGATATACAATTTTCAATTCATTGTTTGCCTGAGCCCTGTAGATTCCCTGAGCCCTGAAATGACTGATTTTAAAATTTCTGTACAAGTTCATAGTTACTTTGGGAGAGAATTTGTCAACCTATTCACTTTTCCATAACCAAAGATCCATTTTAATATCATTTTATGCCTTTCTGAACTTAATATAATTTTATAACTGCCTTCTGAACTTTTCTGCTTTGTAAAGGAAACAGTAATGATATTTTCCCAATCTCACATCCTTCTTTGATTCATTCAGTCAGCTATAGACACTGTTTCTATTTTATTCTGTCATTTTTGTAATATGAGTTCCCAATCTTCCAGGGTAAACATAATGTACAAACTACTATCATTTTAAATAAAATTTTAATGGAAGGTATCAGTCATGCTGTGTTGCATATAAGTTATCAGTGAAGAGAGGAAGAGCTGGGGGGGGGAAGAAATTTCTACTCAGGAGTAAAGGAGATTTTTTCATATGTTCATGTAGCAAGTAACTAAGTGTCCCCTATATGCAGAAGTAATATTCAAGGTCCTCTAAGAAGAAAAGGAAGGAGTAGACTAACATTTGTTGAAGGTCTACTTTGTGTCAGGCTCTAGGCTAGGCCCTTCACATGCAATATCTCATTTGATTATTTTAATGCCCCGAGGTGCTAAGTTTTGCTATTTGCATTTTACAGAGGAATAAGCTGATCTCATAGAAATCAGGTCAATTCCCCAAGGACATCCCGTTAGTAACTATTAGAGCTCAGATTTAAAAGCACTCCGGCTCCAGAGTGACACATTGATTTTCAAGGGATATTGTGGATGGTTTTTCTTCACGTTAGGTAGGAAGAACATTGAAACTGGAAACAATAGTGTGGGGAGTGTGGGGTTTTCTCAACAAATCTCACTGGACTCTGAGAAGACAGACAATAGTCACCTATATCTCAATGAAAATGAGCTGCAACTATTATTATTTTTAACATTTCTTTTGTGACTCCACTTTCCCCAAAATGTTTGGGGGAAAGGAATGTAGTTTGTTAGCATTGCTATTGCTTCCTGTTTGGCTCTATAAAGTTACTAGCAGTTTAAAAGAAAAATTAAAAAAAGAACAAAGGAAAAAATTTGTACTAAACAATATTTTTAAAAACTTAAAAGTAAAAAGGAATTTGTATCTTGACTTCGAAAACAGTTCGGTGGAGGAAATTTTTTAAAACTTTACCCTGCTTCTTGCCACTCTTGAAAAAGGAATTCTGGGATTGCAAGTGGTGGAATTTAGAAACTAGATCACATCAATGCACAATGTAAGAGAAAGGGTAAACAGCTGACCCAGGACTTAGGAAGTAGCCCCTAAAATTTAACTGGCAAGATGCCCTGTGATTCATCTTACTGTTCCTGATGCACTTACAATCTTTGGGAGGCAAAACACCACACATCAAACAGCAAACACACACACAGAAAGCTACTTAGAGTGTGAAGGAAACGTAGAGGTGTGTATCTTAAGCCTTTAAAAATAATAGTGTCTTGAAGGAAATAAAATAAGATTATTACTAATGTACTATCTACAACAGAGTACACCATTATTCTAGGAGGTGATAACTTTTTTCTTTCTGCTTTTATGTATTTTGTACATTTTCTATAACAAATATGGAACACATATTACATTTACAATGAAAAATTATTTTAAAACATGTAAAGAAGACATATGAGAAAAATTCCATGGCAAATACTGTATAACAGAAATTTATCTGTGGAAGAAGGGAGAAGACCAGCCTGAATGAAATCAAATGGCAACAGAGTTGAGAAGTATATATAATAGAAAATAGTGACAAATTAGATTCTTTAACAGAGAGTATCATAACAATGCTATAGGAAAGACAGATCCTTCTGATAGAGATTAGAATAGAGAAGAAAAAAACAAAAGGACTAAACAACAAGCACTTACTGTATACCACAAGGAACTATTTTTAATATCTTGTAATAACCTATAATGGAAAAGAATCTGAAAAAGAATGTGTGTGTATGTGTGTGGGAATCATTTTGCTGTATACTGAAACACTGTAAATCAACTATGCTTCAATACAAAAAATAAAGTAATAATAATTTTAAAAGCACACTTGGTCAGCATATGCCCAAAAAAAAGAAAGAGGACTAACCACAAACTTGAACATAATAATGTGTATACAACATAAGAGAGACTAAGGAAGAGAAGGATAGCTTGAGAACTGAAACACAATAAGGAAAAAAGAGAATAAGACGTGACACAGAGAAAGAACCATCAGGGTTTGATGCTTGATTGAATATAGGAGACTAAGCCACAGACAGCAAGGACTATACCCCTAGGCATCCAGCAGAGTGGTGAGGCTTAGAAGGCTCTCAGGATGTACACAATAGAAAAAAGTTCCAGTTTTGACAAATAAATATTATACTTTGGTGCTGGCATAATATATAAGTAGCGATACTATATGAACAGCTAGTTCTCTAAAGATATAGAGCTGTAAGGCACAAAAACTAGTGTTTGAAGCTATGAGAGGACATAATCTTTTCTAGAAATATCTGCCCTGTGAGGACCGAAGTCTGAGTCTTAAAGAAGCACAGATGCAGGTCAGGGAGTGAAAGAGCTAAAGAGAAACAACTGAGAAACATAAGGATTCAAATGAGGGTCCTTCGTTTTTGACTTTAAGAATAGGACAGAAACATAGCATTTGAATGTTGTGTAGAATATTTTTTTTGTTATTTTGCTCTGAAATTTAAGTATGCAAAATAAAGAAGATGCAGGGTTTTTGCACACACACACAAAGAACAGGATAGTCAATGAGGGTGAAAGGACAAAAAAAGCTCAAGATTTTAAGACTATAACACAAAAACCTGTACAGGAAGCTTGTAGAAGCTTTATTTACAATAGCCAGACACTGGAAACAACCCAAATGTCCTTCAGTGTAGGCTGAACACCAATGGTATGTCCATAACATGGAATAAAAAGGAATGATCTGCTGAGCTGGGCAACAATCTGGATGGATCACAGAGAGTTACACTGAGTGACTAAACCGATCTCAAAGAGTTACATACTTATAATATTTCATTTATATCAAAATGGTAAAATTATAGAGATTAGGAACATAATAGTTACTGGGATGTGGAAAGACAAGGAGGTAGGCATAACTATAAAGGGTAATATAAAGGGTCTTTGTGCTGATGAAGAGTTCTATGGCTTGATTGTGGTCCTGATAACACAAACCTGTATGTGTGAGAGCATCACACAGAAACTATAGAGACAGAAACACATAAACAGCTGCATTTAAAATGGTGAGATCTCAATTTCCTTTTCCAAGATGACATAAGATTTCATTCCATAAAATGTTACAACAGGAGGAACACTGGATAAAAGATTCATGGGGAATCTCTCTACTACTTTTTGCCTCTTCCTGTGAATCTACACTTATTTTGAAATAAAGTGGAAAAAAAAAACTGCCAGGAAAAAATAGACAATTAGATTTAGCCAGGAGCAGTCAATTTTTTTCCAGCTTTATTGAGGTATAACAAATTAAATTTTGAGATCTTCAAAATATACAATGTGGTGATTTGATATACATATACATTGTGAAAGAATTCCCACCATTAAGCTAATTGACACATCCATCACCTCACAAATTTATCTTTTTCGTTGTTGTTGTTCTTTTTTCTTTTTTACTGAAAACATTTAAGCTCTACTCTCTTAGCAAATTTCAGTTATACATTAGTGATATCAACTATGCTCACCATGCTATAAATTAGATCCCCAGACATTATTCATCTTGTAACTATTTCTACCCTATTACCAACTCTATCAATATTTCTCCCAACTCTCAGCAAACACTTTTCTTCTGTTTCTATGAGTTTGACGTTAAAGAAAAAATGATTCCACATAAAGTTGATATCATGCAATAATTGGCTTATCTAACTTACCATATTGCCATGGGTGAAATTTGTAACATTTCATCCATGCTGTTACAAATGACAAAGTTTCCTTCTTTTCTAAGTTGAATGAATTTCCCTTGCATCTATACCACATTTGCTTTATTCATTCATCTGTTGATGGACATTCATTCATGCCCATACCTTGACTACTGTGAGGAACACTCCTATGAACATGGAAGTACAGGTATCTCTTCAGGATAATGATTGTGTTTCTTTTGGATCTATAACCAGAAGTTACAGATGATGATTTGGTAGTTCTGTTTTTAATTTCTTGAGGAACTTCCGTACGTCACACTTTTTTCTATAGTGGCTACACCAATTCACACTCCCACCAATATTGCACAGGGTTCTCTTTTCTGTACATCCTCACTTACAGTTATCTCCTGCTTTATTGATATGGGTCATCCAACGGGTATAAGGTGATATTTCATTGCGGTTTTGATTTGCATTTCCCTGATAATTAGAGATGTCAAGATGTTTTTAATGTACCTATTGGTGATTTGTATGTCTTCTTTGGAAAAATGTCTATTCAGGTCCTTTGCCTTGTATCTGCAGATGTTACTGTCTAAAATCTAATTCATCTCTCTTGAACCCTACCTTCCCATGAACTCCTTGAAGAAAGAAAATGTGTACGTATGAAAATATGTCTGTGTATATGTATATATATGTGCGTGGGTGCTACATGACGTTGTTGTTTAGTCGCTAAGCTGGTCCGACTCTTTTGTGAGCCCATGGTCTCTAGCTCACCAGGATCCTCTGTCCATGAGATTTCCCAGGCAAGAATTCTGCAGTATGTTGCCATTTCTTTCTCTAGGGGATCTTCTCAACGCAAAGATTGAACCCACATCTCCTCATTAACAGGCAAATTCTTTATCACTGAACCACCAGGGAAGCCCCTATATATAAGTAAACAATATCTCCAAATCTTGAAATCTCCTTCTCCAAGTCTAATCATGACCAATTAACTCTTTTAGTACTGCTCAAGAATGGTTTGCTTCCAGTTTCAAGACAGAAAGCTTTCCTTTGCCTTTTGAAAACAGCCAATAAATACACTTTTATTATTTCTATTACCATGAAATTAGAAGACGCTTCCTCCTTGGAAGAAAAGTTATGTCCAACCTAGATAGCATTTTCAAAAGCAGAGACATTACTTTGCCGACTAAGGTCCATCTAGTCAAGGCTATGGTTTTTCCTGTGGTCATGTATGGATGTGAGAGTTGGACTGTGAAGAAGGCTGAGCGCCAAAGAAATGATGCTTTTGAACTGTGGTGTTGGAGAAGACTCTTGAGAGTCCCTTGGACTGCAAGGAGATCCAACCAGTCCAATCTGAAGGAGATCAGCCCTGGGATTTCTTTGGAAGGAATGATGCTAAAGCTGAA
>SJYT01021607.1:332809-347970 GCA_006410635.1 Cephalophus harveyi
CCGAGGATGAGATGGCTGGATGGCATCACGGACTCGATGGACGAGAGTCTGAGTGAACTCCAAGAGATGGTAATGAACAGGGAGGCCTGGCGTGCTGCGATTCATGGGGTCGCAAAGAGTCGGACACAACTGAGCGACTGAACTGAACTGATTACATGTATTTATGAATAAATACACTTTTATTACTAATGTGGGGGAAAATCTTGGTCATCTGTTTTGTTTCCATATAAATCAGGACTGGTGTTTTAGAATAAAAATAGAATCTTAAGACTTTAGAACTGGAAGAGACCTTAAAAGACTCTCTATCCAACCCCCTTATTTTACAAAGAAACTGAAGCACAAAGAAACGAAACTAACTTCTCAAGTTCATGAAAACAATAAAATTAGACAACAACAAGCCTGTCTAATAATTTCAGCACTGTTGTTAGAAGCTGGAATCTGGTCTCTGACCTTTTGCCAAAAAAATGCCAAACAACCACACTACTAACTGTTTTCACTTTGAATGAAACTATGCAGCAATGAATACTTTCACCTGACTCTGTACATGTGCAAGGGTTTCTTGGGGCCTAGCTCTAGAAGAATGCTATAAACATTGACAAATTGAAACTGAACTATTAGATATTGACAAATTGCTATCTAAAGTGGTTGTCTGATTTTTCACTCCCAACCAGATTTGAGTCCCTATCTGGACTTGTCAAACATTTCACTTTTGGTCAATCTGTTGGGTATGAATGAAATCTTACGTTTCAAGTTAAATTTCCCTGATTACTAGGCATATGGAACATCTATTCATATGTTCACTGTCCACGTTGAATTTCTTCTTCTGTCAATTGTCTATTTTTATTCTTTACTAATTTCTATCAAACCTGATCAGAGGCAGTTCTTTATATAGTCTGCATTTACTAATTTTTTTTTTCTTTTTTGCTGTTTTTACACATTGTAGATATCTCTTAGTAAGGCCTTGTCTTACTCATTTCCAGCAATCAGAAGAGTACCTGGAAAGACCCAGAATATGGAAAAACATGCAGAAAGTTCTTAAAGATAAAAAGAGAGAGGGGGAAGGAGGAAAAGACTAACTCTATACTTGTTCTCACCAAGGTTTAGGCATTTGAAGAAAGTTCCAGAACAGATAAGACTAACCACTGAACCATTTTAGTTCCAAATATCTGATTAATTGGTGTATTAAAATTTTTTAAGTTGTGAGTTCAGGGCATTCTATTTTGTTGCTGGTGGGAGTGACAATGGTGGCTTTTTATTTTATATGCTGTTTTTCGGTCCAGCTGGGCAACTAATTTTTAAACAAAGGTGATTTTGGGGGGGGCCCACTTTTTGGCAAGTCACTACAGTTGAAAAAGACTCAAAAGTAAGTAAATACTAGCCTATGATCTCTTAAGATTGTTTCAATGCTGCTTTTTCTTCCCCTGGCCCTGCCTTTTATTCTATGGAAGGCACCGTTACATAAAAGATACACATAGTCCACATTTGCTTGGCTCAGGCATAGGAATTATTCGAGGCTATTTCCGTACAGGCAGTGTTCTCCTAGACCTTCTCTATAGATGCCAATTAGAAGATTAGCGTCTTTTCTCTCTCCCTCTTTGCTATTAAATAGTCACACAAAAGCTGAGCTGACAAATTACTCTCTCCATGGTGCTCGACAAAGACAGACAATAGATCATCATCATTTACTATACTCAAATCCTATTAATCACAGATTAATGAGAACATGTCTAGTGGGGAAGAAATTACCAGAATGGGGGCCTGTTGGCTTGTTACTCATGTAACATCTGCTCCGCCTTTACCTTTAGTGTCATGTCATCTTTTATCACATTGAAATAATGTTTGCTCCAGAAACATAATTAAGATAATGGAGCAGATTCAGAGCCCTTCCCTTAATAATTAAAGAACTGGGGTTATATTTCCTAGTCCGATGGCTTTTAAAAAACTAATTTTCCTCTGTTCTTGATTATTTCCTTTTTCTTTTGCTCATAATGATCTATCAGGTCTTGTTTTTTTTTTCCCTCCTCTCTCTGTAAACTATGTGATTAATATTCATACCCAAAACTAGGACAAAGCCAGAGTTTGAGCGTCTTTTTCTATTGAGATAAAATTCACATAACATAAAATTCATCATTGTAATCAAGTTAAAGCATATAATCCAGAGAAGCTCCTTTTTATAATTTGAAATATTCTAAATTTTAACTTAGATGACTCTATAAAGCTTGTGAAGAGCATCAAATACTATATCTGCTTTTCTGAACCTCCCACTGCAATATGTTGTTTTAATTTTTAAGTCAAATACTCTTATTTTTATTTATTAATTTTTGGGGCACACTATGTGGCAAGTGTGATCTTAGTTCCCCAACCATGAACCCAAGCCCCCTGCATTAGAAGCACAGAATCTTGACCACTGGCTTATCAGAGGAGTCCCTACTTTTATTTTTTAAATGCTTGGTTTCACCAATGTTTTAGTTTTTTATCCAAAAGCCAATTTTATGCTTTAAAGCATAAAAGTTCAAATATTTAATATCTTTGGAGGCCTCCTACTATCCTCGTTTCAACAAGCGGTAGAACTGGGGGAACAAATAATTTTTTTTTTTTTTAGGGCAATGGCATCTGCAATCAGCTGATAAAGAGGATAGAAGAATCATAATGTATGATTACAAAATTGAAGAAAGTAATTGCTCATGTTATTAAAAGCTAGACTATGTACTTGTCACTCTTGGAGGCTGTGGTGATTAGTGCTTGGGACTGGGTAAGCTGTGATCTAAGGCTTTATGATTAAGCTGTGATTCAGCACCACAGGGATAAAAACAGCTCCACGACCAAGAGCTGGCAAGCACCAGTTGAGGGAGGGGGAAGGAGGATTGCAAAGAGCTTCTTAATTAAATTTTAATTATTGCTAATTAGAACTACTGTTTTTTATATCCCCAACAAGGAAGACAAGAGCTGATCTTGCCTTTTTATTATTCTGCTAATTAGTTTCCCAAGGAGAGGTTTGAAAGGGCAGACTCTGCTTTGACAGTATCCAAGTTGTCAGCTGAACTCAGAACTGCAGGTGGATCTTGTCCTCAAACCTGAGGTTTAAAATTTCTAGGTAGCTCTTTTTCTGAATCTTGGATTTTATTCTGCTTACCTCAGGAAATGAGCTAACCCCATCCACTATGTGAAGAAATTCATGAATTAGTTTTCCTTTTGCTTATCCTATCTATCTTATCTTCATACAAGTCCCAAGATTTCTGCTTAATTACTAACATATGTGTCTGACTCTTTGCAACCCCGTGGACTGTAGCCTGCCAGGCTCCTCTGTCTATGGAATTCTCCAGGCAAGAATACTGGAGTGGGTTGTTATTCCCTTTTCCAGGGGATCTTCCTGACCCAAGGATCAAACCCAGGTCTCCTGCATTGCAGGCAGATTCTTTACCATCTGAGTCACTAGGGAAGCCCTCTTAAAATAGACAGTGAATCCTCTCCATACTATTAATGTGCTCATGTAAACTTTATGCTTCTTGTGAACTGCTAAACGTTAGAGATGATCTCTACTGGATTTGAAGAATAAGTAAAAGTACACATAAAAAGTGACTGCTAGTTTTCTGTAGCCATGGACTTGGTGCTTTGCAATAGGTAACAACAACAATGAAACCCAAGTCTCTGCCCTCAAGAGCTCCCAAGTTCTATTAAATACCATTTAAGATGAAATGCTCCAGGTAAACCACACTTGAGATTGCAAAAGAGAAACCCTAATTGCAAGCTTGATATAATCCCAGAAGGTTCCCAAGATCCATTAGCATTATAAACCCTCTGCAAAACATGAATCCTATTTTATAAGTGCATACATTTCACAAGTCTTCTCCCAAGATAATAAAGAGTTCTGAGTTAGTACAACTCCCTGTGTTAATTACAATAAAATCCATCAAATGAAATTACATTTCTGGAATCAACAGCTTTTGGCCAAGCACACACACACATGCCTTGACAATCTTCTATACAGTTGGAGTTACATCAACACATGTGTTTATTTCCTCACCTTTTACAGACACAAGAGCCTTGTGATATGTTAATTCACACCAAATTCCAATCCTTTCCCTTGTCTTTATCTTCCCAACTCAATGATGTGATGTGTCAACACCTTTCATATTGGGAAGAAAAAATGCTTAGACAAGATTTTGTTTAACTCACTTTAATTAAAATTACAGAAACTAGAATGCAAAGAGTAAATAAATTAAATCTGCCTTTCAATGCCATTCACCATCTGCCCTGTCAATATCCACTCTGATCTGAATTATTCTAAAAAGTCATCTGGGTCTTTCTTACTCTGATTAGTCAATTAGCCACATCTCACACTGGTTTGAAATGTGTTTTTTCAGGTCAGTGAGTTACCCTCACCATCTTACAGTAGTTGACATACCAATAAATAAAGACTTCTGGGGTTTCCCATTAGTACTCAAAGATCTGTTGCTTTATTTAGCTTATTCAATATTTGAAAGCTCTCTAATACTTCTCTCTTTTTTCTTCAAAACTTGTAAACATTACATAATCCTGTTTTATTTTTCTTTATTGTATATTTTATGTTAGATCTGGAGCTGGTTATTATTAACCTCATTTTCACAGGTGAAGAAAGTCCAGTAGAATACTATCCAACTCCAGTTACACTCTTTTTGCAGCTTGCATATCATGCTATTGTTTCTTTCCCAATCACCTCTGTTAGTCAACAGGAATTACTTTTTGTAAGAGATATTTGGACTATTCTAAATTTCTATGGGTAACCATAGGGAAAGACTCTGGATTGGGTGCCTTTGAAGAGAATGGAAGTGAGATAGGGAATGTAGGGAATAAATAATAAAACAGGAGAGAGACCTTATAATAGAATCACCACTGTGTGCCAAGAACTGAGGCGTCTGACTAATTCAATTCTGTGCACCTGAGCACTCACCGACCCCAACCCAAACAAAACCTGAGACCCAGGTGCACTCAAGGACAGCTTGATACATGTAGTCCCACAGGCTGGATCCAAGTTCATGACTTCTCAAAAGCTGGAATTTGCTGATCTTTTATTTTAAATTTTGCTGTAATGAGTTGTAAAATACATTACAAGATACAACATTTAGTGCACAACTAAATTAAAGCATATGTAGTGGGCATGATAAAAAATTCAGAAAACAAGAAATATCACTTCATTTTATAGAAAAGCTTAATTTCGGACTCCAGCTCCCCAATCTCTTGAGCTAGCAGAAATATTACAATTAGTTCTTTTTAAAGCCTTTCCCTCATCCCTTCTGAGTTGTGTCAAGATGCTACTGTATTGTGTGTTGGGGTGGGGCAAATGCGCGTGGGGCTGGCTCTAGCATCCAGTCACTTCTATGTACAGGCTACCACTAAGCCTTCCGTGGTCTTATCTAAATGGCACCTTTAGTGGTTCTCCTCTGTTTCATCAACATATTCAGGACTTAGTATCTAATCCCATACACCTAAAGCTCTGGAGAAGGCTCACTTTCCACCCCACTTTTCCAGTACCTTCTACCGCTACCTGAAAATCTCCTTCTCCATTTTTGTTTCTCCACAAGCGCCCTTAATTTTTCCAAGAGCTTAAGCTTTTGAAACTAAAGCCAAAAAAGTCTTGTGTAATACTCCTGCTTTCTGCCCTATAGAGACCCCGAGTAGGGTATTTACCCGAAACAGAGGAAATAAAAAAGAAAATTCATAGATATAAAAACAAACTAATATTACAAAGTATTGTCCATACCTCATACTAGAAATATTCCAAATAGATCACAGATAGGAGGGAGGGAAGGAGGGAGAGTTGGGAGGGAGGGAGGGAGGGGGATGGGGGAAGAAAAGAGAGAGAGAAGAAGGAGCCAGTCAACTATAGAAGCTGTCTCTTATACACATCTAGATGTGTATAAGAGACAGAGTGTGATCTTAGTTCCCCAACCATGAACCCAAGCCCCCTGCATTAGAAGCACAGAATCTTGACCACTGGCTTATCAGAGGAGTCCCTACTTTTATTTTTTAAATGCTTGGTTTCACCAATGTTTTAGTTTTTTATCCAAAAGCCAATTATTAACTACCTAAAAACAGTTTTTAAATCCAGCATGGCAAAAATAAAAAACCAAAACTATATGTGATATCAAAAGACAAATTACAAATTGGAGAAAAATGTCTGTAGTAATTCTTTCCACAGATAAAAGGCAAATCTCCCTTATCCAGGAGGTCCTATAAACAAAAAGAGAAAACAGACTATCGATCTAATTCAATAGCAAAATGGGCTAAAGATATGAATAGTTCACAGAAAACGAAACAAGAATGTTTTTTGAACACAAGAGAAAATATCCAATCTCACTTATAATAAGAGAAATGCAAATTGAAAGTATACTATTTCTCAGCTATTAAATTGGCAAAAATCCAAATGTTTGAGAATGCACAGTGTTGGCAAAACTATGGAGAATCAGGCACTCTCACACATGGCTGATGGAAGTGTAAATTAACACAACTGCTATGGAGGGAATTTACACTACCTATCCAAATGACCAATGTGTATGTCCTGTGATGTAGCGAATCCACTGCTGTGAACTTATTCTGTAGATATAGTGCATAGGTTATCCACTGAAACATTGTAATAGCAAAAGACTGGAAAACAATCTAAGTGTCTACTAATAGGAAATGAGCTAACTAAATTACGGTATATCTACATGTTGGAATATTTTGCAGATGTACAAAAACAATGAGACAACTCTGATATTGATATGGGAAAATAGCTCCAGGATACTTAAATATTTGAAGTATAGGATAGTGCTATCTTATGTGTAAAAAAAGGGGGGAATATGTATTTTACATATTTCTACTTGTATATGTAGAAATGTCTGGAAAGATTCAGAAGAAACTAACAACATCAGTTGGTGGTGGAGGGCTGGGAACCAGGTAGACAGGGCCAGATATGAGAGTTGTACACACATCTCCATAACGTGACTCTTTAATGTGTATCTTTTAATCTTTGAAAATATGATTTTCAAAAATAGTGTTGTTTAAGCCAAGAAACCTTGAAATTTAAAAAAATTTACAATTATTTCAGATTAAAATTTTAAGAATCAAAATTTATAAATGAATGGATAAAATATCATTGGAATTTATTATAGCTCATAGTTAAATGGTAGAAAGGATCACAGAGAATATGTAGATAGATTCCAATGATATTTTATCCATTCATTTATAAATTTTGATTCTTAAAATTTTAATACAAAATAATTGTTCCTTTTTTAAATTTCAAGGTTTCTTGGCTTAAACAACACTGTTTTTAAAAATCACATTAGAGTACATATCATGATGCTGAACAGTGTGGCCTTTAAAAAAAATAGTGTAGGTAATTTTACTGTAATCAGATTTTTAAAAATTTATCAGAATACAGATAAGTTTTTTTAGTATTGTTACAGTATAAATTACACAGTATGTTCCACTATAGGAAATTCCAAGAGACTTCTGTTTTATTATAATTTCTGTGCCAAGAATGTGTAATTACTTGAAATGTATAAGTCAACAAATGAAGCTTAAAATATTTGATAAGAAATTTTTGTTTTAATATTATTTATGCTACTGGATTTGATCTATATTATTGGTATTAGCACAACGTATTTTCCCTCAGTCTTGGACCACACAACTGAAAAGAAGATCAAAAGCATGGACTCAAGGCTCAGACTGTCTTGGTTCATGTCCTGACTTTACCACTTACTAATCGCATGACCTTAGGTGAACCACCTCACTTCTGAGTGCCTCTGTTTCTACATCTTAAGATGGAAATAATAGGATATTATGAGAATTAAATCATTTAGAGCCTGCACATGCAAAGTCCTCAATAAGCTTTAAGTATTATCATTATTTTGGGCTTCACAGGTGGCACGAGTGGTAAAGAACCCACCTGCCAGTGCAAGAGATATAAGAGACGCAGGTTTGATCCCTGGGTAGGGAAGATCCCTTGGAGGAGGGCATGGCAAACCATTCTAGTATTCTTGCCTGGAGCATCCCCTGGACAGAGGAGCCTGGTGGGCTATAGTCCATGGGGTCACAAAGAGTCAGACATGACTGAAGTGACTTAGCACAGCACAGCACACATTGTCATTATAAATATATGTATGCACCAAGAAGGGAAAAAATATCACCTGATTTTCTGGCATAGACTCCAAGGAAGAATAGAAAAACAGAGTGGCATTTTTCACAGAAACAGGACAAATAATCCTAAAGACTACAAATAGCCAAAGCAATCCTGAGAAAGAACAAAGCTGGAGGCATCATGCTTCCTGATTTAAAACTATATTTCAAAGCCTAACAATCAAAACAATATGATACTGGCATAAAAATAGACACAGATCAATGGAATGGAAAAGAGAAACCAGAAACAAACCTACACATATATGGTCAATTAATTTACGATGCAGGAGCCAAGAATATACAATGGGGAAAGGACTGTCTCTTCAATAAATCGTGTTGGGAAAACTAGATATATCCACATGAAAAAGGATGAAGGTGGACCATTATCTAACACCATACACAAAAAACCAACTCAAAAATGGATTAAAGATTTGAATGTAAGACCTGAAACCATAAAACTCTTAGACAAAAACAGAGGCAATAAGCTCCTTGACATTGGTCTTGACAATGATTTTCCCTGGATTTGACCACAAAAGCAAAAGCAATAAATGCAAAAATAATCAATGGAATTACAAACTAAAAAGCTTCTTACACAGCAAAGGACACCATCAACAAAATAAAAAGGGAAACTTTGGAATGTAGAAAACATTTGCACATCACATATCTGATAAGTAGTTAATATATATATATATACATATATAAAGAATGCCAATATATATATAAAGGATGCACATGACTCAACAGTAAAACCACACCCAATTAAAAATGGGCAGAGGACCTGAATAGGCAGTTTTCCAAAGAAGACATAACAGATGACCAACAGTACATGCAAGATACTCAGTATTACTAACTGTCAGGGAAAGGCAAATCAAAACCACAATAAGATATTACCTCATGCCTGGGAGAATGACTATTACAAAAACACAAGAAAAACTGTTGGTAAAAAAGTGGAGAACGGGGAACCCTTGCACACTTTTGGTGGAAACGCAAATTGGTGCAGCCACTATAGGAAACAGTGTGGAGTTTTCTCAAAAAATTAAAAACAGAACTACCGTATGATCCAGCAGTTACGCTTCCTGGTGTTTATCCAGAGAGAGAAAAAAAAAAAAAAACACTAACCTGAAAAAATACGTGTACCACCATGTTCATTGCAGTATTGTTTATAATAGCTAAGACACACAGTCAACCTATGTGTCTGTCCTTCGATGGATGGATAAAGAAAATGTTGTATATATACATATATAGGAACATTATCCATAAAAAAGAAGGAAACCTTGCCATTTGAGATAACACAGATGGAATTTGGGGGTATTGTGCTAAGAGAAATAAGTCAGACATAGAAAGACAAATACGGTACTGTCTCAGTTATATGCAGAATTCAAAAAACAAACTAAGAAAAACCTGAACTCATGGATATAAAGAACACTGATGGTTGCCAGAGGCCTGGGCAGAGGTGATGAGGCAGTGGGAGGGAGGTTAGTGGGGGCAAACAGATGAAGGGGGTCAAAAGGGACAAATGTCCAGTTATAAAATAAATAAGTCCTGGGCATGTAATGTACAGCAGGGTGATGATAGTTAATAATACCATAAGTATGTTTGAAAGTTACTAGGAGAGTAAATCTGAAAAGCTCTCAAAGAAAATGGTAACTTCCTGTGGTGTTCAGTGTTAACTAGACTTATGTTAGTGATCCTTCACAGTATACACAAGTATTGAATCATCATGCTGCATATCTGAAACTAATATATGTCAGTTAGATCTCAAAAAATTAAAACAAAATACATATATATAAATGGAAGTTTTTCCTATATGTCATCCACAAACAAGCACACTTAAAAACCAAAGAAAAATGCTCTTCAAGTCAGTATCTTCTGAGAAGTCTCTTGGAAGACATCATCATTTTAAGGTAGGGGGGCTAGTAAGGTAGAGAAGCACATCTAATCTGAAGACTCACTGAATCAACAACACTATAAATTCATATCTGGGAGAAAACAACCTATTGTGCACACAATGCAAACAAAGAAAGTAAAGCTCAAGAAAATTATTTTGCCAGAGGTGATACAGTGCTTCCCAACAAGGGAGGGGCATGGCACTTCTAGAATCATATCAGAATTTGGATGGTAGGCTGTAGGAGAGATGGGATGAGACAGTTACCTTTATAAAAAGGGGTTTGAGTTAGACAGGAAGTAGAGAAACACTGCTTTAAAATAAAGTAAAACTGATCAAACTGTCAGAAGATCACTTATCAAAAAGAAGGAAGTTTCAACTTAAAAAAGGAATCATCCTTGGCTTGCATTTCCACCACCCTGTCCCCTCTCAGACCGATGGATTTCTGTTGTTTGTTTTGAGGTTGTGGAATAATGATTAATCAGAAGGGTAGGTATTTATCTTTCCTTCCCCAGGGGGTGAATTGGAACCCGATCTTCCATCTTCCCAGGCTTCCTACTGCAATAATGAAATTCCATTACATTGAAAATGATGTAATTCCCGCTGGGGTTGGCTGTAATCAGACTTGACCTATATGGATACGGTGGTGATGAGAACCAAAGGATAGAGAAATTAGCAGAAAGAAAGGAACAGAAATTAGATTTGATTGGCTGACTCCACTTTGCTTTAATTCAGTTGTACAATGTCTATTGAATACTTGTTTTACTTCTGATGAGAAAAAAATAATGCAAAAGAATAAATTGCCAAACACTGGCTTCAGAATCCAGTGTTCACTGAACAGCTATCAGGGTTTGTTCTTCTCCCCTCCACCCCACCCTCTCCTCCCACCACCACCATTGATCAATTCTCATTATTAGCTCTCAGAAAAGCAGACAATTCCTGGGACAAGCCTGGCTTCAGATCAGAGAGTCAATATTCTACTGTAACAATCTGCCAAAAAATGCAATTCAGGCACATTTAAAGTGTGTTTCCCCAGAGGAAAGCAAGAAACAGAGGCCACTGAGAGGAGCCTCACTCTTTAGTTTGATTCAACCACAGCTGCCTCTGACATTTCTAAGCCAGTCAGAGTTATCATCAGAAAATGCGAGTGAGCAAATGCAGAGTGACAGAAGACCACAGCACAAAGGCTGCTTGATTCAGGACATTTATCCAACGCCCCTCCCTCTGCCCCCTACCCCCACCGCCTATGAGAACTGAGTTCACGGTGAGGACTGAGCGCCAGCCAGGGGGGCAGTGTGTGAGAGGAGGCGCAGCAGTAGCATCCCTGAAAAAGGCATTTATGCGGCACAGGCTGAGTAACTAGTGAAGCCTGCTTCTCTTGAAGATTCAGAGCTTAAGACACAGGATAAACGCTAGGCGTGTGTGTGTTGAAGCTGTCGTTTCTATAGTCAAAAAGGGTCAAGCATCTGCAATTTTACTTTCTTCAATCATATATACTTATATTTGATAAACACAACATGTACATAATCAAAAACAGAATGGGATAGAAATGGTCTTAGAGAGATCAACTGTCAAGAAACTAGAGGTGAATGGAGAATAAATGGCTTATTCAGACATTGTTAAATGATTAAAAATCCACCTTTGAGTTGTATGATTTAATTATATTTAGTACTTATAGTCTATCTATATAAAAATTGCACTTTTAAAAACTATCATGAACATTTATATTTAATTTAGATTTTAACAATTTGCACAAAAAGAACAATGCAAAACCAGTATGCAAACATAGGAGAGTTTGTTCTAGTAAAGTAAAAAGCCAATAACTTTGGTCAGTTTGTAAAGATTATTTAAGTATCAGTGATATAGTAGTAATAAAAAAGGGTGCAAACTGTGGGGCAGATTTCCAATTCTATTTTTCAAATGTATACAAAAAAACTATAGAATACGTATGAAACATTAATGTTTCTGGATTCTTAGAGTAAATGTAGTCTATACTTTCCTATAGTTTCAAATTTTTGATCATTTACAGATTTTTCTTCCATTTTTTCCTCCAACATGCAAACATTGGTTGCTGACCCTAATATGTAAAATTCAAAAATATTTTTAAATATCTGCATTATCTGTACTCTTAATACAAGATAAGGTTTATTATTCTGTTGAGAACTAGCATCACAATCTTTTCTGAATACAATCTTTCTTTGCAAAGTATTTGAAGTAGAAGATAGGGTCCCCAGGGTATTAGAGAAAGAGGTAAAAATACCTCTTTCATGAGATTGAGTGAGGACTTTGTTGTTCTGGAGAGGAAACGTAAGGAGAGGAAGCAGTGAAGAACTATTAAGTGGAAACAAAAACAAAATATATAAATACAATTAACTGTTAATTCCACACATGCACTTGTGCACATAAGAAAAAGAAAGAGGTGGGAAGAAACAACAGTGGATTATCTTTTCTGTGGATTATTGTTTCCTTTATGATTTATCCAGTATTTTAAAGCATCTGCCTGCAATGTGGGAGACTCGGGTTTGATCCCTGGGTCAGGAAGATCCCCTGGAGAAGGAAATGGCAACCCACTCCAGTATTCTTGCCTGGAAAATCCCATGGATGGAGCCTGGTAGGCTACAGTCCATGAGGTCGCAAAGAGTCGGACACAACTGAGCGACTTCACTTCACTTCTTCATAGTATACATAGATTGGGCTTCCCAGGTGGCGCCAGTGGTAAAGAACCTGCCTGCCAATGCAGGAGAAGTAAGAGACATGGGTTTGATCCCTGGGTTGGGAAGATATCCTACAGGAGGGCATGGCAACCTACTCCAGTATTCTTGCCTGGGAAATCCCAGGGACAGAGGAGCCTGGTGGGCCACAGTCCAAAGGGTCACAAAGAGTCAGACACGAGTGAAGCAATTTAGCATGCACGCACACACGCACATACATAGATTAACATTATATTCAGAAAAAAAGTTATTCTAAAAACCAGAGGAGTTCAGATAGATTAAGAAGCAGGAAGAGGGCATTCCCAATGTATGGAAGGCTTTGAGCAAAGCCACTGGTGGGGAAGTGTAGCTTTAATATAGCATCATAAGTTAGACAAGGTCTTAATGCAGTAACTGAGCTAGTCCAACTGACACCAAGAGTTCTCACTAGAGGTTGATGGGAGAGAAACTTAGAAAGATAAACTAGGATCTGATGAAGACCTTGGATGCCAGTTTAAAGCTAGGACCTGCTTTCTGAGACTGGAGTAGAATAGGTCTAGGATGCTGAACCACCCCAGACAAGTTTGCTTCTGAGAGTAAATCTTGGCCGGGCTGCCAGGTCAAAGTAATGCAACACCAGAAAGCCCCATGCAAGTCATATGGATAAAGGCCACAAGGAAAGAGAATTTATTCAATCCAGATGCCAGGCTGTTAAAGCATCAGGAAAGTCAGAGTAATAAAGTAAGAGAATTATTATGAGGCAGCCAGACAAGGCTGAGTCTGTAGCCAGGTTACACTAAATCTCAAATTGAGATCACAGATTCCTCAAAAGCAAGAATTCTTGACAGAACATCAAAATCACTTGCAAAGTGTTTTTAGTACAAACACATGCCTTCTCCTGTCCCCTCTGGATGACAAATTACTCTCCAGGTCTGACCTTACATAAACCCTCAGTTGACACCACCCAGTGTTGTTCCTTCTGGGAATGTTCACTCAAAGAAATGATTAGAGGAACCTGGGAGATCAGATTCTTAGAGCTCAAGGTCTCCTAATCCAAGAAGTTCATATGATTGATCCCAACAAAAATCTCCACAGTCCTAAAGAGGCATCCCTCTTCCCAGCTCACCAAGGAGTTGGGTTCCTTGGGTTTATCGCTCATTTCATCAGTGTGACCACGCTGCTGATGAATCTATTTGAGGAGGGCTATTACCCATGCAGCTCCTGGAATGGACACTTCCCAGCTCTTTAGCAAATTAGACTTCACCCATACTACAATGCTAACCCCCTCCAGCCCCACAATGCCTGTTTCTGGAAGAATGCAACAATTCTGACCTCGATCAGAGCTCTTTTTTCACAGATGAACCTGAGGCCAGTGCTTCTTTCCAAGCCTCCCTGAGGATCAAAACACCATGTTCCTGGGCCCACACCTAGATCAAAAGTTACAATTTCCAGGGACAAGATCCGGTCATCTACTCTAGACAAATGCTCTAACAGCTGAAACATACTTCTTTTATAAATGCATCTCTTTGTCAGTTCACTGGAGTGAAAGAGCTCCTACTGACGACCACTTTCAACACGAGCTGGAAGAGGCTCACCGCCTGAAACATCTGAGACGTCTCTGCTGATCGTGGGCTTCCTGCCAGCTGGGTCAAAATTAACACAAGTGTCTCTGTTCCTCCAGTAATCCACGTCTAACGCAGTCTCAAATCTTCTGAAGGAAGCAGTCAGTCAGGCCATTGGGTCCTCACCCAGAAATGGATTATAGAACAGAAGAGATAATAGAACAGAATCCCAGCACCTGCATTACTCCGGCTGGGATTTCACAGGAATGTGGCCCTATCTGTCTCTGTTGGCATTTATTCTCCAGCCATTTTACCTACTACAGTTTTATGGGCCATAAAGGCTTCCTGTAGCAGCAATAGTGTTGTTTGTTTGTTTGTTTTTATGTACTACTCATTAAAGTCCAGCCTCCAGTCTGTACTTCATATGGGAGGAATACTTGGTCCACAGGTTTTTTAGTAACCCTACGTATTCCACACCGGGCCGGCGCACTACGCGCGGTCGGCTGCGAGAGCCGGGCCGGCGCACTACGCGCGGCCGGGAGGAGCTGCCCCACGTCCGAGGTCGGGGACAGCAGCCTAGAGTGCCAGGCTGCGACGGCGCAGGAACGGCCGAGAGGAGCTACCCTGTGCTGAGGTCAGTGGCGGCCCCGGAGGAGACACCCGGCGTCCGAGGTCAGGGCGGCAGCTGGGTGGAGCTACCCCGCATCCGAGGCCAGTGGCGGCTGGGGGCAGACACCCCGCGTGGTCCGAGGTCAGGGGCGGCCGGGAGGCGACACCCCGCGTCCGAGGTCAGGGCGGCGGCCGGGAAGAGCTGCCCGACGTCCGAGGCCAGTGACGGCCGGGAGAAGACACCCGGCGTCCGAGGTCAGGGCGGCAGCTGGGTGGAGC